>JAQMYG010000015.1:8800732-8811156 GCA_030014215.1 Clariallabes teugelsi
TGTTCCTTTTGTATTCTATCTATTTATTTTCTTTTTCTTTATTATACAATTAACAAAAGCAAAACAGGCCTCTAACAGTAGCTTGTTCTATTCTTTTTCTATTCTATTCTATCTTATTTCATTTTATTACATAATAATAATAATAACAAAAACTTTGCTGCATGCACTGTGTTAAGCTAACCGAGGCTTGTTATAGCAGTTGCATATCATTGCTCTTTTGTTTTTTCTTTTATTTTGAGTGCTTTAATTAAAAATAAACAAAGAAAATAAAGAAAATTATATATATAAGCAGGATATTTGACAGAAAAAAAGTTCATTTTTATAGTTCTAAACGTATTTTGGGTATTTTTACCTACTCACTTCTTGTCATGACATTATGTAAATTACGCAATGACGTCATGTAGCGACTTCTAGCGACTTTTAGGACAGCCAATGGCTACTTTACTTACTGAGGAGTTGGCAACACTGCACATACAGGATTTAAATCTGAGCAGCCCTGTAACCCCCAAACTCCAATCCCCCCCAAAACAGCTGGCTGATGAGTGAGTGAGTGAGTGAGTGAGGGAGTGAGTGAGATGAAAAGTTGAAGATACAGTAATTAATTGTAATTAATCTGATTCTATAATTTATAGCTGCTGTAACATAAGCGATAAGAGGAACTAACTTGGCTCGCAAACATTCTACAACATAAAATACAACAATAAACTGGGAAAGATTATGATGTGCAGTGGTTCCTTGGCATAGAACTTCCAGCCTTGCAAATTTTTTCGCCATAAGAACTAAATATTACATTGAAATGTTACGCATTTTCCTAGTACTAGCGACCGAGCTGGTCCTGCATACTTCTGTTTGTGTGCACATCTGGTTGCTCGTACTTTTCGTAGCCGATCAAAACTTATTTGCATCAGTGGAAAGCCAAGCGAGTTTACATAATTTATTTGTTTTTTTTTGTTTTTTTGCATTTTGTGCATGATTTAATAAAGACATAGCACCACGGGTCCCAATAATGTTATCAAGCAAAAACAATCAGCAAAAACAAACGTGAGCCACTTTCAGTTTCATTTTTTAAGCAGCTGGTGCCAAGAGAAATCATAAATTAAGGATTAATGTCTATTTATTTCATATTTGACTTCATTTCCTTGTATTTTTTTTTAATGTTTTGATTGTTTTTATATGCAGAAATATAATTATAGTGTTTGAAATTGGTAATATTGGTAATATTCTTTGGGTGGCTGGAATGGATTATCTGCATTTACGAATTTTTCGCCCTAAGAACTCGCCCCTGGAACGGATTAAATTCGTATGACAAGGTACCATTGTATTATTTATTAATAAATCACAAATTGTAATAGTTCACAAATCGCTGTGGTATTAGAGGGATAAAAAACTTTGGAATGTGCCATTATAGGAAAATAATCAATTCCAGGGTGTTAAACGTGACTCAAACTGTCATGTCCTTGATTATTGTTCTATAACAGCCTGTCCTGATGTTGTTTTCTTCCTGACTTAAAGCATGTAGTGCTTTTGTTTACACTGGTAATACTGCTATGTAAATTGGAAAACACATTTCAAGGTAACATTTTAAATAATGCAGAGGTTTTACGGCTACTGAGCACCTTCTTTTCAACTGACATAAATCTGTCCACCATTCATATACTCATTCACACTGGCAGCTGCTGATAAAAACAAAGTATTTTTCTATGCTGATGTTCGCAAGACAATTCAAGTGATAGATTTTCATTAAGACAAGTTCGTGTTTGGGCTGAGTTACATCATCCAGAGCGTTCTCTTACAGTCATCGTAAGTGTTATATACAGTACACGATGCACTAAACTTCTTCCCGGAAATCTTTTAGCATTTACGGGATACACTATACCTTGGGAACGGAATACACTGAATCTTACCTCAACCTCACTCACGGCCATCTTTAAAGCGCAACATCAGAATCAGGACGGTTCCACTTGACCATGTTGATGGTCTTGGACTCAACTGATGGAGACAGACTTGTGACTAGTGTCAATAATTCAGGACATTTTTGCACCCGAGCCTCCAATAACGAAAGTGGACTTAAACATCTGTCCTGTTATACTGAACCTCCAGCCTCCTAACACACACCACGACTGCAGATCAATCCCTATCCCTATCTGATATCACCCAAATAAGGATGGGTTCCATGTTGACTCTGTCTCCTCTCAAGGTTTCTTCTTATTGCCATCTCAGGAAGTTTTTCCTTGCCACCATCACCCTCTGCTTGCTCATCAGGGATAATCTGATACTTCCGATTAATACATATTTCCTTACGCTTTTCAACCTTACTTTCATAATCTTTCGATTCTGTAAAGCTGCTTTGCGACAATGACCAATTTTAAAAGTGCTATACAAACAAAACTGCATTGAATTGAATTGAATAGAATCACATAATGTTGATGCTTGGTAAGTTAAATATAAAAAATCTAAAATAATTTTTAAAATTAAAATTATTTTTATAACATTTTTCAATGATTCAACAAAAGCATTGATGTATATTTGCTTTGACGTTTGATGTTTGATATGCGACATCATCACTTTACGATGGATTATAATTCTTCTATACATTTCAGCACACTTAGTGTGGAAATGATATTTGGCTTGCATATACAGTACCTACAATATGATGTAATGGATATTGTGTGGAGACTTTGTAAACTTCACACCCCGAGGAGATTGAATATGGGTGGTTTGAAACATGGCAAACTTCTTTCTGTCTGAAATTTTAACTGTATTGTTGCGATCTTACTTGATGAATGATATGAAACTGTTAAACGTATGCAAGCTAACGACAGTGGTGCAATTATTGCAGAAATTGTCAATAAAACAGTAACAAAAAAAAGGTTTCGTAGATTTTTTTAATGCTATTCTATTTAACATGTAATAATTTGTGTTTATTTCTTGTACATTTTCCATCTGTCACATCTATTCTCTTTCTTCAATAATTGCTTTAATATCTGTGTTCCATGCTCTTTATGAGACGTCATACTGAGGCGCATCTAAATAACACTAACAACGTCTTAATGTAGCAGTACAATGGCTTAGTGGTAGCATTTCTGCCTTACACCTCCAGGGTTGGGGTTCGAATATCACCTCCATTGTGTGTGCATGGAGTTTGCATGTTCTCCCCGTGCTTGGTAGGTATCCTTCCAGTCCTCTCGTTTTCTCTTAAAGTTCAAAAACAAGCGGTCTAGGTTAATTGTGTTTCCAAATTGCCTGGGGATTTGGTCGGTGGCAAAAAAAAACAACAACAACATAAAAATATAGTGTTCTGTTCAAATTAAAAAGCACGTCCACCCATGAACAGCAACAATACATAAAAGCAATATGAATGCACAATACACTCAGACTGATCGAGCTTATAGTCCTGGCAGCTGTGCAGTGCTTTCTTTAGCCAACAGGGGTGCTAAAAAGTCTCTGGCCTGGCATATTAACATGAGCAGCTTTTATAGAGAGATCATTTGCATGTGCTAGGACGTCAAACAGACAGGAGTCTCTCGGTCCAAAAGGAGACTGCCGCTTTCAAAAGACCACCACTGAGGACCAATGTAATTGTCATGCTGGGATGATTTGGTCCTTGGTAGTGTCTCACTGCGCTGCGCGTTACTTGCGCGGCAAAAGAGAAAGGCAAAGTGGATGGTGGCCGTGTGGTAGCACAGCGGTAGCAGGAGTTAGGAGCAAGGGGAGACGGAAGAGGAGGAGGAAGTGGCGGTGGCCGCTGTTCACAGCACTGATTATGCAGGTGTAATTGCACACGCACAGGGGGAGTGCAGCCTCAAGGTCAGAGTGGTGTGGCTCATCAGCTTCTGCCCGTATCAGTTTAATTAACTCCTCCGAGGGGTCCGCCAAAAAGCCCCTCATTAAACATGCAGCCCGGAGAATAGACGCACGTATGAAGGGGAAGCCTAGCGCCTCGCTGAAGTTGATGTATGAAAATCCTGCTTATTCACAGCTGAATACACACATCCTGAGAAATGACTATATCAGATCAGATTACATCAGTGCTTCTCATTTTAATGCACTAGCTCAGTTTATAGGAAAATATTATGGTGATGCATCACTTTTTGCCATTTTGTCATACATCTTTTGATCAATAAACAGAGATAAGATGTCAGAGGCGGACTTGCGAGGGGACAGAGGGCAAAGATTGGAAATTATTAATGCTACTGTTCTCATGCCTTGGATATGTCATTATTAATCTCCTTGAGGACAGTAATGCCGAATGGACAGATATAGACAGTCAAGTAAGCAGGCTGCATACAGAATATACAGTATATACAGTAATGACAGGGTGATGTCACTAAATCGTCAAGTGCACCTTGATGCATGACGAGACGGCGCCCTGAGAGTCCGCTGGAGCCATTTGACATGTTGATGCTACTCTCAAGTCAAGCAACGTACTGTAGTCTTTCTTAAGTGGCAGGTCAACCAGGGATAGGTCTAAAAAGTGCCATTAGCTGTTACTTTATGAAGCTATTATCAAGATGTCGGCAGGAGACGATGTTTGTGGGGGTCGTTGAGGACAGATTGGTATCGCCTTGTTTGCTGATCAATCCAGAACTTTAATTAGCAGAGAGGTCAGGCCTGGTTGACCCAGGACGGCAGGTACAGCTCATCAGAACAGGGCTTACAGGTAAGCGCAGCCCTAATCTCCCCGCCCATCGCGCTCAAATTAAAGCCGTAAATGGGAAATTGATTTCTAGCCCCGTGTCCGCTGCAATATCTCCCTTTGTCTTAAGGACATTAGGCAGTTTCGCTCCATGCCTAAGCACTTCTTTTAAACTTCCAGTATTGATACTGAACAGTACTGGCGTCAGGCCAGATCAAGTGATCCACCAGTGCTCTGTTCATGGTTCCATGAACGAGAAGACAAGATTTTCACACCTGGCTGCCACTGGAATGGGAGTGGGGGGGGGAGCTGGGGGGGTTAGGTTAATGATAGAACTCCTAGAAGTCCAGCAAAAGAAACCTCAGCGCTGTAAGCACCCGCCAGTCGTTGGAGTGCAATCCACTTGCGTTTTTCCAACTCTTTCTTTTTTGCTCTTAAAAAACTCAACTCAAAAAAAAAAAAAAGTATGCGTGAGTCAGCAAAACTGGAGAGACAGACATTCTGCGCGAATCGTCCTGCTCTCTGAGAAATCATATAGAGCCTAATAGAGTGTAATCCATTTCCCACCCAATATGTCAACTCTCCTGGATCTCTCTTTGGCTGCTGCGCTGTCGATCCCTCCACTTACGGCAGTGCACCATTTGTCATTCTAATGAAGTTCTCAGAGGGTAAAAATTTCCCCCTGAAAACATTTCTCAACGAGTCAGCAGGTGGGAACATAAAGTGCGCAGTGACGTTTTCAAGTTGTATCCAAACACACGCAGGAGTATGCTTTGGACAAGTCTGGAGTCTGGAACGTGCTGGGACACGGAGCAAAAGTGCGTCACGAGATGGAACGAGGTGCCCCGATTTCAGGGTTTACGGGCTCCATTTTCATCCCTCTGCTCCGCTGTGTGTCTCCTCTAGAGGCGAAAGAGAGCTACGGCACATGCAGGAAGAAGCCAAGCAGAGAGAGAGAGAGAGAGAGAGAGAGTGATAAATGTGCCAGTACGGCACAGCTCTTTTCTCATTTGTTAGGCAGCCATGTGTGAAAATGTTAATGAAGGCCTCCATAATGTCGGAGATTCTGACTATTAAAATTTCCTTCACGTTCCCGGCTTTCTGCTTACACACCGACTATTGTGTGCATCAATCCTTCCACTGTCGTACTAATAATAGGTCTAACTGCCTCCATCAGCCAGGGAGATCTGCCTCTCGACTTCTCCCCATCTCTCCTTCTCTGCCGCCGCTTGCTCGACACCCACAGCTGAGAAAACTTCATTAATACCAAGCAGCGAAGGACAGTGACATTCTGGTGTCCATCATCTAGCCTGCCCCTCATCGATTATGCAATATTAAGAGCACATATACGCCGAAATATTTCTTGGGTCGCTGTCCGCTGTCGTGCACTACGATGATTTCCGGCTTTCTTTATAATGCATGAAGCGAAAAAAAAAACAAAAACAAAAATAGTCCTCATCCTCATCGTGTTGCCGCTGACCCTGAAGTCTTCTTCATTTATTGTATGTATTTATAACTAAGTAGGCTACGTAGAGTGTTTTAAAGAAAACTTGTTTGTGTGTTCCGGATGCTCCAGGCAGATCTGTTGTGTTTTTCTTTTCTTTTTTTGCAGAGTGATATCCCAACGTCTCTCGGATTAGCATTTATTCCAGGCACAAGTTTGCGTAATTACTATAAAGAGAGTCTGAGGCGGTATAGGTGGCGACCTTAATCTTTCAAAGTAGCTCGTGTGTACGGGACTGTGGAACGATATGTCATGCAGAAATCACCGCGCCAAGGTAACACGTCATACACCTTCTCGAATCGATCGGCTTAGAGAAGCAAAAACGAGCCATGCATATTCAAAGAGGTTATGATTCACTGTGCTGTTTTTAACAGTCAAATTGGACTACGCTCGGATTTCCAATGCCAAACCCTCATCAAACTGTCAGACTTTCTTTTTTTTTAAATATATATTATGACATAGCTGTGACAACACGCTCTCATTCTGTCTCTCTCTTGTGTTCCCTTTTTGTTCGTTTTTTTTTTTTTTTTTTTGACCCCCAGTGCTACCAGGGAGCCGAGTAAGGAGCAGGTGGGCCAGCCCCAGGGTCCGGAGTCCTGCCAATTAAAACACATAGAGCATACACACCAGCCGTGCAACACAACACAACACACACACTCTCTCAAACACTTGTATTCTCATGCAATAGGATAGAAAGAGAAAGTCTTCGTCTGTTCCGGCCCCTTTCCCAAAAAAAGAGCAGGTTTTCATTCCATTTTAGGCTCTGACGTTCGTTAGCCGTCACTCACACCCACCTGTCAGCGTATATTCTGATCGTCTGGGCCGAGTCTCAGTCGCAGACGTGATTCAGACAGCCGCCTCTGGTACAGATCGAGACAGGGCGCAGGGAGAGAGAAAGAGAGAGAGAGAGAAAGAGAGAGAGAGAGAGCGCTCTTACACGAAACTCATCAGGAAGCCAGCCGGATCGTAGAAAACAAATCTAAATATTTGTTTTGTCTCGAGGTCCCCTCAAGGACCAGCAGATTTATTTTCAACTCCGCCTGAGGAGGAACGGCACGGCCTCCGCGACATCTCGGGAAAGTTAGAATTCCTATGTATTTGTTCCTCGGCGGATTTGCATTAGGGATGCGATATTAATATTCAGTTCAAAAGTGTGGGATCCAGAAAGGACTCGTAATAATCTGCTTCCTAAAACAGATAAACAGATAAACGCTCAAGGATTTCTGGACGATAACTAACTATCGGGCCTTGTCGCATATTAAACACATTAATGTCTTATCTACTGTAGGGCTAAATAAAAACGAAACGCCTTCGCTACTCTAGTCGGTTCGGCAAAATACAATCAGCGATAAACTGAAGAATTGTGTATTTCTTATTATTTTATATAAAGCAGAAGAATACTACTATTATTTTTTTATGTAATCAATTCTCTCTTTCAGGACGGTTCCAGTTATAAATAGGTTTTTTAAAATTGTGTTCCTAAAACACACACACAGATAATAATAAAGGCGTGCTCAAACAAACCGCTTTTAACAGACTGTGTGTGTCTACGTTCACACACCAGCACCGAACCTGTTTTAATGATGACAAAAAACAGACAGCGCACAACTCCTCGCGCAGGCCGGCACTTTATTCTTATTAGCTGAGAGGGCGCGATCGTCTCCCTGACCCATGGCTTAACAAGTGTGTGTGTGTGTGTGTGTGTGTGTGTGTGTGTGTGTGTGTGTGTTGCTGTGTGTGTGTGTAAAAGTTCCATTACCAACCCCTCTCCAATTAACTCTAAATCAGAAGGTTTGTATTTTTAGGTTGTTATGTGTATGGTGTGAGTTGTGTGTGTTTTGCTCAGAGATGGGAAACAGTCAAAATCTGTCTGATAATCACAGTGAAGAGCAAAACACACACACACACACACACACACACGCAGAGCAAGCGAGCGACAGATAGAGAGAAACTCTCAGAACCATGCAGAAAGAGGCAGTCCACACACACACACACAAACACACAGAAAGAGAGAGACAGTCTCAACACACATACAAACACACACACAAACACACACACATCAGGAGTGACAGAGATAGGAAGGGAAAAAGAATGTGACTCCACAGACACAAATACCCACACATCAGACTCCATACAGACACACAAACAGAGCAAACTCCACACACACACACACACACACACACACACACACACACACACACCCCTAATGTACTATATTCTGTAGGTCATGCTCTTATAACTTCCTCAAGCTCTATAAGAAACTTTGTGTATATATATGTGTGTGTGTGTGTGTGTGTGTGTGCGGGCGTGTTCACTTTATTATGTCAGGCTATAATAACGCGTCTGAATGAAGAGCTAGCGTGTCCTGTCTCGCCGAGTTTTCTGACTTCTCCGCGGTCGGAATCCGCAGACGTTTCTGAGCAGCCGTGATTTATCATCAGTGACATTCAGTGACTTGGGGTGACATTCTGGTTTTATGAAGCCCGGGTCTTTTATGTGGCCGAGACTGCGAGGAGACGACTGTCCGCCCATCGTCTTTTATGCAGGGGGGCAGAACATAAATTTCTCCATATCACTGCTCGTGATGACAACGGCCCATCTCTGGGAGCGGAGATAATGATTCGGTATTAAATAAGTAAGGAATAAAACGCTCCGGGATGTGGCGGTTGAACGAAAAACAATCGTCTACAAGGTGGTGCGGAGTTTACGGTCGTTCAATAACGGCATGTTTTATTTCTCTTGTACCACAGCGGTGAAGTTTAGACGATGTTTAACGTTGGATTCGTATTCTGATTACGCTTATTAGGGCAATATTAGAGTCCGTATAAACCTACCACAGCTACTGTATTTACATACTATACAGTAGAAATGTTGAAAAATGCATTTTACCTCTGAGTGTGTTAGCATTATCAGAATTATACGTACACACACACACACTGTATGCTGCTACAGGAAACGAATCAACAGCCAATCAGAATTCAATACTGCCCTGGTTTAATACACAAACCCTACTAACCTTCCTTAGAGTCCTGATGAACTGTATATTTGGAATGCACTGCTGATGTTCGATACACAGACCAACTGAGAGTGTGTATCCATGTGTTTATATTATATATATGTGTGTGTGAGTGGGTTTAGAGAGAGGGAGCCTCTAGTGGCTCTGCAGTTTGGAAAGCCTTGAAAGTGTTTGTAAGCCATGAAGGTCTTGCTGCCTGCCGACCACCTCAACGGCTGTGCGTGTCTGCATATGTGTGTGTGTGCATGAGAGCAGCTGGAGGTGAATAAGTAGGGCAGCCCATCGTCGACCACCCTGCCTTCCTGCCTAATTACCTCTTTGCCCTGGTGCTGTTTGTGTCTGTAAATAAGGCCAGGCTATTGACATGGACCCGTGCCTGTGATGTAGCACTCATTAGACCCGAGCGCGGCCCTCTGACCAGACTCCATTAGGCCCTCGTGCGAGACAACACGCGGGTGAACATACACGATGAGACGTAGCGAGAATGATAAGAGGCAGAGTATGATCAAATGTAGCGAGAAGCAGAAGCAGGGACCGAGCCCTCTATCACAGTCTCGGTTCCTGAGGGATTACTCCACTGGGAGCCGGAGATCCAGCGGGAATTTCTGCGAATACGACTTTTTCTAGGCTGCAATCAGAAATCCGCGGCGAATACCATCTATTGTCAGACATCGTGCTCAAACGCTGCCAGAATGACTCACTTCTCTTTAAATAGCACGCATCAGCTTAAGCACCACGTAATAATTACACTGAACCACTTTTCTTTTTTTCCTTTTTTTGGGTGCTGGTGGGGGAGGGGGGAGGATCATTTCTTATCCAACTCCAGCAGAAGACGGTAACGCAGTGAAAATAATATAAAAGTGCATTACAATCGGCCAGTCCTTTAAGCGCTATGCAACACGAGCTCGTCCCGTAAAAAGCGCACGCCAGCTCTACCTCGCCTGCCAAGACAAAGATGGAAAAAAGCTATTTTACTGAAGGCATTTGTTTGTTTGTGTGTTTCTTCTTCTCTCTTTCATCTGCGTCTTTCAAGGCTGCCTCCCTTCCACTCCCTCCTCCATCCCTGGAGAGAGAGCGAGCATGAGTGGGACAAGCGAAAGCCCAGTGCGCCCCTTTGAAGAGGAGAAAAAAAAAAAAAAAAAAACAGAAGAATTGAAATGGGCGGCCGCTGAAATGTGAAGGAGGAAAAAGATGAAGCAAGTCAAGCCGCCTGTGAAGACGCATAGGACAGACAGAAATGGAAAAACAGGCTCAGAATGAAAAGAGGG
>JAQMYG010000015.1:8818557-8843423 GCA_030014215.1 Clariallabes teugelsi
ACTCGGAGGACAGCGCTATCTGCTCCTTCCGCTTGCGTGAGCTCACAGACGCCCCTGATTGGCTGTAGAGCCGTGATAATTGTGTAAGCATTAAGTACCTCTCATCCCTCCCCTCTGAGAGAGCTCAGCCAATTAGCTCTCTCCAGACCTCCGGCCGCAAGAGGCCACAGCATCACCCGGGAACCGAACCAGCGATCTCCGGATTATAGGGCGAGCACTTTACCACTGCGCCACTCGGAGCCACAAAAAAAATAATCATAAAAAAAATAATTCCTCTGAAATTCGTCAGAAAGAAAATGAGAGCCAAAACGTCCTTCAGCAGACATGAAGAACTATTCTTCAAAACAGCCCTAAAAATACAAGAAAATCTGGCTCTTTGGGAGAAAAATATAAAAAATATATATATAGTGTGGCTCAAGGCTTTTGCACAGTACTGTATACATTAATGAACACATTTTAATATACATAATTGCCTATTTCATATAAAACATACCTTTTTATGAGGTAACTATTATGAGAAAGAAAAAAAAAGTTCTTTACTTGCTGAGTTCAAGACCATCTCCTCTGCTGATGCATGCTCATGCATTATGGGTCCTGCTGCTGTGCCATGCCCTCTGCATCTCCCTAACAAAACTATCCCTAATTATATCTTCCCACCACAGCTCACGACCTAGGCCTGCTTCTCAACCTGACCTGCAGGAGGGCAGATGTACAAGGCCTGGGCAAAGTTTGAACAAAAACAATACGAAACAAGAAGTATGTTCTCTAGCTCAAGGGAACCTGGTTCTCTGTTACAAACAGACATGAATTATTTACCGAAAACACAAGCCTAGGTATGTAAAACTAGCTAGGTGGAGTGTCTAGAGTTAGCTATGTTAGCAACATTTTAGTTTCCAGCCAGCCAAAAAAAGGGATGCATGCTTAGTGAAAGCACAGACATCCAAGAGAATTATTGCTGAGCTCAGTGTTAATGTCAGGTAACTTCGTCCTTCATTACTGTTGCAGCCAGAGCAAAGTATTGCTGATATCGAGTTTATTTTTTTTGTTGTTGTTTTTTTTACACTGAATGATGCTGCTTGAAAATTTTATGCATCTTCGTTTCAATAAAGAGAAGTCAGTCAGTCAGAGACTATTCCTGCCAGCCCACTTGATTGTCCAGCATTTATCGATCACCCCGAAGCGACACTTGATATGCTATTACATCTAAATGACACTGACGGAACGGTACCTCTGCGAGAGAAAAAAATAAATAAATAAAAAAAAAAGGACACAGACTACTAACAGAATCAATCATTTTGAATGGAGGCAAATTGCTTGCTGATGATTTTCTCTGCACAATTTGCATTCGCACAGTCGCTGCTCATTGGTTGCTGTGACGGGCCGAGGCGCTGCAGCGGTCTACACGGAGCTCAGATCAATATGTTGCACACAAATGGCTCTCCAGTCCATGCGGGGTGCAGCATCACTGCTCTGACCCATGCTGTTATCAGGCTCCAGGTCAGGTGTGAGTGTGGAGCACAGGGGTCGTGCTGAGACCACCTCCAACACCCCATGCTAGCGCTGCCCTGATCACAGCTCAGCGGTCCGAGCCACCTCATTACCAGCAGCTCCAGTGACCCCAGGCTCATGTCACCCCCTCGTAACAACGGCCCTGCTGCGCAGACCCTGTCATTAACATTCACCGCAGAGAGACAAGCGCACACCGCAAAAAAAACAACAACAACAACAAGAGCAACGAGCCAGAGGTCCTGAGGTCTCCTCCTGACTAACACCCCAATACCCACCTCAATCTCAACTCGGCACATTTCACACTAGCGCAGAGATTTCGACTGATGGAAATGATGAGATTATGATTCAGGCTTTGCCAAGGGGTAATCAAACGTTGTCTTACCTGTTGGAAAAGGTGGAGAAAGGATGGAATTTCCAAGGAGATGAACATTCAGGAGAGCCATGGAAGAAAAAAAAGAGAACAATATGGTTAGAAACGGATTTATAATTTATATAAAGCCGATACACATTAAACATGTTAACATAGTTTAGATGTATACAGATTTGCAATCCTGGTGCTAATTTGCTAGTTAGTGTAAATATAAAAAAATTCTTTCGGCTTCTCCCGTCAAGGGGTCGCCACAGCGGACCATCCGATCCGCACAAGTTTTATGTTGGATGCCCTTCCTGACAAAATTCTCCCTTTTGCTTTTTTTTAAGTGGGCTTGGGTTCGGAACTGGCTGGGTAGTATGACGACAGTGGGGCTCCAACCCAGATCCTCAAATCAACAAGATCCTCAAACTACCCAAATAAGTAGGAGCCATCACTCCCTTTAGTGCAGGGATATATTTATTATTTCAGGGTTGTGTATTTAGTGTCTGTTGCAGTGATGTCACAGGAAAGTGATCATATTGTTGTGTTTCATAGTACAAAATATCATTTATCCAAATATTAGTGATAACATTGTTCAGGTTTCAGCGGTGGAGCTAGCCGTTCAACGTCATCAATAAGATCACGGTGGAGATTACTAAAAAACCGGGAGCGCCAAACTGTAATGCAGCTACGCAACAGAGTCGTGGTGGCATTGATAGCAACATCAACATAAAAGCCGAAGCTTTGTGAGCTGATCTGTTTGCACAGAGTGTACAGATGAGGTAGTTAAAGAGCTGGGCAGAATAAAGGGCTAATACACTGCTGCATCAACCTTTTAGCTTGGAGATGAGAAAGGGAAGACATATGATGCATATGACTTGAATTCATAACTCATAAGGCTCAACCTCTGACCACAATAAACAACAAAAATGTTGTTATATGGAATATCCTGATCGTGTCTTGATTAAAATACATCCCGACTAATTTACATCATATACCTGTTACAAGGGCAAGTGGTGACATTATGCACTATGCACTGACATCACCAGACATCGAAAGTAACACACTCAAATTTGTCATGGTGGCTTGCAAATGCATAACAGCATCCAATAACAATTATGATTAACAAGGAAGTGTGTATGTATGAGTGAGTGTGTGTGTGTGTGTGTATGTGTCTGTTGCCTTGCAGCGACTTACACCTTCACAAAGTGAAAGCCTCCTAGATAAGAGGAAATAAGGGGCGGTGCGTGTGAACTGCATAATGTAACCATGGACAGCCCCAGGGTCTCCTGTCAATCATTTCGGTTCGAAGCAATTATCATAACCTGCGAGGCAGGCCACCAAATTTTCACCAAACTTGCTCTTGAGACCTCATTCCCATGCTGAGCCTGGCTCTTCACTAAACGCTCTGTTCTGGCATCCATGTCGCTGGCCTCTTTTATTTATTCATGCGGCTCTTATATTCCTCAGCATATGGAACAAGTAACTGTTATCCATATCTGCTTTCGGATTTTCTTACACCCAGAGACGCTGGAAGCGGGCGTGCGCTTGACCCCGACACCTCACACTCCCACCATCAGCACACCTACCCCGCCCCACCACCTTCCCTTCACCTTTACCACAAAATGTTTTTCCCCATAAAGGTTTTAAACTTACTTCAATTTTCTTCTTGTTGTAAAAAAAAATACTTCGTACTGGGTTTTGAGTCAAGCGTTACCAAGCGACGAAAACTTTCTTCACTCCATCGTGCGAGGCTGTTTGCTCAGGCAACGTTTCATGTTAAGTCATACATTCGCTCTAATCTATTTGCTGACTCGACAAATTTCAAACGTAACGTTTCAAAACAGTGCAGCTAGGTTACATTGAATGAACGGAATGTTGATGTCCTATAATTCAACAGTATTGAAGTTTATCCGAGGCGGAGTGTATCCGAGTGCCAGGATATGCCCAATCATGGAATGTCCCTGCCTTGTAGAATGAAAAGTTAATAAATCGTTCGACTGGACCTAACAGTTGTAACAACGAAAGCAACAACAGATGATGTACACAAAGACACCTTCAATTACTCTTTCACGTACAAGCATGATGTGAAACATCTCTGGCGATGTTTGTTCTTATTATTTTGCATTGTTCAGTATTCCTCATTCTCAGATCATAACCGAAGCTTCCTTAAACCCAACATAAACAGCCGTAATGAAACAAGCGCGCTCTGTCCGAGCGATACCGAATTCCATGAATAAATGAATGAATTAAAATGTATCTAATCACACTTTGGGATCCGCACGCTTCTTGTCTTCGAGGCCAGGAGCAAACGAATGTGCGGAATCTGAGAGACGCTCGCTGAAAGCTCTCTATGGCAACACTATGCCTTTCGGCGCATGCTTCAGTGACAACAATTCTTTTTTTCATCTGGCAACTGCACATTATTGTTACCACAGCCACAGAGGAATTGTAATTGGCTGATTGATTTTCTTTATTGATCCCCAAAGGGAAAAGCAGACAAATTGTGCATCATGGAAGAATAAACTTAGGTGCAACAGTTCTCGAATCTAAAGCTGCACTATCACACGGCTCCGTGCAGAGTCGTCCGTGTCTTTTACATGACCGCCTCTGCTTTCGGTAGAAGTACAATTACGAAAAGGATAAATAAATACATTTTAAAAAATGCTGCCAGCAGAGGGGAGGAGAGGTAAAATTCAGACGTGTCATTTTAATGGGTGGACAGGCTGTCATTAACCCCAGCATCACCCCATTAATCATTATCACATCGCTGTAACTGCCATGTACACTCAATCAGCGCGTCTCTGTAAACATTGCTCTTACGCGCTGACAAAGCGAGGTGCGGGGCCAAACACAACGCTCACTCATATCATTCCTCGCTTGCCTCTCCGACGCCCAGACAAGCTGTTCTACAATGAGGCTGGAGACTGCAACATGCTCTAATTGATATGACCTTTAATTGCCTTGTTCACTGCGAAAGGTGAGGGGAGAAAGAGACATCATACCCCTCCGTGGTGGATTAAGTACAGGAGCAGAGGGCAAAATGCAGGGCCTACACATTCGGGCCCCGTGGACATAATTAAACCTGCGTAACACTTACACTCTGCCCACGTCCACTGAATGGAGTCGCACTCCGCGGAACACGCTCAGACGCAGGATTACTGTGCAGACCATACAATCAGTAGGAGTGCAACGCTTGTGTAGAATAATAATGGAGCCGGCTGGCTGTTTAACAAAGAAGTTTAAAATCATAGCTTTAATGCATATTTAACTCTATTCCCTTAACAATTCACTAAAAGCTGAATTTTCATGCGGATTTCCATTCACTTCTGCATCGTGAATCTGTCTCTGTAGTAAAAATATATATTTAGCCACATGGAATATTCTCTACGCTTTCACTATTTAGGTCGTTGTGACGAAAACTCATCAGGACAAGAAAGAAAACCAAGCCAAGATCGGCTTCCTGAACTCTTGGCCCGAAACCATATCACGTAACGGAAAGTCACACCGGAGCCCTCGTGCTCTCTTCTTCTCCTGCTCTGCTGTGGTTACACTTCTCCTGCCACCAGTGGTCCAGATGCAGGTGCGGGCTGTCTAGACTTGAAGCTCATTTGCTTTCCCACCGCTCGCCAGTCGCTGATTGCGGAGGCTCGCACTGGGGCTGACGGAGCCGAGCTGCAGGGAGGGGATGTGTCCTGATTGAGAGCGTGCTTTATTACAGCTAGTGCAGCCTGGGAACGAGCACGCACAGCCCTCCACCTGCACGGCGTCGAGGAAGCCGTGACGCCACTCGCATAGCTGAGTGCATCCACTCAGGCTGAGGAGCGGCAAAATGAAGTGCAGCTGGGAGCTGGGGAACATCCTGGACGGACAGACTATTAGATTTATGCTGATGAAACTGGTCGGACTGTTGTTTTTTCTAAACGTCCGCACGATGTTTATAACCCTGCACGTGCTGAAAGTCGAATTGGCAGGGAAAAAAAAAAGTCTATTAAATTTCTGAACCAGCCTTCTGTTGGAGAAGAGTGAAGGTTGGCACGCTGTTGTGGCATGCATGGAAGGGTTCAGTTTCATCTGCCAAAACTGCCAGTTCTCTTGTCAATCCAAAGCAATCCAAAGTTCTCCAATTGCGTTGGATTCCTGGTTGCCAACGCAATTCCCAAGCATGAGCTGAAAATGATGTGTGGTTTCTCAAATTAGACCAGCTCTGCGTGCTCAATCGACTACAAGAATCTAGTGAACCTGTCAAATAAAGAGAAGTTATAGGTCTGACACACCCTGTGCCTCTGCTTCACCTCTGACAAATGTAAGCTCAGCGCTTTTCTCAGTTCAGCGTCTCATCAAGGCCCCACTGGACACAGATCTCATTTATATAGCACATTCATTCCTCATATCTTCAAAGGTACAATAGGTGAAGCTGAGGTTGCAAGGCGCTCCACAACTTTGAGGAATCTCATGACGCTTCGTTAGACCTTGAACCTCAAGAAGGCAGACCATAGTGTGGTATAGATGATGGGATGATGTCATATAGTCGTTCCTGTCCACCAGTAGACAAGGCTTCTGATACAATACACAGAACAAACAGGTTTTTGCGGCATTTTTTTTTTTTTTTTTTTACATAATGATGATGCCTGTGGGCCAAACCATTCATCTGAAAGCTGTCTTCTGTTCAGGAACTTAAAATAGCGTCCTCTAATTGTAACAAAATTGGCTTAGCTTGCACAGTGCAGCTGTGAGCCTGTCTGTCATTTAACTGATTACAGCATGTGTGCCAACCAATCAGGTGTCTCATCATGCAGGCTTCGCGGTACAGGATGCACCGCAACGCTTTCTGACAGAGCCCGAATGACAACGTGCAGCTCGCGCCTGAGAACGTTCTGTACGCGGGATCGGTCAATCAAAAAACGAAGCTCGTTCTTTAGGCACCCGCGTGCCGGAGTTCAATTAAAAATGACTGTGAAATGGATGCTAATCCTTATTATGCACTTAATTTACTGTAATTGAAAATGGGACCCTTGCTTTTCATCCAGGAGACAATTAAAAGCGGCACCGAATGAGCAATCAAACGAGAGAGGGGCTGAATAAGGTAGACAGGAACAGAGAGACAACAAGGGAGAAACAGAGAGAGAGAGAGAGAGAGAGAGAGAGAGAAAGATGTGGGACCTGGAATGACGCTGTGTATCAAATGAGTTTTTCCTCCCAGCTTGGGCCTAAATACAGGGCTGAGAGACAGGGTCACGTGTCCTTTTGCAGAGTTTACTCTCTACTCACACTGAGGTGTAGCCTCAGTCATATAAGTGATGGAGGCTTATTGACACACATGCTGTTGACCGCAGGGCTAAGGTCTTGATTACTGTGAGCCTGATGGAACATGATTGAATTCCTAATTCTGGTAATGCAAGGCTATTTTCCACAAATGAAAGCATGCCTTTGGGCTAGGATTTGAACCCTGATTTAGAAAGATGGACTCCTTACACAGGATCCCGGGGCTTAGTGTTGCCGCTGTGAGAAGGTGAAGCCCCGGGTTTTAGTGGTTGGCCTCCATTTTATATATGAATCACAAGTACGTACGAGGGGGCTACAACGCTACAGTGTATTGTGACGTTCGATTCGATATGAGGCTCTCAAATTCCCGGCTGATTCAATCCGAGTTCAAATCCGCACAGCATTTATATTCCAAAAGTGGAGAGTGCAGGATTCAAAAGCATTTAAGAGACAGAGGCAGGCGTGACCTTCACGGCACCGCTAGCTAACAGAAGAATGGGAAATTAAGCACCCCATGCTTCAGACTAACCTTCTTGAGAGTCACAACGGGTTGCCTGGGCTGCTTTTTTTATCCCAAGTCTTGTTTTAGAACGCAACACACTTTTGAAAAATGTGTTTTCACCATGCTGAATTTGTTTGCGTCATTAAGAAACTGAAAAAGTTGAAACAGGCATCTGGATTCAGGGCATTTGGTGCCATTTGTAAGTTGGGGTGTAAATGGAGCTGACACTTGGCAACCCTGTCAGCAGATAGGTAAAGGAGCACAGGAAACACTGTGTCATTATCAATGACAATGGTTAACTTTGGTGCATTGGATATATATATTTATATACAGTACGCCATCGAGACACCAACATATCAGATCATGGCAAACTAGAATTTTGTGCATCGTTACAACCCTTGTATTTACATCAATTTGTCTGAAAACGGAGCTTTGAAAAGTAATAATTTCAAAAGTAAACGGAACTTTGATTTCTGCATGGCAATGTTCAGTCCTCATGCTGTGACGCATACACCCAGCCTCACAGACCGCGTGATAAAGGCTATAAGAGAAAACATTAAATTGTGTAATGTCTGACTGAAGACCTTGTAATTCTTATAAGAGGGCAGTAACGTACAATGCTCCTGCTAACGCTAATGAAAATTTCGGCCATGAGTCTTCATTATTCAGCGTTGAATTAAGAGCTTGCTGAACATCTATGCTAATGTAGCTGTGAAGGTATTTGTGCAATAAGCACTTCTGAATGCAAATTATGTCGGTATATAGTGTACACTGTACAAAGCATGGCTTGTTAGCTTGAGCAAGAGAGGGCAGAAGCGAGGGAGGGGGGGGGGATTGGGAGAGAGAGAGAAACTGAGAAAGAGCGAGAGAGCTAGAGAGAAAAAGCAAAGGAGGTTGATCTTCCAGAGTAGACTTTCTAATTACTGTGCACAATGTGTGATAAAAACCCTGGTCTATCTTGTCCCTGGGCATTGTTTCATCCTATTACCTTCATCTCAGTTTTCTAAAGCTCATTACGATATGCAAAAACATTGCTCCTGGGTGTTGCCATCTGACACAGTCCAAACATATTTAGGCCTCTCATTTGAAAACAATACAGCTATGACCCCTAATAAGGCGCTATTATTTATGAGCCCCGGAAGAAAGCGTAGCGCGCATTAATTGATGATATACCCCTGTTATTCGGCATTCTTTTAACAGCCGTTTAGGAGTCTTGACAAGCACACTGATGTTATCAGTTCTTGCTCGGTGAAGTGGCTCACATTAAAAGCCATTTCTCTGGCGTCACGTGACGTGTGGCGCTAAATTAATCATCCTTGATTCAATAAGCCCAGCCATTCATTTTATTTTCCTGGATACAGTAATCATAGTGTATAACACAAGCCATAATAACTACTTAAAGTGCCAGCTTTAATCAGGCGAACAAGTAGTAATGGTTGGTTTGTGTACACTATAAATCATAATATATAGATTATTTGACTTGTCTCAAGCTGAAAACATCGATCAGCCTTCATCCGTCGTATTATTCAATCTGAGTCAGAATTAAAAGTGGACTATTGAATAAGAGGGACGCATCCACTTCCTGTCAGACTGAGTAGAAAACAGACCAATAAGCACATGGGTGCAAGAATCATATGCATTGAAAAAAAACAACAAAAAAAACACAAACCGCGGCTGTACACATTGCCAAAGATGAAAACGTGGGAAATGAGGGAGGACGCCTGACCGAGCTCTGTTTTTCAACGCACAGCAGAAAAAAAAACCTTCATCCCTTCAAGGTCAAAGGCAAAGAGATATAGAAAGAGGACAGAAAGCACCAGGGAGACTGTAAAGAAGAAGGCTTGAAAAGAGAGCGAGAGAATACAGCCAACAATGATGAGCATCAGTAATGTATAGGAGGAAAAGCAAAGAAAATCAGAAGGAAAATGACAAGAAAGCTCGGCCCGAAAATGAATGTGGAAGTAAATGGATGGTATCGGGGGGGGGGGGGGGGGGGGGGGGGGGAGTGGACTTGGAGTGCGAGCGGAGGAAAGATGAGGCTTTTTCTACAAGAGTGAAGTAAAAGAGGAGTTAAGTTAACTGAATGCTACAGACACGACTGAGTGAAGCGCATAGCACAGACAGGCGTAATGGGAAAAGTACAATAAAAAGGCTGTCATAAAAATGTCAAGCACTGCATTGTTTTAGAAATTGCCCTATGTGGACATACATTGAGGCGTGAAGCTACAGCAAACCTATTATCTGCTTTTTCTGTCACTTTGGATTTTCTCGTGCAAACCTGGGACCAGATTCAATTTCAACACCAGATATGTCTGCTTTCCAGATCATTGCTGCACTCACATTCAGTTGTGCAGCGTGGAAGTCATTGTGTGTGTGTGTGCATGTGTGTGTGTGTGTGTGTGTGTGTGTGTGTGTGAGAGAGAATGCGTGAGAGTGAGAATGGATGCCACTAAGACAGGATGGTTCTTATATTTCACACGTTTCACTCTGTCCTGAAAAACACTTAGCACCAGATTTTCAGTGGATCTCTTGGATGTTAAAGGCACTCCGGCAACTGCAATAAAGTTTAAACGCTACACAACTGTCGGAGAAATCATCATCTCCGTGACATTTTTTACAGCATACTATCGACTCGGTCTCGGAGTGTATAATTCAGCCCGTGTAAAGTGAAGGAGTAGAATTCAGCAAAACCGAGGTGAGTCCTGTGTGGCTATGCTGCCTCGTGCTTTAGCCAGAGAGCACGGGTCTGTCGTTAAAAATCACTCAGAACAGCAAAGAGGAGGCGAGTGGAAATGTTTTTTTT
The DNA here is from genome assembly GCA_030014215.1 of Clariallabes teugelsi. Taxonomy (NCBI): domain Eukaryota; kingdom Metazoa; phylum Chordata; class Actinopteri; order Siluriformes; family Clariidae; genus Clariallabes; species Clariallabes teugelsi. The sequence continues at coordinate 8,828,989 of JAQMYG010000015.1, forward strand.
TTTTTTTTTTTTTTAAAGCCAACATCTGAGAGGCGTATCTCATTATGGGTTGAGGAGCTGCGGCCTCCTGCTTTGATCTTCTCATTTACCAGGGGCAGCGTACAAACACACCTGCGAGTACAAGACTTTTATCTCGAATAAACTTCCAGGCATCCTCTTCTCTTATCCGGGTCACTGACGACTGTCTCTGTCTCGCCAGAGATGCGCTTACAGCTGACAGGGACACTGGAGTGGTTGGATCATGAATGTCAGCGGTGGACAAGTCAGTAGCTCAGATAGCAGATTTTTTAGGTGCTTAGATACCCAGCAAAGAAATATGTTTACCAATTAGGAAAAGAAAAAAACTTATTAATTGGCTTTCAACTAAAATAAATAAATAAAATAAAACACTTTTATTAGGTGTATAGGGACCTTTAAAATGAATGTAGTTCACAGTCATTCAGTGTATTGTGCTTTAACCTAGCAATATCACAAGAGGGAGTGCTGCTGTACTGCATATTAGCACGGCTGAACTCCATAACGTTATATTGTATTTACACAGCAGTTCTACAAATGCGTTATACTGTATTGACAGCCAACATAAAGTGACCGAAAGTTTACAGGGGGCAAAGAGGTTTAAATTCTTACTGGAGAATAAACCATAGAAGGTAGTGGACAGTCCTGTAAATCTCATTAGTTTCCTTTTACATCTCCACTTATTCCACTTTACAATAGACTCAGCTCCCTAACTGTTCTAGGATTAAATCCCAAATAGCATTAAATGAAGAGCATGTGTGCTAAGTAGGGAGTAGAATCCCTTGTTCCACACCCCAAGTAGTGCCTACTCAGGTGTTAAGGATTACTAGAACATTTACTGTAAACATTTGGCAGACACTCTTATCCAGAGCAACTTACATTTTTATCTCATTATACATCTGAGGGTTAAGGACTACGCTCAAAGGCCCAACAGTGACAACTTAGTGGTTGTGGGGTTGGAACCTGAGACCTTTCGCACTGTAATTCAATGCCTTAACCACTGAGCTACCTCTGGCTCAGGGTGGGCTTCGGTCTTTGCCAATATCTTCACTGCCCATAGGGCTTTTTCAGCACTCCTTGTTAAAAAAAACGTTTGTTAATGTGTTTTTTTTTTTCCTTTTAATTTTTTTTTATACTTTCTCCTTAATTTGTCCTCTCACAATCTAGCTAGCTTTTTTATCTGCAAGACGTTTTTCATCTGCACAAACACCTTTGACCCAGAGCTGACAACACAAGTAAAAATGTTTTTATTGTATAATGAATTTTTTAACTTTTAATCAAATGAAATCAGGTTAACGGACATCGATATTTCCAGGAAAATAAATGAACACAACACAATGCAGTGGAGCCTTATCTTTGCCTTTGCGTCCCACAGGTTTTCTTAGATGAGTACAGCCCCACCCGCGCACAGAAAAGGTACCCAGGGTTTGAGAACCGCTGCTCTAGCCTACAGTACATCAGCACTATATGCCTCTCGTCCAATCAAATTACTTGTTCGAAACTATTTGTCGTATAATAAACTTTACTCTAACTGAGACTAAACAGCTCGATTAGCATTCACAGATGCCGATGAAACCGAGCAAAACAAACTTTGACACAAACTTAAAATATACCTCTCCTATTACTAAACGCAGTCACCTTGTGGATGAACCTACCGGGAGAAAATAAAGATAACAGCCAGACTCAAATAATAGGCTTTTGGCAAAGGCAGAACACTACACCTCATACCTGAAGCTTTTTTCTCTGAGGGTACAAACATGTGCTTTACTTTATTTTGGAATAATAAGTAATAATTGAGCTCCTGAGTAGTGCAGCATCCACGGCTGGGAGTCAAAAAGAGCAAGACTGGTAGTGTATTGTAGAGGTAATCAGAATGACTCCAGGCAATCAGGGGTATCTGTGAGCTCATGTATGCAGAAGAAGGCAGACTGTGCTTTTCTTTCCCGTGATGAAGAATGAGAAGTGGTTTGAAACGATGTGTGGGAGTTGATTGTTAGGTCGCAAGCTAGTGGGAATTGGCTGATGTTAACAAAATTGCAGAGAAAATGTGCGAAAGTCATAATGTTAAGGTCATTAATCATGTACATATACAGTACTGTATACTCATCTTATAGTCTTACTATATATGTTGTTTTGTTTATCACTTTTTAGCCTAGTCACTGAAGATTCCTGACTCATGGACCAATTCATCAATAAATATATATATATTTTACTTTTGCATTACAAATTTGCATTAGAAATCTATTGATTAAAAAGCTTGGATCAGAGCGCAGGGTCATCCGTTAAAGGGGTTTTGATCAAGAGCCCAAAAATTGAAGGGCTAGAAAGCTGCTACTTTTCTGATCAATAACCCAGAGCCTTAACCATTGATCCACCACTGCCAAGGAAAGCATGGGCACACAGCTGGGATGTGAACCCACGACCTCCAGCACCCTAAGCGACAACCATAACTCTGAACCAACGAGACGAACAGTCTAAAAGTTCACATGACACGACACCTCTGACAGCAGATCGGGTTAAGAGTCTTGCTCAAATGACTTGAACCTAACCTAGAGCCTTAACTGCTTAACTAAACCTCCACTGCCCTTTAAGAAGCATTGAGCATTGGCACCCTGATGTTTATTGTCTGCACCTACGCTTAAGGTTGCCTGACGGTGTTGTGTTAGAGAGAAAACGAACAGTGAACTATGAGACCTCATGCTTCCAAAATGAAAAAAAAAAAAAAAGCAAATAAAAAAGAAATTCCGCACACAAACTAGGAGTTCAAATTCGGGAGAACCTGTCACCACGTGCAAACACAGCACATCCTAACACCAGAAAGCGACTGCACAGGAACTATGTCTTCGTTTGACAGAGCAGCATATGGAACGTAAGTACAAATCTCGCTTTTCTGCTACATGTGAATAGTTGCCTTAATTGAAGTTGTTGCTCTGTGACATAAATTATGTGCAAACCAGTCCCGGTGTAGCCACTGTGAAAATTTCAACAATGCACACAACTGCACTCTTCCCTTCGTTTCCTGTTTTTTTTTTTTTTTTTTTTTGAAAAGATGCCAGGTTGTAATAAGGAACGAAGGCACTAAAGCTTAAACCAATCAACTGCCAAAAGCGGCAGCACAGCTACGAAAGCCGTTAATGAAGCTCTCTCTTGCCGGAAGAGTCACCTCAGCATGGCAACCCACAGGAATCTGGCTCATCATGTCATCCACCGCACCTCCCACGTCGAGGAGCAGGGCTACAAATGACAGGTAATTAAGACACATAACAGCAGTGTGTTGTGGGTAAGGGAAATCTTCTGTGTGTTGACGGCCTGATGAAACACTGCAATAGGCAGTAGTGACTCGGTATAGTGTATGAGGTTGATAGTTCGTGAACTGGGTTATTATTGTCTATATTGTCATACTTGAGTGACACCTTACCGTTTTATTCTCGTCTAACATGATGGTCACCTAATTGAGTCCACTGCGTAAACAGGAAGCGACAGGTATAATTCATACGATGTGGTGGTGGGTGACATTTCGGGCCACTGGGTACTGTAAATACTGCTTATTTTTAATAAACGCCAGCAGTAATTCATTCTCCCCGGTCTTACCAGTCGCGTACGACATCCTTTAGTGATGAGCGGGAAATGATTTAAGCTTCATGTTATTAATATAGAGCGTTTTTTAACTTTAGCGAGACAAGCAAAAACTAAGAAAAGAGCAGAGCGTGACGGCACACCACATCCACCCTAAAGCTGGGTACCTGGAACGCGTCCAAACTAACCCAGGGAGACATGTTTAAGCAGACCTCTGCCACCCTTTAAACTCTCCTCTTTGATCTTCTCTCTCCTTTTTTTTAAAGTCAGAAGCCTGGCTCGCTCTATTGCTAAAAAATTCGATCCCAGGCCTCAACAGCCCCCACATCTACAGCACGGCATTGTTTCATCTCTCCCCATGCATCACAAAAAAGGCTGAGGCGTTTCTGCCTCTGGTTAATGGGATGGTTGGCCATGGAAGCTGCACATTACTCTGGTTGGGCAGTCTCTCAATGGCAGCGCAGGGATTGACTCTGGTACCAGCATGGTTGCTTTTTTCGCCCCATTTATTTACTACCTTCTCTCGGTATTGATCCACTCCGCTAAGCTCCTTGAGGAACAAGCCTTCTCTCGTACTCTCACGAAAGGCTGCTTGACCTAAACCAATTAGCAGGGCCTGTCAAATAAGAAGAGAGGAGTCAAAAACTCCCTGGGTGCTACGCCATTCAAGGAGGGAAAAAATATATCTCTGCCACAATCTCAATCCTATGACCTTCCAGCACTCTTCTTTGTCCTCTAGTGTCTCTTTATGTTCACGCTTCAGTTCCACTTGTTAGCCACTGTCAGTATTATCCACTCCATGTTTCGTGTCACTTATAGCCAAGTCCCATCTGTAAGGGGGCATTCAGAGAGGACTTTTAGGTAGATCTAATACAAAACCTTAGTTTGCGAGGTTGGAAAGTCAGAACTTCCCAGTACTGGCTACCACCTCAAAAAAAAAAAACCCTAAGACTAATAAACATGCATTTTACTATGTAAATACAGCTTATCTGGTACAGGGTTGCGTAAGCCTATCCTAGGGTACTCAGGCCTTTAATCATGCTATACCTTGTACAGGGTACCAGTCCATCACACTCACTCAAACATTATAGACGGTTTGGAAATGCCAGTCAGCCTAATCTGACGGTCTTTGGGCGGAATGTGGGAGCAAACTGGTATACCCGGAGGAAACCCTTCAAGCATGGGGAGAACATGCAAACTCCACACACACACAGCCGTAGGTGGGACTCGAACCTTTGACCATGGATCTTTAAGGCCACAATGCTAATTACTACACCTCCGTGCTATGTGAATACTTTGGGATGTAAATAGCTATGTAAAAAACCGTCATTAATATGACATTACACAGAAAAAAAGACGTTTCATTATGTGAGCCTTCAAAAGTGCCATTATTGTTGTCATATTTTAGATATAAGTAAATATAATTTTGGAAGTAGATATAATTTAGGCAGAGGAAAACCTTATGAACTCACTTAATTGAATCCATTATTATTTAAGCCTATAATGTAATAAACCAAATTCTTTTTCTATAACGTTTATATTTAACAAATATAGATAAACTCTCTGAGTACTCTACAGCATGTGTACAGCTTTTCCTAATAATGTGGCCAATGACTGGATACTGTATATAAATATATACACATGAAAATGCGAAACGCTTCACGTTCAATAATCACGTTATTAAATAACAAAGGAAGCCGTTCAAAGAGACAAACGACTTGAAAAATCATGGTATATATTATTATTATATTATTTGAATATTGTTTTCCACATAGTATAAGACGTTTCAAACAAAGTCAAATGCTACATAAGCCGTCCTAATTAGTTTCGTTTTATAATTAGACATCAGTGCAATGCTTTTGCTTCTGGGAGATTTAAAAATTCCAAACACTTACAAATGGAGAGATTATAAATGCTAAACATGCACTAATGCTTGAAATCACCCTTGTTTGTACAGATTTATCACACGCTTTTTTTTTTCGCCCTGTTAAATAATTCTATTCCTATTCCCCAGACTTCTCAAACATAAAAGCGGGGAGAGAAGCTTATCGGCGTGTTTTCACAGGGTCATCGTCACCCTTCCCGTGAGGCTCAGGCTTCAGAGCTGCTGAGTGACTGGATGAGCTTCTACAATTCTCTGTGTCTCATCCAGGAAAAAGCTTTATCTTGTCCCACTGTCCATCTTAATACACATCAGGATCTCTGGAATTCAGTTACAGACACCTCTTAACCAAGTCTTGTGCTCAGCCCTGAGACGAGACGAATGGCTGTTCTTACACACCTTCGCATGTGTCAAAGAAGCCACAGGCCAAGGGGTGATTCGGGCCCCTCGGCTATTAGGAGTGCGGAACGTCTCGGTCGACCTCCACAGGAGATGATTTTGCGAGGTGAAAACTCATTCATGAGTAGCAGCTAGCTCAAGCAGTAATGAGGGGAGCGTTGGAGTATTTCACGCAGGCGGTCCTTTCAGGAAGATGGAAACATTAGGGAGAGCCATCCTTTGGCACGGAGGTACACAGAAATAACTCCTTGTGACAGATGATCTTTGTGGGTGTAGGCCAGGAGAATGTTTGTGTGTCGGAAAATAGTGTGAAAAGCTGGCATAAGCGTCAGAATTCTGGTTCAATCTAGACCCGGCGTTGTCTCGAGTTTTGACACATCCCATGATTGGCGCTTGCCTGGTGTGAAATCAGACACCAGGACACCACAGCACAGGAATCGAGAGCTCTTCGTACCTGGGTGGTTAATGGCAAACCGGCACATGTATTGTTTTCAAAACAATGCCAAGATGCGTATGTTTGCGGTTGAACGATGCGCTGGTCCCTGGGCCAGCATGGCTTCTAACAAACGCTGATTCGTGTGTAATTAGGGAGAACTTATTCTCCTTTTGTATTCGTCACACTTGGGGGTTTTTCAAATTCTGACAGAGTTGTCACCGACAGCGCTATCCCGCCATGCTATTAACTCAAGTCAACAGAGCAGTGATCTGGACTCATCGCTCCAGCATTCTGATAGGTGTGGATACAAGCCCCCCCGCCCCCCGCCTTTTCCTCCCCTGCCTGAGTTAATTTATCAGCGAGATAAGCAGGTGGACGAGGGGAGGAAGATGGCGTCAGAGCAAGCTCCAGGCCCGACAGACCTGCCAGAATGAGTGACACTGCTAATAGCACGCTCCCATTACCTCGCCGCATGTCTCGCTCCTTTATCTATCCTCAAAGGATTGTTTGTTTGCTTGTAGGATGATAATATTCGCCGGGCTTCAGCGCCTCAGACATAACAAATATTTTTTTTTGCAAATTGCCGAGTGCTTCGTGACACCTCGCGGATTGGAGTCATGAGCCGACTCCGAGTTCGGGCTGAGGTGGCGGCGTTCGGAAAACTGTGAGCAAGCCATGAAATTGTGTCTGCACACCTCATGTGTTACAGAGCAAACATCTCGGATTTGTCTCGCAGGTTGTGTCCCGAAATGTACTAAGAAACCGATCCAATTTAAACATAAAAACAGCACTTAACACTCACTCGGACTTTAAAGCGCCGCATTTTGTGAACTCATTACAGGATCCAGCTCATAAACTAAAACGCAGTGTTTTTTTTTTTTTTTTCAAATAGAGAAGGCCCCTCCAGTCATTTCCCTGTGTCCTCTGTCTTGTGGTAAAAGTCATTCCGAAGGCTCCAGGTGCTGAGCAATGTAGACCGAGGGATATTGCTTTAATTGGAGAGTTACTGATCTTGCAAGAGTTTTCAGTGCCAGGCATTAGTGTCAATGTTTCTGCCGCTTTTCTGCTGCGCAATCACAAAAATGATATTGGGGACAGCAGGTGATCCATAAAAGTAGCTTTAAAGCCTTGTTAATTATTCCTTTAGAAGTCTAATGAACACAGGGGGTAAAACAGAAGCAGGGTGAACCTATCTGTGTGAGGGGAAAAATATGTGTTTAATTTTAGCAACTTCTGGAACGTCTCCAGTGTCTTTGGTCAACACCTGGATTTCACTAGTGAATTCTCGACAATTCAATAGCGTTTCTATGAAATGCAACTTTTCTTCAGCAACCACTGAAAACATATATTCAGATTTGTTTTGGTCAAGGTAGGTAAGGAATACGCCTTGGGGAGATTTAGAATTTCCCCTCAAGCTACTAACACGTTCTTGTACTTGAAAGGTACAGTAGCGGGAACCTGAGAGCCAGGACAAAAAAGAAAAAACGTCCAAAACATGTCACAGACCCAAGTAACCAAAGCCATCAGGATCAGGCCCTGGAAACCTTTAGCTGTGAGAAACCAACACTAATTGCTGGGCGAAATGATGAGCATGAAATAATAAAGAAAAGGAAGAAAAAAGAGAGACAGATTGTTATTCAATGACTCTTCTAAAAGTGTGTTATTCAGTAAGAGCTTGAAGAATCCTTCAGTTCATCTTTCTTAAAGCTACTTTAAGAGAAATTCTATAAAGAGAGATTTTTCTCTTTATTAAAAGATTCCAACCGTTTAATGAAGTCAGCACTCTTAATCATCCAAAAGAATCAGTAAGGGATCCATTTTTCGAAGAGTGTACAGTGAAGCTAATAAGAAAGGTGTGTGTGGTTATGAGCGCGAGGGGGGAAAAGAGAGAGAGAGAGAGACAGAAAAAACCCTCTGGATCCATCACTGGGTCCTGGGAGTTAATTACATTCAGTTCTTGATGTAACCTCATAAACATTATAATAACTTTAAATCAGGCCGAATCTGTCATAACCGCACTAAAACTTGAGATGAATCTATCTCCAGTTGTATTTTAAACCATTTTAGGAAGCTGGCATCTCTCCTCGTCGTCAATGCAAACACGTACTGTATTAAGAATCGCAGAATGTTTTAACTTGCTGACTGAACTAAAATATATAGTGAAAGTTGCAGATCCTGAAAGAGCTTGAAAGTTTCCTATTCCCTCTGTAGCACTTTAGTCAAAAGTCTGACTGTCTTGATCAGCTGGTCAAAACGAAAGGCTACGGAAGGCTGGCGTGTCAAAGACATAGTCTACTTTGGCTTATGCATGTATAATTAACAAATTCAGGACCATTCAGCCTTTCAGTTAAGTCAACCTTTTCTTATTCCAGCTCGCACTGACTATTCAGGACAAAATTCCTTACACCACTCAGTACAGGTCATTTCCACATGGTGGTATTCCACTAAAAAATGGCAAGTCATCAATACGAAATGCTGAGGTAGCAGTGCATCCCTTAGCTGGGATTCACACATGACTATACGCATCGTTTTGCATCCCAAACCATTTAAACTGCGTCATCTACGCGGCATGCTACGATTCACCAGGACACATCCTTAGTGTGCTTTTTCAGAAAAAGACCAGGACTGAAATAAAGCGCACTACACACTCACAGATACTACATATAAGCAAAACAGTTTGCTGAGGTTTGACTGTAATTTAACATGCTTCAAAAAAATCTGTGGGCTGGTCTAACAAATGAAGAACAAATTACTCATCAGCCTACGAAATCAAGTGGCTTAATTTCAAGAAAAAAAAAGCATGGCATGAGAGAAAAAAAAAGCAAAAATATGCTTGAAGGTAAAAACAAGAAACAAGGAGATAAATGGAAGGAATAGAGAGAGAGGGATCTAGGCAACAAAAAAAAAACAGTGTCTGCTCATAGTGGATCGTGCAATTATATAGGAAAATTATCAGAAGCAAGTGCCATGACTACTTGTAATGAGCTGGAGCCATTTATGCCAAATTTTAGCAAAGAAGAATTACGTAAACCTGAGCACCGTGACCATTGTACGAGAGGCGTTCGAGTCAAACCGGGATTTTTGATTGTGCTAAATAACAGGACAGTGATCAGAGTAAAAATTACCTTTATATCTCTCTATATAATCTCCTTCTACATTAATGAGCTTATCCCAGTGTTTCACTAGTGTGTGGACAGAAAATTGTCCCAGTACGCCAGAGCCATGATCAGACCATCTGCTCCATGTCTGAAACGCTGGCCTCCCAGGAACTCCTTTAATGGCACAAACATGTGGAGTGAGGTTACGACTAAAACAGCGAATGTGGCAATAACTCTCAGCCGAGTTTCTGCACTGTGCAAATGGCAGGGGGAGGTCAGTGGTTAAGGCTTTGGACTACTGATGTAGTCCAAGTTAAGTTGCTACTGTTGAGCCCCTGAGCAAGGCCCACTGAAAATGTTCAAATGTGTAATGAGATATAAATGTAAGTCGCTCTGCATAAGGGCGTATGCCAAATGCCATAAATGTAATGTAAGATGTTTCTTGATGACTGCGAGCACAGTTCTCTCGGACAGATGGGTCTCTTCTGCAAGTCGTTTTTTATGGATTAGGCTTCCACTTGCTGAATGTTCATGGGAACAACTGCAAATGTTTTACTGTAGCAAAGCGTCTTATCACATGCATTCTTATGCATGAGAAATTTCTAAGTCCTGCTTTGACTTGAATGTCCCTTGTACTACAGTAAGAGACCAAGAAATAATGACCACGAGGTATATTTACACAGCATGTGCTTCACATACTGACAAATAGTCTACAGCTAGTAATTGTACAATTTAATGCACCTATATAGTTTGGTTTATCTAATAAAATAGAAATTGTTGGCAGAATGTGGGCGTACCTAATAAACGAGCTAATAAATTATTAAAGGATTTGCTTTTATAAGAAGTGAAGCATGCCCTTACTAATACTAATAATACAGAAACAAACAAATACATTAAGTTAGCACCTGTTTTGTGATATCCTCAGTCTAAATGCGATAAATTAGTGGCAAATGGTACCTTAAGTACTGAATGACAAGTATTAGAAAGGTCTGATTTTAAAGAAAGAAATAAACAAAAACTAAATTATGATTCCTAAAGCATTGAGAAATGTTCTCAAAATGTCAAAATGACTAGACAACATATTCACTGCATATCCACACTTCTTTGAATAGAGCATTTAAACAGAGCTTGTGCAAAAAGGTTTTAATCACATACGTAACTTTCTGAAACCTTTAGTTTCTGTTTGAGATCCGAGCTCACCACAGCCGTGAAGAACAATCAGCATACACAGAAACTCTGACTGTTGTTTCCTCTGATTACTTTGTATATGACGTCATTTCACAATTATTCTTTAATCATCACCCACAGGATTCTTACTAATTGCATGCGCAATTTAACGGCGTGCACAAGCACATTAGTACTCTTTATTTAGTACTGCTTATTTATAAACTAAAGGTCTCAGTAAATTAGTGCATAATTGAAACTTGAAGTTTTTTAAAGGCAGTGCTTTAAATCTGCTCAAACAGAAAAAAAAACGTAGTGGTCATTTATAATGCAATGCTTGTAAAGTATGTCTCAAAAACTGTAGCAGTCTATTCATATATTTCAGGTTCATATTAACAATAACTCTGTAGTTTTCCCTGATTCTGTGTTTATTTCTGATCCTTTTTCATTGTACGTTTTTTTTCTTTCTTTTGTTTTTAAGTCTTGAATACTACGTAAAGATTTCCTTCCTAATCTATATGTTAACCAGAGGTGGGACATAACTTCAAATAAGTTCAAATTTCACATATCTGTACTTAACTTGAGTAGTTTTATTAGAGCATACTTTTTACTTTTACTTCGTTCAAAAGTACAGCAAATTTCTGTACCTCTACTTAAGTATTTGAAGCAGGATTTTCGCCACCTGCTGACTATTATCTGTAATTGCATGACTTGCCCTTCCTTTGAGACATGCCTAATAATAGAGCAGGTGTTTGAAATCAGAAGTAGAGCTCCAGACACCGACAATAACAACACATTCACATTAAGAAAAGAGAGAGAGATGCTTTTTCATACTTTTGAAGGTGAATACTTTTATTCTTTTATACTTTTACTTAAGTACTATTTCCCCCAGGAATCTCTACTTTAACTCAAGTAAAGGATTTGCCACCACTAGTTTACCACTATAAATCCTATATTTATAAGTCACACAGAAGGCCTCATAACAGATATATCAAAATTGTAAGCAATAATTGGTATATTGCTATTGTATATATTGTACATACATTCTATTATACAATATGTCTTTTATAGCTGTTTCTATAAAAGACTATATGGTCTAGAACACTGCCTCTCTTTACAATGTAAATACAAATATTTGTTCAAACTATTTCTACTTGTTTTGCACACACATCTATATTGCTAGCTAATGTGCCATGCATATATGAATGACTACTTAGTAATACGCATAATGACAAATAGCCATATTTTCCAGACATGTCCCCCAAACAGAATTCAAATAGGAAAAAAATACAAGCAAGAGATGAATTAGACACTGCTGAAGAACATTCTCGCTTCCAAATTAGGGCTTTAGTCACACAGTGCTCACTTCTCACTCCTCCAGCGTGTCATTTTTGCAGCCTCAGCGGCACCCGGTGCCCACCCTGTGCACGCCCCCCACCCCTTTCTACTAAAAAAAAAATATATATATATATATATTTTTTATTTTTTTTTTATTTTTTTTTTTTACAGAATATCACCAGTGTGCACCCTTGCCTCTCTGTGCTCTCTGCTCCCTGCGTCTGGATTGTCACATGCTATGCTAACAAGCTCACGGCCCAGTAGGATTCCGCCGCACCCTTCTTCGGTTCACCTCATCTGACACTTATACCAGCGACCCATCAGAGTCAAGTGTCACGCTGGGTGGAACAGAACAGAAGGAGTCGCACACACACACACACACACACACACACACACACAGTGGAAGGTGCTAACAGAAGTACACATGCTAACAGAAGTGGTACAGTGGTAGGCAAAAGTAAAATTAAAAGTAAAATGTTTTAATGACGTTCTTAAATTTTTTCAAATGGTGACAGTCAAGATAATAAGAACAATTTGTTATTTTATGCCATGAAATTGGTATACAACAATCAATATATTATTTTATTGCATTCTTTATCCTTCAAAACCTGCTGGATCTGGCTCCATAGAGACAAAAAAACATCCGAAGTTCTCTGCTGTCTCTTGCTCAGGCAACGCCTGCTTGTTGCTTCCTGAAAATCTTGTACAAAAATTTGCCCCAGAACTTCGCAATTCCCCCCTTAGTTTTAGACATTTTTGTGTTACTTAAGAAAGTAAACATTCCGCCACATATTTGTTCCATTCATTACCTAACCCAACTGAATCTAATTAGCACAACTCGTCACCCAGATAAGCTCCAAGTAATTAAATGACCTGTTTTGGGCACAGGGAGAGCTGTAATACTTTAAAAAGTAACATCTATGCATCAATTAATGCTAGGTTTAAGAGCAAACAAATGCTAAACAAAGCTATACACTTTGTGCAAATGAAGCTATAGAGAGATGGTAGGAGGAGGAGAAGAAAACGCTGCCACATCACTTGACGAATGTGTCATCGCTAAACTCCTCCACAGTCTGGAAATATCTTCGGGGTTTTCTGTTCATTCAGTTGAATATGATATTTATTCGTATACTAAGACAATGTGGGTTAGTCTTCAAGCTAGCAATCTAATTCCAGAGTAAAGCGCAAAACAGAGGGAACGATAGCAAAAGCTTATATGTCTTTCCAAAGGAGAACTCTCTATAGAACACTATAATTTAATTTCCAATTTAAGTTCCTTGTTTATGTTATAACAAAGGATTTTTTTTTTTTTTTTTTTTTAAAGGACATGCTGAAATGTAGCTTCCACAAAGAGCCAGGGTTTGTCCACAAAAACCTAAATAAATATATCAGAAAGCGTTTCACATTCGATTGCATTGGGACATGCATTGGGTGTGAATAAATTAACCAAATACAAAGCGAACGTTCCCGGATGTCCTGACTTTGCTTAAACGGAACAATGCGTTTCTCATCTTGTTCATTGAATTCTTTGAAATCTGCTGAGGCGGGGCAAACATCTAATCAGCATTTCATTTATGTCATAGAGGAACGAGACCCCGGAGGCTGAAGAGGCCAGCGTGTGTTCCTTGTGTTACAATGTTAAATCCCTAATTTATTTCATAAAGGCTTTGATTAATTTATGAGCATGTCATATGCAAGACTGGGAATACCACCCCATTATGTACAGTAGACTGGAAACCAGAAATATTACCAGTTGTTATCTTGTTAAATAATGGGACTGGTTTAAAAATGGAGAATGCTATCATGACCCTTATCTAAATTAGTGTAAAAGCGATGAGGACATCAGAAAGGCACATCAGGATGGACCGTGAGTGAGTAGGGTCTCATGCAACCGGGTGAAGTGTTATCTGGTCCCATCCAGTGGCCTACACTTCAAGTGTCGCCATCACTCTCATTCTCTCTTATCTATCACACCCTCTGGATGTTGACAGTGTGAATTTATACCTGAGCTGTTTTTAAAGAGCGCTATCTTATCATATGTATCTATGTTTTGCAAAAGATACCGAATCGCATGACACCGGCTCTACAAACACTATGGCAGATTAGAGCATCCTAGAACCTTTGATATAAAATAAAAGGTGGTTCTTGAAATCCTTATATATAGCCTACTGTACAGTACTGTGCAAAAGTCTTAGGCACCATATTACTGTATATGCTGTACCAATTTTGTTATATATGTTTATCATGTCTGCATAATTATGTACAAAATCATTCAGTATTCCCATATATAACTTAAACATTAATAAATAAGTAACATTACAGGAGAATATTTGCATGGCTGTAAAAAAAAAAAAAAAGTAGTATAAGACAGACCAGTTTTAAGATGGAAACAAAAAAACCTGATGTACCAGAAGAACTCATATTCTCCAGCAAGCTCAGTAAAACAACTGTTTTACTTATAGTGCTGTGCAAAAGTCTTGGGCACATACAGAAATATGGCATAAGCAAAAGATGCTTTTGAAAACAT
>JAQMYG010000015.1:8873318-8902573 GCA_030014215.1 Clariallabes teugelsi
GATAGTCTTCGGCCCTCCCGACTGAGTGGTAGTAGTAGCCTTAATGTGGGAGCCCCCTAGTGACGGGGAGGAATTGGGTACGACTAAATTAGGGAGAGGCGGCACGGTGGTGTAGTGGTTAGCACATGGAGTTTGCATGTTCTCCTTGTGCTTGGTGAGTTTCCTCCGGGTACTACGGTTTCCTCCTACAGTCCAAAGACATGTAGGTTAGGGTAATTGGCATTCCCAAATTGAATGGGTGTGTGAGTGTGTGTATGTGTGTGTGCCCTGCGATGAATTGTCTCCTGGGATAGGCTCCAGGTCCCCGTGACCCTGAATACAGGATAAAGCGGTATAGAAGATGAGTGAGTGAAAGTAAATTAGGGAGAAAATCAGGGGGGAAAAAATTGCTTGTTTATGTAACAACCTCTTTTCCCCACTCGTCATTTAGAATCACCAGTATACTAATCACCGGCTTGATCTCTTGTTTCTCACTAGTTCATGTACTGTATTAAATTAGATGGTTTCTTTATGACTCAATGTTTCATAGGTCATTGCGTGGCTTAGCAAACAAAAAACATTCCTCTAAAACTGGTCAGACACTGGGACTGAACTGAAAATAAGAGTCCAAAACTTGCCTAAAATCTGAGCCTTCAAGAAGTCTGGAGACCTATTCCTCAAATGTACATTAAAAATATAAGGAAATCTAGCTCTTTGGAAGCAAAATATGAAGACATGGGCGATGGCTCTAGACTTTTGCACAGTACTGTGCATTGTTTCGAGAACGTTTTGCAACAATCAATGTAACTATTAACAGGTAAAAGTATAATGTGTTTGCTGAAATTACATTTAACAGTGTAATGGCTGGTAAATAACTATTGTACAAGAAGAATTAAACAGTAACAGCATGTGTTAAATAACTTATTTTGGCCTTTTTTTGAAGTTCCATGAAGAATGAAACCTGAATTGCAGATAAAAACTTACTAAGGGTCAGACCATTTAAATTCTACCAATGTCCATCAGCATTACACATGATGTCAAAGTCACGGTGTGCTCAAACTGATCCAGCACCAAAATAATTCCTCATCCTTGGGTGGCTCCTGTGCATTAATAGCCTGTGTAGATTAGGGCCTGAATATGGTTCCGTAATTACATTCCTACAACGTGACCTGTATGGTAGTTCTCCTTGATGGAAGAGACAATGAAAATAAATTTAATCCTTTTTAAATGAAACTATGTCTACACTATATTATATACCTAGAACACGCAGCGTTCGAGTGAGAAAACTAAACACTGCCATTACAATCAAAGGTGTCACATCAGAGCTGCTGGAAAATAATTTCCCATGACTATTTAATTTTTTTTTCTTTCTCTGCATGTGTGCAGCAATTGTATTCATAGAACAAGCTATAAAATGACATGCCTATGCCTTTGAGAAGGTCATATCCATTAACAAACAACTAGGCAAGCAGGTAATAAAAATCACCTGCTGAGACTTTCATGGATTCAGGCAGAGTTCTGAACTTTCCACCCTCACTGAACCCATCACAGCGGGAAGACCGGGGCAAGCGCCACTGCCGCAGGAACAGCCTGCATACCCAGCCAGGCAGCAGAGACAAAATATACATAAATACAATTATTAATCTGTCTTAATATGTTTTTTATTATATATGTTGTATCATTTACTGTATTAATATATATTTTTAATAACCATTAAAAACCAACATAACACACTGATGTATTTTGGAAAATGAGCAAATTAGGATATGCCTGAAAATATTTGAGTCCTATTTACTCCAAATTCTTAGTGTTTTTTTTTTTTTTTTTACGTCTACTGGAATCTCACCCACACCACAGCATGCTAACAAATTACTCAAATTGCCCTTATTATTTCTTGCAATATATTATTATGCGTGTCATATAGAATTGCAGTGTTTACTGGAATGAAAATAAGAGACAAAAGCGTGCCAAAAATGAGAGCCAAAAAAGTCCTTCAGGAAACCTGGAGAACTATTCCTCAAAACTACATAAACAGAAGAAAAAAAATACAAGAAAGTCTGGCTCATGCTATGGCCAAAAGTATGTGGACACCCAGCTATAAAACTACTTCGCCGAACGATGGCAACAATGTCGGAAGCGCACAACTGTGTAGGATGCGTTTGTGTGCAGAACCATTACTAATTCCCTTTACTGAAATGCCTAACCATGTTTCAGCATGCCAATACACCTGTGCACAAAGCAAGCTCTGTGACCTTGTGCTTTGCCATGGTTAGAGTGAAAGAACAAAAAACAGCCTGCACAGAGCCCCGACCCCGAACCTCACTGAACACCTTTTGGATAAACTGCAATAATAATTACATTCAGGCTTCGTTGCCCAAAATCAGAGCCTGGTCTCATTAATGCTCTCGTGGCTGATTGAGAACAAATCCCTACAGACAGACTCCAAAATCTAATGGAAAGCCTTCGCAGAGCAGCGGGGGTTTATTATAACAGCAAATACAGACTAAATCTGGAATAGGATGTTCAACAAGCACATATGGATAGGATTCTTTGGTTGTATAGTGTATTAGGGTTTTAGAGTCAAAACCCGTGTTTGACTGACTGAACAGAATATTAAACAAAAACAGTATTGCGAAGCTGATTTAAGGTCACCAGGCCGAAGAGGATTATTTTCCAATAAACGTACATTCTGAGGTGTGTTATTCCTCACATCTGCAATTTTTTTTTTTTTGTCAGTGAACACACTGTAATGCTTTTTAGTTGTTTTAATGTCACAGAGTCCATAAGACAAGCCAGTTCCTGTTAAAGCTTACCTGAAATAAACAGTCATTCTCTCAGTTTACCTTCCCTAAGTTAATAAGATCAAAGGCAGCTCGTAGGGATACCAAAAAACAAAAGGAGATAGAACTCCATCCTTAGACTTACCTGTGGCGCGTTATGAAGTGCTGACACTGGAGACTCCTTCCATAAATGTTAAATAAACATAATTCGACAGGAATCAATTATATGGTTTTCTTTGTTAAATAACCAGTTTCGCTAAAATCCACTTAGTCCCTACATTATGTGGATCGTCTGCATTACTGTCAAAGCTGCTTTTATTAAAAATTATTCACACACACACACACACACACACACACACACACAGACACAGAATGGAGGCTCATTTTAATACTCTTACACACAGAAAACACTTTTGAATTTGGTATAAAATCTGGGCCACAAGTGAGGTTACTTCCTTCTGCAGTCTTATGAAAAGTCAAATGGTCAGCATTGGGAATGAGCAAATACATGAATATATAAAACCATGAAACTGTTTCTCTGCAACTTTCCAGGATGAATAATAAAAAATAAAAATAAAAAAGGAAAAGAGTGTTGCACATGCATCCAACACAAGTTAAAATAAAAACAAGTACAAACTCAGCAATTAAACTGGATTAATAAAGCAGCGGGGAACTGAGAATTAGCTTCTACGTATGTAAACGATGACTAAAACAAAGAGAACAATGAAATAATGGAAAAAGAAAAATCAAATAAAAAATTATATGATTACCAAGAGTATGCAGGAGGTCAGGGTCAGAAGTCAAGGTCAACATAAACAGGAAAACCAATATGGCAGCTGCATAGATGTCTGTGGAGAAAAATTAAGCAATGAGGTGAGGTCAGTAGATTTGAATTCACATGCCACATTCTGAAACGCTTCCAAAGTGAATGTCGCGTTCCCTGTTCACTGAGAATCCATTCTGGTTCCTAAAATGCTCTGTGTGTTCTGACTTCATCCCTCCGAGGTCTTCAGGAGCGACTCAGGTGAGATGACAAACACCTTGTCGTGTCCTCTCTCTCTCTCTCTCGCTCTCTCTTTGCTCTGCTTTTAATAAATTTATGCTCCGGGAGGAGATAGTGACTATGTGAGTGAAGTGTTCACAAAATTAGACAGCATCTTTTTATCATCCCTCACCAGAGGCAAGGGCCATAAATTACAGGTCTGCACATTTGAAACCTCTCAAGAAGATTAGGTGAATTAAACAGTGTGCCAGGGCAAAGCTGTAACAAAGATACACGCACACACGCACACACAAAATGACACATACCTGGTCACATGTGCACTCAAACAGATAAGTTATACACAGAAGGTGCAATGGAAAAATGTCTCTCGTATCCGTTTCATGGTCCCAGTAACTATCAGGACCGAAGCGGTGAGCAGCTCCTGACGAATGCATGTGGACCTGTTGATAAATACGCTCAATCTGCTTCCACCATGTTTCATGTGCATATATATAGACGGAGTGTTTAGACTGTGTATAGACTATAGATTCAAATTGAAAGGGGTTTGGAAAACAAAAAGTTTTCACTGGGTACCAAAAAATGTTGATAAGAGCAGACAGAGGAGTTATTCAAATATCCACTTTGTACAACCGTGGTGAGCAGAAAAGCCCCAAACCTTGCACGGGGAAAAGTCCCAGGTTATGTTTTCACTGCTCGATTGATACTTTGTTTTGTTTTTTGGAACCACTCTGTATAATCTCTACACCCTGTAGATATCAAAATCCTGTTAGATGAGCTCTTTCTGAAATACTCAAACATCTGGCACCGACAAGCATGGCACAGGCTGAGTCACAGAGATCACCCCGCTTTCCCCATTCTGATGTCTGACGCGAGCATTACCCGAGGTTTTCGACCTATCTCTGCATGAATTTCTGCATTACGCTCCTGCCACATGATTGACTGATCGGATAATTGTGTGTGACCAGCGTACAGGACAAATCCACTTTTAATTACAATGATAAAGCTTTAGAAAAGGCTTTACAGGAAATCGTTGGACAAAAAGATGCGCCGATCTGCGTCACTATCAAATAAAACTAAAGAAATAAAGAACAGATCGTTCTACATTAAATGTCCCAGCCTTTTGTCATTCTGCATATGGTTTGTCGGCCGTTTTAATTATCATTGAGAATTTCGTTCATGCTCCGTGAGTCAAAGTCCAATCTAATTGATACTTTAGATTAAAAATTGAACAATGAGAGAAAAGGCTCTTACTGACATGCAGACACTCTACTTAAGCAATGACGAGAGACCGTTTTTCAATATTAGGGCACAAAAAGTAATGCAGCAGAACATGACAGTGTTACATACAGTGTGAATGGAGTTGAAATGTGAGCTTTCAGTAGATTTTGACTGTAGAATGACTGCAGTGGGCTCTGAGCCACCTCGGCCGGGATCGTCATTCACGGACGGACGCACGGCCTTCTTTAAAACATTTGAAATGGTTTACTGCTGCTAAGAGTCTCATCACTGTACCGTGCTCAAAGTCTTCTGTAAATGTCCATCAGTTTTATGCCTTCATTCATGAGAAATTACATCACGTTTGCATCAGGTTCTAGTTTGACTTGAACACACCAGTATGTACTGGATTAGTGAGAAGTACACTGCTTACTGCGCAACCTCATTCTGAATTAGTTTAAGTGAAATCTGATTACCTGCAAATAATTTGAGAGCAAAATGCATAGCACAACATACGTAAATTAGTGATACTAAGCAGTATAGAATAAAAAAGAAAGAAAAAAGAAATATATATATATATATATATATACAGTATATACTGTATTATGTTTAAAACGTTTAAAGAATAGGATAATTCAGTTCTCTGTTAATCTCTGTAATAATGAACAGGATTTATTTTTTAAAAAGTGTTTTTTATGGGCCAGTTAAAACAGAAAAATAAAGGGAGAAATGTTGCACTGGACACTGGGCCAGGTACCACACTCCAAAAGACCCTGTTAGTTTGTTTAATTAGCTGATATCAGAATATCAGAATAAGTACTTCATCAATGCAATATTGTTAAAACGAACAAAACTGTAAATGTGAATAAAAATACAAAATGAACAACAGTATTAGAACAAGGCAACAGATGATTAAACATGGCTTGCCCTACTGTCATAACATTAAAGCACTGATGTTCAATCCCCTTCCAGAACGCTTTTCCATATTAATAATAAGTCTATTATGTTCATTGCAAGACAATAGCGTAACCAGGAAATAATTTCACAGGGAGGATGTGGATGAGGAAATACATTAAATGAAGTCACCATGTGATCTGACGTGCTTGTGCGGTGAGGATAAAAATCGGTTATTTTAATATTATTTTACGTCATGATCTACCATCAGCCAAAGTTAATATATTAATAACGTTGCCGTTAAACACCTTTATGACAGTTATACTGAAAATAATTCAAATAAAATGCTTGTAATGGGAGGAAATTACATTAATCTTATAAAACCAGATCGGTTCATTTCTCCTCCGGCGGAAAAACCTGTACATCTTCCCCCGTCACCGCGATATCTCTGAGCTCCAAGGGCTGCTTTTCAAACCCGAAACAGAACGAAAACCTCACAATCCCAAAACAAACGTTTCTCGGCAGCTGGCGGCTAATAAAATGTGATTCGAACAAACTAAAGCACTTGTTCATTTGTTCATTTGCAGTTTTGGAGCGGTTAAATATAGAATCGTAAACGTGATGACTCTGTCCACACTTTTGACCTTTTAGGAACATCATTACAATGAGATTGCTGCGCGGAACGTTATTTGATATTGAGTACCATTGTTTTGTTAAGTAATCGAGCTCTAACGATGTTCATAAATTATATATAGAAAAAGCTGTGCTGTATGTATTTCAACCCCCCATCGCACTGGACCATGTTCCAACTACGTCCGCAAAAAATTGGGTCAACGCAGTAAGAACTTGTACAACTCGGCTGGAACGCGGCAGAAAACTGTAAGGATGTAGTATTGTCTACATTTTTGGACATGAACATGGTCGAAGCAAAACACAGGAAGAAGTTAATGGAATCACAGAGGGACTTATTGAATACAAGCATGGTGCATGTGCTATGACCATGGCAAGTCCATCCAATATTGAAGAATCAAGTTCAGTTTACATCTCTCTGGTGCATACCCCGTTTATGGCGTGCATCCAGTGGGTTATCAGTTCACCAGTGGTACATCACACCATCACTTTGCGGTGAAAAGTGCTTGCAGAATTTATACCAAGCCGCTGGTAAGCATGTGAAATAGTAAGCATCTGATTGACAAGTTCCTGGTAAGAGCATGATGCGATCTGATCGGACATAGCAATGACTCAGTTTGATCTCCTCTCACCTGGTGAGCGCGTGATCGTGTGCATGATAGGAAATTATTGACACAATGTTCTTGTTCATTTTGCATGATTATCCGCTGGGAACTGGAAAAAATTCCAGGGTGGGGTTCAACCCCAGACTCCTCTCCTGGCTGCACCACTGCTGCATCCCTACACCTATTTGTCTAAACATACACCATACATATTCTTTCCTTTCATTTCACTCTTATCCACATATGGAAATGTTTTGTTTATTCTTACATATTTAGCACATTTATGAAGACCTTGATGAAAACATTGTGTTTGCTGGTTTAAGTGAGTTATTTAATTATGGGTTAAAGTATTATTTCCAAAAAATGTTGTGGAACATATTCTGTCATATGAATTTTACACCGAGTGCTAACCCTGTACATGATCTGCATTTATTCTGGAGACATTTTTGATCAAATTTGGTTTACAACCTGAAGGAGTCTTATGCTATAAAAAGCATCATGTGGGAACAGCTTTTGGTTCAAGTGAATTATCTCCACTTTTTCTCACCATTTCAGTCAAAGCCTGCGTGATTGCTTTCATGACAAATGAGCAATTGCATGTCCGCCTTAAACATCTCCATCATCGTTGAAATAAGTCAAATAAGTCTCATTTTAACCCTCCTTTACCAGACTGTAAAACAAAGTATGACTTGATGGATGGAGTAGGATGGGGCTTATTGGATTGGAGACTGATTTTACTCAGCACGGTGCCGTAGTGTGTTGTTAGCACACCATCAAACAAACAGACATAGTCCACTTTTAAACAAGATACAGAGCTTACTGTAGAAAAAAAAAAACACAACAAATCCTTTTGTTGCCATTACTGATATTTTACCGTACATTTCTATTTTACCCTAATTTCCAGTACAATATACTGTCAGCTTGGAAATATTATTAATTACACACTCATACCTGTGAATATTCATGGAGCATTTATTGCCACACAGCTCTCTACGCTGCACAGTTATGGAGATTTTCTTATTGATCTTCTCCCTTACTGATTCGGGACTTGCTTACAGTGTCTCATTTATTAATTTATTATTATTATTATTAAGCTTTGCCAAAATAACCCAATCATGTCTATGATCATGAAACCACGTTTGGAAGATAAACTAGTGAGGCATTGCTATTTCATCAAAGGTAAATTACACTTCAGGGAGACGTGCAAATTTCTGATGAGACACAAGTCATCAAAACATTTACAGTTATGTATAATTATATGCTCGACTCGAATATGGAAGCTGCTCGTGAACCTAGCTTTCCACCAAAGCCAGGGTTACAAAATTAATAGACTCTCTACACATAGACATTCATCTGAAATCTGCCAGGAGTCCTACGCGCTATTTTACCCTTCAGACAGATTGCGGTTTGGTAAAACAAGAGAATACAGAGACACAATTACCCGTTCTATAGGGATTCGCTAAAGAGCTGATCGATACGCGCTGAAGACATTCGTCAGTTCCGTTCTCTTGTTTGTACGCCCAAATATTTCTTTCCCCAGACAGTGACATATGAGTCGCAACCGTTTGACCAACCGTTCAGACTAGAAATCAAAAGACTATTTGCCTCATGCCAGCCCGATGTGGAATACTTGGCTTGGTATTCTTGGAATAAAACATGCCTTGGGCTAGAAAGCACATCAGTTATTCTATGTCTTCTTTGTTTCCAGAAATATTTCCCTTGTTGTCTAATGCAGGCGGTCACTAATGTCAATTGTGTAATCTGTATTGCTTATGTTAGTGCACTACCTGAAGATTAAAAAAAGAACTTCTGCTTTTCCAACTTTAGCAAACACACTCTTTATCCGTTGCATTGTCTCGGGAGATTTGCCCCCTTTTTTTTTTTTTTTTGGTGGGGGCGGCTGGGGGATGGTTGATTCTGATCAAATGAAACTGCGATTCTCTGTGCTCACTTTCAATCAGGGCGAGGAAAATGAGCAGCAGAGATGGGCTCTGAGGAAGTGGGCATTGCAGAACATTGTAAGTGCTGTAATAGGAGAGCAAATTGAGGAGAATGAGAGTTTAGTGAAGGTCAAAGCTCGAGAGGCAAACAGAAATGTTAGAGCCCCTATCTTCACAGATACTGACGGCGCAACCTTCCACTCAATGACACAAGCGCCATTACATTATTGTCTTTAAAAGCACCATTTAGCTCACGCTATCTGCAAGACGTCATCCACAAGACAGGTTTTATCCGTGATATTTAGACCACGAATGGCCGTCGTTATTATGTACCATTTAAGGTCAGGATGCTAAATTTAAGGTTCTTCCCAAGAAGAACATCTCACCTGAAAGCTGTTTGATAGCGCTTTCACATTTACGACAAACGCAATGACTCTTATCGCAGCATGCAGATAGGGTGCAACCTGCTTTCACCGAATGCTGAATAAAAAGCAGACTTTCCCGCTCTAAAACAAGCCATTAATCCTTCGCTCCGTTTTTTAAGTCTTTAGACTTGATCGCTGCTCATCTATCATAAGACTATACCCGAAATTGAATACACCATGCTGTTAAATCACACACGCCGTTAATCTTCATCTACGAAAAAATTTTGAAGGGTCACTACAGCTGTGCAATATGACCATATAATATCACTATTTTCATCAATTACTGTATGTCACAACAACCTTTTCTGATATTGCAGCAGTATTGTGATACTTTGTTTAATCAAAATATTAAAATTTGATCAAAATAGTGCTGCACATTTCATATCACGTGCAATTATTTAATCGAAAATAGGTGCAATTTATTACAGGTAATATATGCATAGTCAGGAATTTATGGAATTTGTCAATAATTTAAGTATTTGTTGTTTTTGCATCTTCTTTTTTATTATTTGTTGTTATCCTAGATAAAAATGTGTGAATACAAAATGGTAAATTTAATAGTTGCACATTATAATTGAAATCAAAATTGCAAGAATAATAATGTCAAAATAATCACAATGTGTTTTTTTTTTTTTAATTCATTGATTTAGTTTTTTTTTTTTTAATCAAATCGTGCAGCCCTAATTGAAAGCAAATTGTCATTCCACTTACAGAAGCTATACTGGGACTCCTTCCAGCTTTCAGGCTGACACAAGAACACAACATGATGATTTTAAGGTCAAATAAGTGTATACATTTAATCGAGTAAACTTCTCAGTGCAATCTATGCAGCTGGTCTGCTCTCTGGAATATTGGCGGTTTGGGAATCACAAATTTCATTCTCATAGAAACATGGCCAAAACTGCAAACCTATTTAGAGCTAATTAGAAACATGGAAATCTGATATGACAACATAAAAGTTTAAGTATTTACCAAACAAAGGTAAACATGTTCAAACGTTACATTTCTCTGCTGTTTAATTCTCAAATCCAATGGTTTAAACACCAGCCCTGACATTGGCTTCTGCCACAACATGATAGATTTATATTAATGCACTTTTTAAAAAAATATTTTAGTGTTCATACATTGACATTTCCTACACAAGGACTTTTATGACAAACACCTCACATAATCCATAACTGATACTTTTAAGTAATTAAGCAAAAATGTGTATTATGTAACATTTCTGGAAGGAATCTCCACTTTGCATTACTCTGAAGGAGTCAGTGAAGTTTGTGCTTTCCATTTTCTCAGTCACATGACAAGCTGTACATGTTGAGGAAACAACAGTTTATATCTGTTATAGTGTAAGTGATAAAAGAAAGTAGAAGGAGCTTTTCATGCACATGCCATAACTAAATTAAATAAAACTAATACTTAAAGATGGCACCAATCCAATACCCGGTATGGGTATCAAAAACCAATGCAATGATTTGAACTAAATTTGAAAAAGAGATTTATTTTATGAATTAGAAATGATCACTTATAAAGATATGTTACTGTCTTTTTCATTGGTTATGTTTGCTTTTTATTATAATTGTTTATTATATTTACAATGTAATTTTTTTTATGTAAAAAGAGATAAATGGTGAAGTGCTTCAGTTAGAAAAAAGGCATTTAAAAAAAAATTTTTAATAGTTTTTAAAGGAAACAATATCAGATGGGTATCACTAGGTCACGATTCGTGTCGTATCACGGTTTTTGGTCACAGATCAGATCGTTCATTGGATCAGTGTGGAGAAATAAAGGAGAGAGACAAACATAATTTAGCAATCCCTTCCAAGAACTTAGAAGAACACTTAAAGCAAGAAATGTCTGTGGATCACCTTAAATAAAGATTCAAGATGTCTAATGTTAAAATATCATGGTAATAAAAAAGAGGAATGTGCATATATAATTTGGCTGCAGTACGAGTCCTAGTACAGATGTTATATGGCCTGCTGTTTTTATTTGAGCAGGCAGGTTTTCAGCACTGCTTAGGGGGACTTTGTGATCTGGCAACCCTGGGAAGCATCGTGTAAGAGAGAGAGTGAAAATACAATTTGAGCAAAAAAAAGTTTTTTCCTCAGGAATGGACCCAAACATATAACACCAAACAGCAGCAGTAAAATGTTTCTTCACACTATGATGGTGACCTTAAACCATGGTTTTAACATCTGTCTCGAACTGTATGCTGAAGGTTTCAATATTGGCATTGGTTTCGAAAAACAAAGAATCTCATCATGCTTTCTCTGTTATAGAGAGTTCATTGTGTCGTTTATTATTTGTTATTATTAAAACCGAATTGGTGTGGTGATCATCACACTATTATATGAAAATAATAATAATAATAAAGTCAGAACATAGTATTATGTTCCCAACGGTGGTAATATGCCGGACTTTAGGAAACCTGGTCATCACATCAGCAGGTTATGTGGTTTGTCTGCGTGGTCAAACAGAATGAACGATGGATCCACAATTAACTCAGCCGGCCATCATAATTCCTAGGACGACTGGCTTCGTGTACGAGAGCATAGTTTATAGATGGGGTTGAGAAGTACTAAAGCCCAAATTCTACCCAGTTCACCTTTAATTTGTTCTGTTGGACATAACTGTGATGGTTTGGCTCCATAAACCAGTCCATTCCCTTAATAAAAAAACGTAATAAATACCGCAGGCAGTCGCTTTCCTTTTCAAAGCGATGGTTTTATATTTCACACAGATTGGGTGTGTATCGCCGAATGCAAGCATGTTTGACTATTCTCAGATTAATACCCAGCATACTGTCTCATACAAATTTTGTTGTCCTTCACTTTCAATCAAAAAAGGGAAGCCTGAAGGCTTTACTTAACAACTTAAAATGTTTTTTTTTAAGTCTTTTTTTACTTTCTCACTGGCTTTTATCACTAAAATGGATCTTTTTTAACAGCTTGCCAGATTGCTATGCATAAACCACACACATGCCCACAGCCAGAAGCAACTTATTTTTCCCTCTCTGCTTTGTCTCTGTGCTCTTGCTCGCCTTTTACAGGCTCATACTGGCGTGGGGCTGGAGGGGATGAGCCCGGGCGCTCGGCACAGTCCTTAGCCTTATTATTCACATGTGTGTTTGGAGCTGGAAGGCAGACAGGCAATTTATGCATTGTACTGAGAATCAATACGCCATCAGAGTCTATGCGTGGCGCGCGCCATCCTTCACAGGCGTCGTCATTTATAGTGGTTTTGCCCGGACGCTAAAAACGGCAAAAGGGAATATAAGCAGATGAGTGTCATGGAAGACCTCATAAGAGGTCTTCCATGACAAGATATATGTGCTGCCTACTCGGTGGGCTTTAAATACTCAACGCTTTCATCACTGGGACTGAATTCCGTACTGTAATAACACGAGTCTGTCATAACTCTGTGCAGAACAGATGCACAGGGTCTCACTTGGCTTCCATCTTTTCTGCAAAAGTGTGTTTACTAAAGCGGTCTTGTCAGGGCTTGTCTGTTAGTGGTCATTGGAACTTTTCTATTAGGTTTATAGAGACATTTTACAATCACTGTGATTTCCATTTTTATTACAAGGGAACGCCAGAAGATTTGGATAAATTGGATTGGTTTTAGATGGACAAAAGCATCACCAATTATTGCTTTTTTTTCTATTAAAGCTAAAGCTTGTTTTCACAGATGTTCAGATTTGACAGCTACACCATATTTACTGTACGTATATGCATTTATGAAAAGTGCTGGACAAATAACACGTTACAGTAAGGCAAAAAATGTTTCTGGCGTAAATAACTTCACACTATCAGCCAGAGATTGCAAGTTGGTGATGCTGTATCTTCCCGCAATCGTGGAGCTTAGAGAGCTGATTGGCTGTGCGTTCTCATGGGGAGGGGGCGGGTGGCTTTCTGGTACACTCACATCAATCATGACAATGCAAGAGGACGGAGCAGAGTGTGTCACGCCGGTCTGTATGGTTCGTGAGCAAGCAGTGTGAAAAGATGCGGTTGGCTGGTGTCACATGTCTCAGAGGAAACACGTGATAGCCTTTGCCCTCCCTGGTTGGTGGTTGTGGCCTCGATGTGAGAGTGCAGTAGTGACAGGCGGGAACTGGCTTGCAGGAGAAACCTCAGAATAAACCAGAAAATAACTGATTAAAAAAAAAATCCTTCTTTAGGATTTAGCTCATGCATTTTTTTAAAAATCTATTTTCTTCAATAAATACTAAACTCACTTCCTGTTCCTTGGATCTGTCACAAACGTCAGCACTGCGATACTAATAATGAGCAAGCGCAGGTGTTGTTTCCCTGTATGAGTTGGCAATATGGCAAAAATGTCTCCGTGTAATTCTTGAATGATATTTAGGTTTGCTAAACCTTTGATAATACACTGCTAGCAAGAAATGAATGTCTCTCGGTGCGAGTTCCCTCAGTGCTGCTGGTTACTGTTCCCAGTTCACCGTGTGCTTTTATTTGTATTTTGACATATGCATTTGTTTACATTTTTTGTCCGGTCTCTACCCGTTCTGCCATTGTTTTAATGTTCTTTGCTTTGCCTCTTGATTACCTTTCTACATACACCCTGCTGTCTCAGGTTCTGTAGTTTTGAGACAATGTCTTATCATGCTTTGTTTGTCTCATAAATATCTTAATCGTATTCCTTGATTCGGTATTACCTGCCTTTGACCTTGTTTTCATGGTTTGATTATGAATAATCCTGCCATCTGCCTGCGTTTTTGACCCCAAACATGGACAATGACTTACTGGATTTACACTGTTTTTTGTTTTCTCATGCCTGTCAATACCTTACAGGCAAACCTGTATAAGGAAATATAATGACTGAATTAGTTACAGTAGGTCTAAAACTATCACCTGAAATATTCACATTAATTACAAAATTCTCCGAATAAACCTACTGTAAATAAAATACATAGATTAAAAAAAAAATTTGCAAGCAGATCTCCATCATTCGTTGTATAGCTTTGCTCAACAGTAGCAGTGTGTTATAAAAAAAAAAAAGGGCAGCATACAGTAAGCTACTGCAGTACTGTCTGACCTAGACAGACAGGTGTCTCAGCGTCTCACTGAGCCTATCTCAGCATTAAGCCCGGGATCATAATGGAGGTGATAATGACAGAGCCACTCTGGCCTCCGTCACAAGGTCTCCACACCTTTGTGACTCTCTCGCCACTTATTGATCAGCTCAGACACGGAGCAGAATCTAAAGCGTTGTAGCACTCCTCAAAGTCAGCAGCTTTCAGCAGTTTTTGAGGAACTTTGAGAGCCTTAAAGGCTTTTCGCCCAGCAATAGGGGTGCGTTCCAGATGGCACGGAGTCGAGGGTGTCAGGATGAAGAGCCCAAAACGCCAGTTTAATGCTCACTGAGCCAGATCAATGATGTAATTAAATGTTCATTTCTCAGCCATCAAGCACAATGTCAAATGGTTACAAAAAAAAAAAAAACGGGAAAAAAAAAACTTGGCACGGTAATAGTGATGATTTGATGATTTGCTTCCTCCTGGACATGCACAGTGCCAGCTTTTCTCCAGCCATCTTTTTGTATACACAATGCTTTTATAATGATGTCCTGATCTGTTGGTGCCACACTGCAGCGAAACACTGACACACTTGGGACATTATACTTGTATATAATTTAAGCAATGTGCAAAACTGACTTGGATGTGCACTGAGGATGTGCAAACACATGTTTACATTTCCCACATATGCTTTCACAAGCTTCCCTTCGTGCATGTCTTAACAGCCCAGCCCAACAGCATCAAACTGTGGAGCTTCCTTCTCGCTCGTCTCTGCGGGTCTGAAGTCAAATATAAATGCATAAACGAGTAATTAGCAAATATTATGAGAAAACAGCTTAATTCTACTTGGATTTAAACCCTTGTGTTCTGGACTTAATATAAGAAGCTTCAATGCAAATAAGCGGGATTTATCTGCAGTCTGCATACAGGCCTAATCCTGGGCTTATGATATAAACAAACACATTTGTCTTCCAGGCAAGTGAAATGATTGGCGCTGATCAACAAGCATGCATTCACTGGTTTTCTTTAACATCTCAAGATACGTACAAGCTAAAAATATTATATTACAGTACTGTGCAAAAGTCTTAGGAACCCTGAGAAATTTTAGTACAAACTTTGTTATCATTTTTTTTTTTATTATTAATATTTTAATGACTTTATTATTGAGTCAGTACAAGAACATCAGTATTCCACCACAAAATATTAAAAGTTACACAAAATATTTGTATGCCAGAAAATAAAACAGAATATTAGATAAGTGACCACTTTTTAGACAAAAAGCAAAATGGAAGCTGCTGTATTTTATATACAGAAAAGAAGCAGGTGCAGCAGTCAACGTCCATAGAAGAACTGTCGGTGGTTCTGCAGGATGCTCAGTAAAACTTAATACAATGGAACCCCGCTGAGACTATCAGCAGAACAAAGGCATGAGTGCGTCGCCCAGCATCAGTTCTCTTCAGTCCGCGGATCATGCACATGATAAGAAAATTGAGAATTTGGAAAGTGGAGTGACATCCAAGTCTTTGCCGAGGAGTATCATCCGAATAAAATACGCTGCCTATTCTGGATAGATTTTTTGTGAAAACGGCTGCCACAAACGAACCAAACAAAAAAAAAAAGAAAATCCCTGAAGGAGTATCAGACAGTGTTATTATGGAAGGGAACTCTCCTTCCAAACACTAACCTCCTCCCCAATCATCTTTCTCTCCTCCACTCCTTCACATCAGTGAGTCTCCCTAAGAAACATGCGTGAGCACTACATGTAAAAATTAATTGTTCGCTCTCTCCTGTACATTTTATACTTATATTTAGTGCTATATTATTTTTGTATAATTATGGCTTTTTTATACTTTGTTGTATTTTTTGTGATATAAACAAAATACATCAAAAGTTAAATATAGTTCATAGTGACAGAGAACGGATTAATTCATTTTACATGTATTCCCTTGGAAAAAAACAAATCAGTCTACGAGCAAATCGGGTTCCGACCAAAAAAATAATTTTTCTCGGTTCACATATTATGTTTGTGAACTGAGGTTCCACTGTCACACATTTCCTTTGTTTAAAATTTTACTTGTACAATTTGCTATGGTCTCCCACATTATGTCTACTACGACCATTCGTCAGGGAGGGCCTAAGACTATCACGTGTTTCCTGCAAACCACGTGACGCCACCGACTGCATCTTTTCGAACTGCTTGCTCACGCACCGTTGGAGGTGGCAAGACAGTGTAATACAGTACAAATCGAAACGGCACCCAGATAGTGTGATAATATCGTATCCCTGGTGATTCATATCCCTAATATATAATAATGATTTAAAACCTTAAAATACTTAATTATCAAAAATTTATTTTCCTGTATCAATTCAGATAACACCAAATTTGTGATCATTTAATTATTTTTGCTCTTCTCAAAAAGCAGCTCCAAGTCAAGATCCATCCATTGGTAGTGATGTCAAGAACAAAATTGTGTAACACAGAAGTAGAAAAAAAGAATCATGAAAGGAAGTAGACTCAAAAGGGACACCACGCTCTTCTAGGCGACACCATGAAGATGGAACACTTTATCAGTCCCTACAAATCTGACACACCTATTCTCGGTAAGTCTCTTTATTCTTCCGCATCACCAAATAAAAAAGTTACACTACTAAGGTGTAAACACAAAACAATATTTCATCCCCAGGCGTTCAAATGCGTTCAAAATTTAGACATCTCTTTCTGTCCTGTCCTGTCAAACTATAAAGGACAAAAATGACATCCTATGACAACAAGTAAATATGAATGCTTATTTTTTCTTCCCCTCTAAAAATATGCATTTTCCAAGAATGCACTATAACATTGGTATGGGCATGACTATAAAGTAGATTAAAGCTTTTTAAATTACCCTGGGATCGCTTTTGACCAAGAGCTACAATCTAAAAAAGCAGAGCAAATCAGTGAAGCTGTTCAAACCAACTTCTTTTAGCTCTGAACCATAACAAAAACCTTACCATTTTTTTCCTTTGTATAACCTAAAAAATTTTATTCATGCTTTTATTTTACTCCATCTGGGTTACTGTAATAGACTGTACTCAGCTTCTTTCAGTTGAAGAGAAAATGGTTCAAATTTTACCTTTTACCTTGATGTTACCTTTCCTTCACTGGCTTCTCTCATTTTAATCTCATCTCATTTTTAATAACATAAGGTTTTATTGTTCGTTTTTAAAGCCCTAAATAGACTGGTTCCCTATTACTTTGCAGATATACTTTGTATACTGTATGTACTGCTTCTAGGTCCTTATGGAACTCATCAATGTTATCACTGACTGCTTGTTAATAAAGTTGTAGAGAGCTGGTTGAAAACATTTGCAATAAGGATTTCATTTTCTTTGTAGCAATGACATAGGGTTGTACCTTCTTGCTATATTATTTACTTACCTGCTTACATACTCACCTGTCTGTGTCTACTCAAGGTACTTGCTTAGTTATTGTGCAATACTAATTTTACTTACCTTTTAGTACAGACATAGAACTGCACCCATTTGCCTGCTTGCTTACTTACTTCCTTATGTACTTAGTTACTTTGGAATAATAATTTTACTTAGCTTTTTAGTACTGTGACATAGAACTGCACCTACTGTACTTACTTACATTCATATTTAATTACTTACTTTGTTTTGTACTGTTGTTGCTGTGTATGTTATTCATTTTACTAGTACTAATAATTTTAATAGTACTAATCTTACTTATCTTACTTACTTATTACTTACTCACTCACTTATGTAATTAGTTACTTTGTATTACTAATTTTACTTAGCTTTTAGTGCTCACACAGAACTGTACCTACTTGCTCACTTATTTATTTATTTATTTATGTACTTGTAGTATTAATTTTACTTATTTTGTATTAATAAGTACTATGGCTATCATTATTCTTACTTATTTACATATATACCTTCTTACTTGCATATTTAATGACATTTTGTTATATACTTATTAATTTTACTAGTACTAATACTTTTATTAGTACTAATATTGCTTAATTATTACTTACTCACTCATCCACTTAAGTTCAGTAATTAGTTACTTTGTATTCCTATTTTTAATTAGCTTTTAGTGCTCACATAGAACTGTACCTACTTATTCACTTCTTTGTTTATTTACTTGTAGTATTAATTTTGTATTAATTAGTACTATTGCTAGCATTATTCTTACTTACTTACTTACTTACATACTTTGGTACTTACCTACATATTTAATTACCTACTTTGTTGTGTATGTATTATTAATTTTACTAATACTAATAACTTATAACTAATACTACTTGCTTAATTATTACTTACTCACTCTCTCAGTTACTTGTATTACTAATTTTACTTAGCGTTTAATCCCCACATAGAACTGTACCTACTTGCTCACTTATTTATTTATTTATTTATTTATTTATTTATTTATGTACTTGTAGTATTCATGTAACTTATTTTGTTATAATTAGTACTATGACTAACATTATTCTTACTTACTTACTCACATACAGTACTTTCTTACTTACTGTATGCACTTAATTACTTGCTTACAGTACCTGCTTACTTATTTACTTACTTAATTGCTTACTTTGTAATCCTGATTTTGGTACAAGATTAACACAGGAATATGTGTGCATGACTATGCATTAATGAGCATGACTGTAAAATAAATAAATAAATAAATAATCGCTTGCCAAGTGTCGACATGGTGTTTTGTGTTTGTGTGTGCGCATGCGCACATTTAGGACAGATGGAGCAAGGAGTCATAGCACAGTGTGAATAACCACTGAGCTGAGCTACCATAGATGCCTTATGCACCTGCCTCAGTACACATCAGCCATTCCTGTGCTAAAGCCTCTCCCATAACGACCATGAAAGCTGAAGCGGTGTCCTATAGATTCAGCTTAACTGTCAACATGTAATTACGGAACCATTACAAAATACATAAGTATAATGCTGCAGAGTGATGCACTCGGAGAAGCAAGGTGAAAATTTGTAATGTAAGAGGTGTATGTGGTACTTTTTTCTTGCATGTAGAATGTTGTGTTAAATGATAAAGGATCTCAAGATTGAATGCTTCAGCTTTAGATATTATTTACCTGACAACATTCCTTAACAAAAAATCTGCACACCCATCCTGGTTACGTAGATCATACTATATGAGAGATATGATAGATTTTGCATAAATAATCTAGACAGTGTTGAAAACAGTTATTTTTCATATATGAAGCACTCAGCTCATTTCAGTAATTAGAGCTATCTCCTTCGACTTTCAAGGACTCATCAATCTATCAATCATTTAAACTGTTCAATAAAATTCTTCTCTGCTTGGTAAATATCAATATAGCAATACAGGCCAAATCACTTTGTCTGTTGTTTGTTGTAGATACATTTATAAAATGCCAGCAAGGTGCTATTTATTCACATTATAATATACAATATTTATATTATTGTTGCTACAGCACCTAGACATTACTTGACCGTTATATTTCACTATAACAGAAAGGTCATATGAATTTCACATGATTCACATGTGAAATTTATACTTTTTTTCCCCCTGACGGATTTTGAGTTCATGAGAGGAATTGCACATGTAGTGCATATGTTTTTATGTGATTATTTTAATTTCAAATCATTTTCAAGTGATGAATCAAATTTATTTTCACATACGGTATAGTATTGTACATGGGATTATTTTAAGATATCAATTTCTTAAATGTTTTTTTTCTCCAGATAGTGTTCATGTTTTCTCCATGTGCATGTTTTTTCCACGCAAATTAATTTCAACATACAAATACTTCTCAAGTGTAAATCCTTTTGTTTCATTTTACATGTAATTTAATACTCTTTTACTTTTTTTTATGCCTTACTATTTCTACTTTTTATTGTCACATCATCAAAAGTCACAATCATATGTGAAATGTATGTTTTTTCCCCCATCAAGGTCATGCTGCCTTTTAAACACATCTTAAAATTTTCACTTAAGCTGGGTGTAAATACCAGTTAGGGCTATGCAATACTGTTAGCGAATCATAAACACAGAATACTGTTAGACTTCAAGCAAAAGCATGGCAGGATCAATATTTTTATTCCATCAAACAAACGTTCACTTAAAAAAGCCAGCTCAAAGAATCGACATATTCATGAATGACTCGTCGCTACTCGCCGGGTGACACGTACATCTTTGTAGCGTGCTCTGAACCGAAAAGATGTGCACAGCGCAATAAATGTGTGTATGTGTTGTGCAGGTTGGGGGCAAGACAACAAGGTTTCAAAGCAACTTTTCAATCTAGGCACCCAATCGACTTACATTGTGGAGGTCTGTCGCACTTTAGTGTTCAATCACTAATCCCATCCAGAAAGCACTGGAGGAAACAGGGCCATTATGGGTCAAAATGAACGAAAAATCATTGTGCTATGATTGATGGGCCCATTTGCCACAGAGATAAGCCACTGCCTCACTTTCAACAACAGCACCGCTATTCCTCTCCACATCATAGATGGTTATTATATGTAATTCTCTTCAAATGATACTTTTTGCACAATTTCAAAAAAAAAAAAAAAAAAAAAAAAAAAACAAGCAAGGACGTAAGGACATACAGTCACAGATGGTAAAAAAAAAAACATGACAACTGTACTTTTTAAGTTACTGTTTGTTTTGGCTTTAATCGTGCAATCTGGTTGCAGCGAGAATATATCATCGTAGAAACTCTTTTCAGACTGCTCACACCGTCCTTGAGGGAAGAGTGGTTTTATCTGGACAGAAGAAAGGAAATTAAATAATAACAGCCATACTAATTTGAGTGTAATTTCTCATTAAACTGGTGAGGGAGAAAAGAGAAAAATGTAAAAATCCCATCTCATAAGAAGCCCCCTGCTGTCAGGGTTCCTCTGTTCATTGATGCTGTGGGACTTCTATCAGGGTGATGATCAACAGGAGAAGCTAGGGCTCCTAGTGTGATACCGGGAGAGACCATGGACTCCTCATACATAAAGAACGTTTTTTTGTTTGTTTGTTTTTTAACAGACATATGCAATGAGCAGGGACGGCTAAGAAACCACTTACCATACAGCTTAATTTTCAGTGTCCACATCAGATAATTTGGTGTTAACAAATCGTGACGATGCCATAGCAATCAGTGACAAAGCAGCTAAATTGGCTGTACTCTCAGGGTAGGAGCGAAGGGCTGCCAATTGCAGCAACACAAACCAATCATGGCCATATTTCAGTTCATGTGTGTGAAAGTGGATAGATAGCGCTTTCCTCCAGGTGTGTTACTTAGAACATAAGGAGCAGGTCAAAGGGATACAGTTGGCTGGCTTAACGTGTTAACCTTCACCCGCTTCAGTTGGTAGCTGGTGTATGATTGAAGAGAGCTGGCTTGTGGCTGGGAATTGGCAGTTCACCAAATTGGGTAGAAAAATAGGATAGTTCTACGGTGGCTTATTTTGGATGATTGTTGAATCAAGAACAACAGCGCAGCAATTGAATATCCATGGATGTGGAGAATAAAGACTATATAAAATAATATACGTACAAACAGGTACTGTCCTTCAGGGGATCTGTACTTCAGTCATTCACTAGACTGTTTCATTTTAAATGCAGCTTTAATATTCAGTCAAGGTTTATATAGTCTAAAGAACAGTGCCAACATCACTGTGTATTATTAAAGAGTCCTTTCTCTGCTACAAGCTCAGACGAGCTCTAACGCTAATGTGAGACTGCAAAGGAATACATTTGTGAGGATTTAGAAAGCCCAGTCCTAGGAAACAGAACATTTTCTTGATTGTTTCTATCTAGTCTGGAGATTCTCTTGACCTTTATGTATGATAATTCCCTATTTTAAGATCCTGCAAGTAATTCCGGTGATAATTGGTTGGTTGGTTGGGAGGTTGATGATTTGTTATTCCCATGAGAGCCAAGTGGTTTGTCTGCTTCTTTGATATCACAGAGGAACATTGCTAGCAAGGTTACGATAGGAAGTGCTTAATAGGGAAACAAAAACGTAAATACTTTAACTTAAATACATGACAGATAATGGTCGGGTTTTGTGGTTATTTTGCTTCTAAAAAAAAAAAAAAAAGGCAAGAGCTTCTTGTCTCGCTTGCCGTTTCCCAGGAACATTTAATTTCATATTAATGAGAAATACAACATACAGTAGAAGAAGTAGTGGAAGCAGAGAATGCTGGACTCAAAAAGTCCCAGAATGCAATGCGGCAAACTATGAGTTACAGCAGTGACTCAGCTCGGATAGGTAGCAGCCTACAAGATGATGGCATTAACGGTGGTACTTTCAGATTAAAGGACTAAAGCACTTCTGCACTGCTTTCTACAAGTAAAGAGGGCTAAATTCCAGCAATATAAAAAAAATAAATGACATCACATGTTAATTCTAAAGATTAAGAAGTTTTTCCATTAGGAATAAGATTTTTCCTTTTTAACATGATTCTTAAACAGTGTTTAGTACTTGGATTTGCAATCACCGACTGCTTCAAGACACAGGATATTTTCCTTAGTGACGCTCTGCCAGGCTTGTAATGCGCCCATTTTCAGTTATAGCCTGTTTTGGTTGCTTTTACCCTTCCATATTGTCTTTTCGAAGTGAAACGCATGCTTAGTGGCATTCGGGTTGGGTGATTGACTGTGAAAAACTCCATATGTTGCTTTAGCAATTGGTTTCTGGTCATTGTCCTGCTGTGAGGAAAAAGTGCCATCTACCTAGTTTGAGGCGTTTGGTTGGATCTGAGCAGTAAAGATGCTCCTGTTCTTTGCATTCCATCAGTGCTGCCGGCATTCACATCGTCAATAAAGACGATGAAAGTGAAAGTCTTTCTTTTTTCCCCCCTTTACACCTTGCTTAAAGCTTCTCTCAGGTTAATCTTCATCTAATCTGTCCATAAGTCATTGTCTCAGAGATATTCAGGCTTCTTAGTATAAACTGTAGCCGGGTCATTCTGTTCTTAAGGCTTACCTGGAGTGTTTAAGGTCATGCTGAGATCATGCTGGGGTATTCTTTCATTCATGGCTTGGATTTTTAATATATAAAATATTGCAACCCAGTAATAACCATGCCTATTTTACCACTTTCTTACATCCCAGGTGAGACCATGTGACGTAGCCTTTTACTGTTCGTTGTTGAGGAGATGACGGATGACATAATGACAGAGATGATGGCAATAAAAGCAAAGCAGATTGCAAACTGTGCTCGGTGAAGACATAAACAGGAAGAATTACAGCATCTTGGTACAATATTAGTAACCAGATAAAACAATTCAAACATAAAACTCAGCATTAGGAATTTGTTGCTAACAAAGAGTTCCAGTTCAATGAAGATAATGATATTTCTACTATACTTACAGTGCTTTTCTTATAAAGTGCTTTTCAGAATTGAAGCAAAACTCCACAACTCTGATCGATGCTAAATTAACTAATGCAACAAGTTAAATACATTAATTTAAACTAAAAATGGTAAAGAACACACATAGTAGCCTGAACCTTCACATGAGGAATTTCCATAGTTGCTAATGAAATTCTGAAAACAAACAAAGCTTGGGTTTTGTCCATGTTATCCTAGGGATCACCACATTAGATCATTCGATCCGTAAGATCTGGCACAGGTTTTATGCCAGATGCCCTTCCTGTTGCAACCCTCCCATTTCCTAACCAGGCTTGGGCCTGGCACTGCATCCAGCGGATGGGTTGTATGAGGAATATGGCTAGGCATCTTGCATGAAGATCCAACAGTGGAGTATTGGGGGTGGACTGGCTTGAACCTCAGACACTTTAATCAGCAATCCAGAGATTCACGACAAACCACTTCCCCGTTGTTGCACCACAAATTACTGTAAGTATTAATAGGTATTTTACTCATTTCTATATCAGTATCAACAAGTACCAGAAATAATACTCTGATAAATGAATGGCATGGATTACCTTAACCTGTAACTTTTCACAGAATCTTATCTCCAGTTTAATCCAGTTTCAGACTAATTTATTTGACTATCAATCATTCCTCGTCAAGAGTAAACAAAGATAACTGCTGTGTAAACAGTTCAGATTTATGGTTGAAATTGTTGTCATTGTCACACTTGCAACAGGAAAGCCACCCTCTCATCAAAAGCCATTGATTTTCTAATGGAGAGCAAACGATGATTAAAGCGTATCAGCGGCTTATCTTAACGTTTAGATCATCGTTTCTGAATTTTTTCCAAGTTTTTCAGCACCACAGAAAGTCACCCTCAAAAATAAAAAACATGACAACAAAAAGTAACACATTAACAAAGGCACAATGAGGCACATTCTGTACTCAGGTTCTGTTTGACAGACTTCAGAGATGCCCTTACGGGAAATTTTCATGCATAGGTTGGATTCATTCAGTGAATAGCGCTCTGCAGGAATGTTTTATCGCTGACCTGGAAGTAACATTTAAACTGCACTTGAACCTTTGGCTCTCCAGCCCTACAGGCTAGATGACCTTAAGATCTAACGCTGTGTGAGAACCACGGGACATTATACCTTCCTGACTTCAATTATCTCAGGTCTTCCCTTTAGCCCGCCTTCCTTGGTGGCTAATTACACTTCCTGTAATAAAGCTGCCTGCAGACCTTGGATTAGCCTTTTCGGCTTCTAGCTTGGAAACCACCTGCGGCCTTCATGTCCTTCAGAGCGTGGATGAGCTTTGTTTCCGGCAGAAAAACCAGACAGACACTTCAGAGCCTAGTCTCCTGTTCCGTCCGCCGGCTCAGCAGTTCTCCAAAACATGGCTACAATACCTTACAGTATTAATGCAATAAAATAAATAAATTTCCTGTACAATTGAAACACAGAAGAGCAATTGTGTTGATGAATGGGGGTCACCGTGTTACCGCTGCTCGTACTAATTACTCTGTTTTATGAGTTATTACTTTCCAATTCCTCTCCCAATGTCATGTTAATGCCGCCCTGTGTACATCTCAAATGTGGCTGAATAATGAGCACAGGAAATTTCATTCACATCATAATCATTTGTCTCCTAAAATCGCTTTCCCATAGCTTCCAAATTGGCCATTTTATTCGCTCTCTAGTTTTATGGTCAAAAATAGAAGGCTGAAAAAAATTCTTCAAAGGCTCATGCCTCAGTAAATATCTCTAAATATATAACCAGGCTGACACACTAACCTAATCTACCAAGCCATTTAGAAAGACTTTCCATCAATGCTGGATTTAATAGTTTAATAAAAAGATAGAGTTCTTTGTTCACAAAACTACATCTGCGCCAAAGGTCATAAAGTAGATGTGTCAAGATGTGGACTGAACAAAGCACTTAATAAAGACTGTAGCAGAGCCGATTGACGTACACTGGAAAAAAAAAAAGCTCACAGAATTTTTTTACTTAATCCTTAATCACATTCGTTCCATGTGATTCCATATGAACGGAGTTACATTACCATTGTTTGTTTTCGTACGTGTAACATTGATATGATCAACTGAAATGACAAATCATTTAAAAAAGCGAGTAGGACAAAACAGACTCTGCCAGGAGTCTCACTGAGCAAAAAGTAGTCATGTACTTTAACTAAGCAGTCATGTGTGTCTCATATACTGCTCATATATGTGGAAGAGGAGAGACGGTTGTTTCGTCTGAGTGTGTTGCGCTGCCCTGTGACGCAGACCGAGCAGCTATTTAAGATGATGCAGTGGATGATGCTCATCTCAGATCAAACACATGTTAGCTAACCTGCTGGAAAAACTGGTAAGAAAAATGAGGAAACCTGCTTAAAGACTACTGGACAGGGGAAAAAGTTTTTTCGATTTTGTTACAATTTGTTACAAAAGTTGAGTCATTACTCGAAGGTCTTATACTCAGCAGCTTCACAACTGAACTGAACATTAGTAATTGAATGTAGCCCATTCCGTACAACATTAGTTTTCTCACTTAAAAAACAAGCGCAGCATTTAAACAATACAAACTAACTTCAAATACAAGAGTTTAGCATTTCACTTAAAATTTAATTAAACAACTATTAACAATTTATAATAATTAAACGAAAAAAGCTACATTTTTACTTAGCAGCATGCATCTCTTCATGCGCCATAATTATTATTTCTAAATAAACTTAGCAAATAATTCAATCCCACCACATGAGATGCCAATGTGTAAATAGATTAGTGTGTACCAACTGTAGGATTATTAATAAATGGCACTGCTTCATGACCTCGAATGCCTCCAAAGAACCTGTGGCTTCTAACGTGGTGTTTTGAGACTGGTGTAAGTGTGTGTAATGACTCGGAGTCTAATTCCCTCACAGAGTTTGGAGAAAGAGCCCTATCAAAGGCTTCTCAATGGACACAACTTTCGATGATGTAACCCTAGAAAAGCGTTTCTGTTGCACCACATGTAATCATGTGCACTAGGCACAGAATCGGTTATGTTTAAGGCTTTACCGGTTCATGGCTGATCAGGTTGAAAAGCAACCAATTCCCGTTCATTGGCTGATGGACCGGTGCATCAATATTAGAAATGTAATAAATAATTAAAACATTGATTTTGGAGTGTGGCAGTACACAAAAGAATCACAATTCAGAACTGAATCGATTTTTCTAGTATTAATATAACTGTTAAAGGTTAAGGGGTAACTCTTATCACCACTGACTCGTGTTAATTGCTTATCTATATCTTTTAAAGCAAGGAAACGAGTGTAGCTGGACCTGCACAAATTTTAGCTGAATCCACCTGGTCTGTGGTACATGCTGACTTGTGTTGAGCAACGGCTGCATTTTTGCACCGCGTCATCCTCCCATACACCGGGGCTGTGATGTTCCTGTCAGGAGCCGATCATGCTTTCTCTGTCCCGCAGCAGGCAGGAGCGTAACATGACGCTCGAGACTCCTGGTTGAGTAGCACAGCATGGAGCACTGCCTCTTAAGGCGCCTCAGCAGCAGGATGGAAACAACATCCATTTTGGGTTGCAGTTTTCTTTTTTTGCTTTTTTTTTTTTGCTTTTTTTTTTTTGAATGGACAGATGGTAGGAGTGAAAAATAGTTCTGTTCTCTATGTGTTACTTCAGTCATGGACACTGCCATATGCTAGATTTCCACAAAACCTAGCACGTTGACAGGAAGAAAAACAGGAAGAGGGATCTTGAGTTTGGGTCGTTAGGAGGAAACTAGCTGAAAAGATGTATTATGTAAGTTGATTAGATAGCGGAAACATCTAGGGTTGTTTCCATTCTAAATGATGTCTCTTTTAACGATATTTAAAGCAACTGTTGTGCAAAGAAATATCATTTACAAAGGGAACCCTATAGAGAAACAAAGTTAATTGCACTGCAAATGTCAAGAAAAGTGTGGTATTAATTACACAGCAAAAACAGCACCTAAAACACAAATGCTCAAAGAATGTAAGATCACAGAAAATATTGCTGTTGCTCCAAGTACAGTATTGTGTAAAAACATGAACAGGAAGTTGTGTGATCAAAATCTGTTTAGCGAACCAAGAGCTCCACAGAGTCTTAAATCTTTTATTCCAAACCTGCATACATTTATATCGCTATTACAGACTACACCACTTCTTTATTCTTTCACATGTTGTGTATTTATGAACGAATTTCATCCAAGAAGGTAATTTTGTACATATCCAAACACACGGGACACTATGTAATATTTACACGATTGAATCAATTATTGAGTCGATGCATTGCAATGTTTACTTTCATCCACAATTTTGCAAGCACAGGCTGGGTTAAAACACTTTATCCCCAAAAATCAGAACCTGATCATCTGACGTGTGATCATTTTGTAAAGAAAGGCTTCATAAAATGGTGCTCTATGCACTCAAAACCTGCTCACACGTACAGTATACACACTCGCACAGACACACAGCATGAGCATCTAAAAAAAAAAAAAACACTCCAGCTCTCTCTGACCTCAAAATGACAAGGCAGCAGTAAAAGTATGTATTAGAGTTAGTTTAGTCCGAGTGCTGGTGGGTGTCACAGCGCTCTTATCAGTTACGTTCAGACAATAACTCAACGGAAGATGCTAACGGCTAGTCTGGCAACACCGCTATCCAGTGCATTGGCAAGCTGTAAACAGTTTGTTTATGCACATACGAACTTTTAAAACTAAGTGATATAGAGTTAAATTATGAAATGGTGGCGTCCCACATGGATTTCATGTTAAAATACAGTAGGTAATAAATGCACGAGCCTTTTTGGGAATCTTCAGCTTTGTTTACACTAAGTTGTACTTCTTTCCTCGTCAGCCAAAGACTCCCTGTTTAAAGTAGATGATTACATCCAGAATGTGACTGTTCATAACATCACTTTTACTCAACGTTTTTGATTTGAGCAGCTTACACTCTCACTCTGGATATTTTACACGTTCTTAACAGTTTCAGAACATATGAGAGAAACTGGTTTTAAACTTCCCGCAGGAAAAATCTGTCCATTCATCTTCGAAGATTCAGTTTTTCAAAAGTTACATACCTTTTTTTGGAGTATGCTATGCTGTGTATGTTTGTGTTTGGTGTGGATTTGGGTGCTTTTCATAAACTCTGTGTATTTACAGTAAACTATCAAGTTGACTGGCTCTGTTGAGTGATGCGTATAACCACGCCCACTTTGAGGGCAAAAGCGTGATATACACTACCGTTCAAAAGTTTGG
This sequence comes from Clariallabes teugelsi, assembly GCA_030014215.1. Lineage (NCBI taxonomy): Eukaryota > Metazoa > Chordata > Actinopteri > Siluriformes > Clariidae > Clariallabes > Clariallabes teugelsi. The sequence goes on from JAQMYG010000015.1 coordinate 8,902,475, forward strand.
GGTCACTTGCAAATTTCTTTGGTTTTGTTTAGTGATTTATTTTCTACATTCTACAACAATACTGGGGATTTCAAAACTATAAAATAACACATATGGAAT
>JAQMYG010000015.1:8919368-8929604 GCA_030014215.1 Clariallabes teugelsi
TCCGGCTGTGAGAGGAAAACAGCATCACCCGGGGTTCGAACCTGCGATCTCCGGATGATAGGGCGAGCGCTTTTACCTATTTGGAAGCTTGTTTACAGATGGACAAAGTGTATTAAAGTGCAAGTAGATCGAGATATCAAAATATTTGCGTTTGTCTTTTCTAAAAAATCGTTTACATAAATTCTACAGAGTGTGGATAGTTTTTTATTTTTTTGGATTTTTCCCTGATTTTCTCCCCAATATGGTCGAGTCACTAGGGGGCTCCCACATTAAGGCTACTACTACCACTCAGTCTGGAGGGATGAAGACTACCATGTGGTTCCTCCGACCCACGTGACGCCAGCCGTCTGCATCTTTTCGCAGCGCTATCCGCTCCTTCCGCTTGCGTGAGCTCACAGACGCCCCTTGTAGAGCCGTGATTAATGTGGTACCTCTCAACCCACCAATCAGCTCTCTCTAGGCCTCCGGCTGCGAGAGGTTATAGCATCACCCGGGAATCGAACTCGCAATCTTTGCTTTTTATACCCATTCTCTCTAACATGGAAAAACAGAAGTGTGTCTCCATTCTTGTTGTTGTTGTTATTGCTAATTTCTTCCTTTGTTCATGTTTGCTGTTGCTTCTGACCATGATGCCTGAACAGAAGGCTCTGAATCATCATTTAAAACATAATGAAAGACAAAAGGAAAAATGAATCTAGTCACTTTTTTTTTTGCCAAACATCAATATGAACTACAACCTGCAAAGTACAGCAAATCTATCATTAATCAGCAACATCTTGTCGGGCTTCTTCCAGGCAACCGTATCCATAAAATGAGTCATTTTATTGGCAAGACCTCATCTTCCAGGCTAGCCTTGGCTGAGTTGTGTAGTCTCCTTTGCCTGTGAGAAGCGAAACAACTAGCTTCAATAATTAATCCAGCCCAAGATGCATCAATCACTTCATCTCGGAGACGCAGGGAGACAGATACCAATCCTATTTATTTCAAGAAGAGGCAGAGGAAGAGGGGTGTGGATTACACAGAGCAGTGCAGGCACACACCAGGCTGCCTGGCCGTATAAAATAGAATAATACATAAGCCTTCAGCATGTGTGGCTTAGCTCCCCTGCCATTTGATCCATAGAGCTGAGAACACAATGGCATTTACTCGCACAATCATGTAAATATTAGGGGCGAAACAATTCACTGAAACCGGCATTGCTCGCATGTAGCAGTAAAGCATGCAATCAACACCTCGCAGGTTCTTTTCTCTCTTCTTTTTCTTTTTCTTTCTTTCTTTTTTTTTTTTTTTAACTGATAAATAAACTAAAAGTCTATTACAATACGGGAACACAAAGGCCTGACCAAGCAGTTCAATACTAAAGGTAGAAATCTATTTCTCCATTCCCTGAATAACTTCTCACCTCGATAAACACGAGGGAGAACGAAAGAAGAAAGACGGAAGATAAGAGGATGGGGAGGGAGGCGGGGAGGAAAGAGGGAGTGGGAGTGGAATAAGAATCGAAAGAACAAACTGGGTTCAATTTAAGAAGTACCCACAGGAGGTGGGGGTGACCTGTATGGGCTACAAAAGAGGTCAGGTAGATTTTGAACAGCCCCACCTGTCAACGGGAGCATTGGGGAGAAGGGGGGGGGCACCCTACCTTCCAGACGGAAAACTGAAAGGTCCTTGTAGCATTCATGGCCCCAGACTGACCTGTGGGTAGGTTCTCATTACAAACAATGGCGAGTGGACCAGGGGGGAATCGACTGATATGCTACCATCACCCCACCACCACCCGTCGACTATTGCTACAGTTATTGCTATGAGTAACACAACACAAAACCCCCCTGGGCACATCACTCAAAAGGGTGCTTTGGTTAGTTTACAAAAATGGATACAGCTACAATGACAAAGACACCCCTGAAAGGTCTGTTTAATAGCGCCATATTGCAGCCAAGCTCACTAGGTCAGTAACCCATGAAAAAAAATAAAAAAATACAGGCTGAGATGATAATTATGACTGGAGTGTAAAAGCTGTTTTTTTGTTAACAAGGCTTTTAAGGATGCATTTACAGGCCCCGGCTCTGCAGTCTCATTTATATCTAATTTACTGCTAAAATATCATCGTGATTCAAAGAAGTAAGCAATTCTGTACAAATACGTGTGCTCGCTGTTATATTTAAAATTTCAAGTGAGGCAAACAAATGGTATGCAAATGTTATGGCATGTAAATGAAAGCAGGACTATTTATGTAAATTCAGCTTCTCCCAGCAGAAGATGATATTCAAAGCCCTAATCTCAGACATGACATTTGAGGAGAAATCGACAGCTCTCGCTGAGAGTTCTGCTCACCGCATTAGCCATTCCAGTCATGCTCCGGACAGCTGCTCGTAAAAACGTTAAGGCATTTCCTCATAGAAAACAAACATGACCTTTAATTTCTACTGATTGCCCCAGAGAAGCTAATGAACGTCTCGACAAACACTTGTGATTCAGGCAGGGTAATTTTAATTGTGCACAGGCTAGAAAGAAGGAAAGAGAGTGTGTGTGTGTGTGTGTGTGTGTGTGTGTGTGTGTGTGTGTGTGTGTGAGAGAGAGAGAGAGAGAGAGAGAGAGGTTTCATGCGTATGTTCAAAGGAAGACAAACATTTAATCACAAAGAGTATTGGCTTCAATTAACTCAAAAAAAAAAAGTGGCAAGGGATAAGAAATAAAAAGAATTGACAGCTGCCAAAATCATCTAATTTGCTTGTGTAATCAGCAAAATGTATCAAAATGGGTCATTAAAAAGTTAAACGCCTGTCTTTGTGACGGAAACAATTAAAACGTCTTAATAAGAATTGTTCTAATCCATACAAGCGGGCCTTAATCCAGACGAATCCTGTAATGAGGTCAGGCTATTCTGTTGGGGATTGAGCGGTGTGCTCAGCAACACAAACACACAAGCAGGAAAGGAAAGGAAACAAGGCGGAGAGGTGGGGAGAAGTTACCACCCACTAGAACAAGAATGTTTGGATCAAAAACGGCATGGAGGGACCAATATATCAGCATTCTGGACAGGCAAATGTCTGCCAAGCTAAATTTTAGTCAACGATCACAGACTTTTTCCCGGCCTGCAACAAGTGCAATATAAGGCAGGCTGTTCTGTGCTGACATAAAGCATAAAAAAATATACACGTATCAAAAGGGGGGAAAAAATGGTTTGTGGATGAGAATGGAGCATTCTATGTATTCTTTTTTATCTGGCATTGCTTTGTTGTGTAAAGTCCTCCCTTGAGGACCTACATTGTGTGTAAAAAAAACATGCAGCTTTCTTCTTTTTTTGTAATTGGATTCTGACCTGTGAACGCTATAGTGACAATAATTTGAAAGGAAAGAGCAGTCGAGTTTCCCTCTTTAATGAGAAAGGTTTCACTATGGAAATGAGTTTTAATAACGCAACATTGAAATATGTAAGACACGTTACATTTTATCAGAATTAGTAAGCAGTTCCGGCAGTACGGTGGTGTAGTGGTTAGGATGGTTGCCTCGCATCTCCACGGTCGAGGGTTCGATTCCCACCTCGAGTCCTACGTTCTCTTAGTGAGTTTCCTCTGGTTTCCTCCCACATGCAGTCAAGGGTAATTGGTGTTCCCAAATTGGGTTTCCTCCAAGTACTATGGTTACCTTTCACAGTCCAAAGACATATGGGCCAAATTGCCCATAGTGTATGAATGAGTGTGTGTGCGCCCTGCAATGGATTGACACCCTGCCTAGGGTATACCCTGCTTCGTGCCCTAAATTTCCTGGAATAGGCTTCAGCCCCCTGTGATCCTGTATATTGGATTAAGAAATATAGATGATGAGTGTGAGTGAGTGTTCCCAAATTGCCCATAGTCTGTGAGTGAGTGTGTGCCCTGTGATACACTATATTGGCACTCTGTCCAGGGTGTACCCCTATATTGGTACCTAAAGTTTCCTGGGATAATCTCCAGTTCTCTTACAACCCTTACTTCCTTAGTAATTGCGTCTAAGTCATTCATTCTGAATTACCCCTGAGCTTTACATGGTGTGTTTTGCGAACTACAGTGCAAACTAGCTTCTTACACAAGGCTGAATCCCAAATCCCTCTTTAACTTCTGAACAAGGGCACTACTTGGTGTGAACAATCGATTGTACACACTACATTGTGAACTAGCTTTCCATTATACCCTATTTGGGATTCAACCCTGAAACAGTAAGTCAGCTATTATTCAGAAAGTTTGAAATGTCACTATTAGTTATCGCCACCAAATCCAGGAGGAATCACATTACATTTGTACCCCACCTGAGGTAATCACGTTACGATAACAAATCAAACATATGCAGATTAATATCCTTATTACCTTCTTCATCCATTTACACAAACTTGTTTCTCTTTTGAATAAGTTATGCAGTAGTGATGGGAAGTTTTAATCATTTTAGTGACTCGGTTCTTTGAATCTCGTTCATCAAAATGAACGAATCTTTTTTTTTTTGAGTCATTTAGTTCATTTCGTTCTTTTGATCAGAAATAAAATAAAATGTTGCATTTTAAATGAAAATGCCCCCCCAATACGTCTACATACACAAATTTTGAATATAGTTCCAGTAATGAAAATATTACAATGCAGCTAAGGACATATAATAATAAACAGAATGAGTAGCTCACCTCTCATATCTTCCAGTCTGAGTCGTTCGTTCTTTTGAATCTATTGCACTGCATAGCGTCTAAGGAACGAACGACTCGGGACTTAAAGATTCGTTGAGAACCGTTCAATTCTGTTTTCTGTGTACTGCACTGCATAGTGTCTATGGAGTCACGTGACAAAAGAATGAACGACTCGGAGGAGAAGAGTCATTGAGAAAGAATCGCTCAATTCTGTTTTCTGTACATAACCTACGGAGGTTTTGCGATGATTTGCGCATGTGCGTCCAGTGGAAAATTAACGAATCACTCTCCGAGACTACTTGTTCTTCTGAGTCATATTAAAGATTCGTTTAAAAAGAACGAATCGTTCATGAACGACCCATCACTATTATGCAGTCCAACTACAACATACTGCATAGGAATGTAATCAGCAGAACAGAAGGTTACTTTTTTATATTTTATATTTACTTTTTATATCATGTGACAAAGCGTCAGGTAATCCGGTAGGTACTGTAATCACGTGATCATCATGTAATATTTCAGGTTATACTTTTGACTCAGAAATACACCTTGATTGTAATTATGACTGAAAATACATAGTAATACAAATGCAAATGAGATCAATAAATAGTTTCTTTTCGACAAAAAAGTATGTTGTGGTTTCTCATTAGAATAAAAGAATTCAATTTAAAATGTTAAAACTGATCATCTAACTGAGAAACATGCACAACAAAAACATACTCATTGTGCTTTTTACTATGGACACCTATACCACCTTACATCTATGCAATTATTCAATCATGTAGAAGCAAGTCAAGAGCTTCAGTTAATATTCACATCAAATATTTGAACAGGAAAAAATGTGAGCTCACTCACTTTAGAGGGCTTGTTTGATTATTAGATGGTATTTTTGATCTCTTGAGATTTTCACACACAGGCAAACATCTCTACGATTTAAACATGACGGTGCGAAAAAAAACAAAAACATATACTATAGGAATAGAATGGCCTGAATAGTCGAGCTGACAGGCGAGAAACAATAACTCAAATTATCACTCTTTACTGTGGTGTACAGAAGAGCATCTCAGAATGCACAACATGCCAAATCTTGTGACAAAACAACCACAGACCACATCAGGATTCACTGCTGTCAATCCAAAACAGGAGTCTGAGTCCACAGAGCAAAGTGCTGTTTAAAATAATATTACACGTATAAAATTTGTGATTTTCTATATCATATTTAATTAGTAAGCGCTAGTGGGATACAAAGTCGTAATCTAACTTCTTTGCCATGCTGAGATTTTTTTAATAAAACTGATGCTGATATACAGGTTGACCTTATAAATGCCTTCAATTAAGAGGCTCCGACACTCTCTATGATTTTTGCATTCCAACAAGATAACATAAGCCCTTAAAATCTTTAGTCTCATAGCAGCTCACATAAAAATAAGTTCTGAAATTCATTTTAAATTGGCATGAGTACTCAAGAGTCTGATGGCAAGCTGCAGGGTTATGAGCGAAATTCAAAGTGGCTGAAAAGCCCCACGAGTTCCCCTTGTTCATGTCTGAATTGCAATACTTTAAAAAATCACAATGAGCATCAAATCAATAGGGAGGTTAAATCTACGACTTAAAGTGTTCTTTGGTGTATTCCTGTAAAGGATAAAATGGTAGAACCTTACCTCTCAACAAACCCACGGGGCTTCACATGAAGTAATGATTCAGCGACTTTATTCGGAAAGTTTCAAACATGTGTGCCTGTTTGGTTGACTGTAAGATTTCCTTTAACCGCCTTTAGCTTCGATTACTGTGTGCAATGTGGCGGCCAATTTATTTGTTAAAATAATTCCTCATGACAATCTGAGTTGCCATCAGGAAAGAAAAAAACTGTTGATGTGATAACCTGCTCATCAAGTACATTCAAATCAACAGTTGACTTCACGTTATTCTCATATAACATCACTGAGCCTAGTCCTAACCAACTGAAGCAACCATAGATGATAACACTGTCTCAAGAGGCTTGTACAATACAATACTACGCATCATTTCATGTGCTCACATTCTCACTCTGATGAGCCCATCACTCTAGAATAGGGTCAATCTGGGCTCATCAGACCACATGACCAAGTGTTTAAGCCATCTCCAATCATGATTCTTTTTCTCATCACATTCCATCCATGAAGTCAATGATTCATCACTATTCTTCAAGGTTTTAACAATGAGGTGGACACTTCTCAAACTCAAAACAAGTTGCTTGATTGTTGGTCTTTCAGCTCCTCCCGGTCACAGCAGACCATCAAAGCTTGGCACAGGTTTTTACACCAGATGCCCTTCCTGACACAACCCTCCCATTTTATTCAGGCTTGGGACCAGCACTGCATTCAGTGGCTGGAAATCGAACCCATGCCTTCCGCATGGCAGACGAGAAACCTACCACTGAGCCACCAATGCCCCTTTTTGTTGTTGATGCAGACCGATAATTTTACCCTTCTAGAACAACAACTTTTTTTTTTGCCAGGTGGTATAGTTTAGCTGTTGTTTTAATTCACAGTGTAGTATTTTAGAGCTTCCACTATGTATGCAATAAGCCGTTCTGCATAAAAAAAGCCACAATGCAAGATTATAACTGGAAAAGAACGCTCTAAAAGTGACTCCTGTACATAGCTGTTATGCCTCCTGCCATTTCTCCTCCTGTCCCAGGCTCTCAGCATTTGGTATTGTTGTCCTACTAGCCACCGGCACCTGCATCTCATTATATCATTCACCTGGGACTCATTTAGTGGACTTATTTATACCCTGTTCCTTCTCCCCTGCTGTTTGCAAAGTCTTGCCATTTTCTCAGCATCTCAGCTGCCGTACTCCTACTGAAGCATAATGGAATTTCAGGCCTGAAGAACTTCAGGAAACTCATAAACTAGAGAAAACAATGGCAAGCAATCAAAGATTATCTATAGTCAGTGGCACTTAAGCAAGAAATGGCTGATCTGGGAGTTTTTGATATTTCCGTGAACTAGTAAATGGAGGAAACAAAAAGTTTAGTTGAACATAAAATGATATAGAGAAACCTTTAATTAGCAGACAGTCTGCTATGGATTGTACAGATCTACCATTCCCTTCAACTGCTCTATAAGATGAAAGTAAAAAAATACCGCAACAGGTTTTGCAGTTATTATACCTATTTTAGCATGGCTTATCTGAACAGGAAGTAAATACTAGAATGTCAGGACAGTATATATCAGAATATTAAAATGAATAAAGAATGCCCTGACACCGCTCCCCAGGCAAGTTGAAGGGAGAAGCAGAGAAAGTCAGGAGTGGTGTTACATTTCAGGACTTTCAAATTTATTTAGGCATGTTATAGGTGCATGCATAACCGTAATCGTGATTTGACCCCTGGGGCATGAAAGTGACTTCGGCTGTTGGCTTCAACATCGAGCGAGAGATTTGTTTGCGCAGAAGAACAAGTAATATTACATGATGCTCCTTGCTGGTATTCAAAACGAACACACCTTTCTACAACACACAAATGTCATTTTCATTTTTATTACAAAATCTTTCTCACTGTTTGTTCTAATAAATGTTTAGAAACCAGTCATTATCTCTCCAAGGAACAGAGGACATAATGTACACAGATGACTGCTACATGGATTCCTGAGACGGAAGGAAGACAAAAAAACAAAAACGCTGAAAAAGAACGAACAGATATCAAACACAAAGCTCTTTTGTATAAAAGCTTAGACCTAGAGTTGTGAAAGCTGACCTTTCGGCAGCTACATTAAAGCTCTGATCAATCGATGGCATGAAGCTCGTTGGGTTGTTCGAGATGCTCTCGTATTCATAACACAGACACGGAAGGATGTTCTTCTAAATAATCAGAGTAAATGCGTTTCACTGGCAGGTACGTCTCCTCTCATGAGAGGGATCGTGTTTTCTGTGATTTGGTAAGGGGAATGTAGTAGTTTCTGGCTTGGTGTTCCAATCCTCTCTCTTTTCCTCCTTTTCTGCTTCCTCTTGTAACCAGAACCCTATCACTGGATCGGAGCGACCGGACAAGTGTGTAACCAGAAGATTGCGGTCCTCTCAGCCCAGCTCTCTCCAAGGGCTGCTCCAGTGCCACGTTGGCTCACTAAAGCACCATATCATGCCAGTGCAATATCAAGAGAACTATCTCTAATGACGAGATATTAAATGACAAGCAGGCCATTGCGAAGTTCTGTAGCTCAGCTCCTATTCTTCTTCACTTATACTTTGGCATGGCAGTTCATACCGAAACATACCTTAAACCCTTACATCAAGTCAAATGAAAGGACACCACATTAGTAATCTTATACAGTTCTGCTTACACAAGTGACACTTCAATGCAAAATTGGCCAGTTAATACATAATGGGTCCTTCCCATAATAGCACTGGTGAGATCATTTTAAGAGACTCTTCTAGGACTCCAGTTTTTCTAAACATTCAACATTCCATATGATCGTTAACTTTGTCAATGAATACCCTTGCTGTGTCGCTTCAATTTCTGGAATACAATTTGTTCTCATTAGAAACGCACGTACAGTAGAATAAAGGTTCTGATAAATTAACTTGCAACTAAAGAAACCCGAGAAATAGGATTCTAAGAAGGTTTATTCATAAATCATTACATACATACTAAACCAAATATAGGATGCAATGGGACAATTAGGAACATGCTGTAATCTATAAAATGGTTTGGACCCTAAGAGGTCCGAAAAGAGCTCTGAATTTCTTCATCATTAGCTCTGTTAGGTTGCCGCTATAATTAGGCACCATAATATCTCTCAGACTGTGATAATAATGCTGTAACAATACTGATTCTGTTATAAAAGAGTGCAGTGCTTTTGGATTTTTTTTACTAAATAAATTGCTAGGCTCTGGCCTAGATTTCCTCCTAATCTCCTAATGACAATTTAAAAGCAAAGTTCCTAACCGCCTCCCTACTTACCCAATTTTGCTACTTCTCTTTCTGCTTTCTGTTATATTTTGATATGGATTTTGTGTCTCGTTTCTGGTTGAGATGTATTCTTGCACATTTTCCTGCTCTGTAAAGGGGAATTAGGAAAAATCTGAAAAACATGGACGAATCATAATGGTCGTGACTCATATACTGTACAAACGTCTCCAATAAAAGGAGTGAATGGTAAAAGGCTGCCATGTACACAGTCTCTCCACCAGACTGCCTTTTCGACCTCTCTGGTCCCTTTGTGGAGCGTGATCATAGGTGTAGTTCTACCAGAGTGCGCCAGAAATGCAATGAATAATGAATGTTTTCATAATAATAATAATAATAATAATAATCATTCATAAACATTTTGGTAAGCACTTAAAGATTCAGTAAAGCATCTGTCATGCAAGAGAAGGAAAAACAAATGGAATGGTTTAAATTGTCATATTTAAATTTAAGGTGTGATTGGTTCAACTGGTGTGATTTGGAGAAACATGCCAGAAAACGTTCCTCCTTAAAAGTTTACCAGTAGCCTTTTATCAGCACAGTGAATATAAATAGTTCAACATAGGGCTGGGCCGATAAACGATATCATATCGAATCGCGATTTATTTGATTTTAAAAACGATGAAAAGCTCTAGAC
>JAQMYG010000015.1:8997945-9008748 GCA_030014215.1 Clariallabes teugelsi
GATAGCGCTGTTCCTCCGAGTGTGTTACGCCGCCCCCAACGGTGCGTGAGCAAGCAGTTCGGAAAAAATGGTCGGTGACGTCACGTGGGTCGGAGGAAACACGTGGGCGGTCTGCGGCCCTCCCGACTTGAGTGGCGGTATGAGCTTAATGTGGGAGCCCCCTAGTGACTGGGAGGAATTGGACACGACGAATATTCATATTTTAAAAGTTTGTTGTGGGTGTTTGAGATAAGTGAGTCCATGTAATCAATTTTGGCCATTTTTTCTGTCCCTGTTCTTCTCAAATTGGCAAGAATATTTTTTTTCTAATATTTCTAATATAACTTGATTCATTTCCAAGTTCTGCACAAATACTTGAATGCACAATTATTATTCAGTTGGTTAGACATTTTGTCTTGACAACTTTTCGATTTTATTGTACGAGCCATTGTTTCAGACATGGTAAACTACATGCTAAAAGCAATAGCAGTGTAGAAAGCTAGCATTTGCATTTTCTTTTCATGGTTTTGCTTCCTGTTTCAGCTTCAGTGGATGAGACTTCCTCCAGTGCCTCCTGCTCCACAGAGCCACAGACACGACTAAGTCGATCCTCACAGGTACCTTCTCGCTCGCCACTTTGTTGCGTTATGCATATATTCACTATATATATTTTTTGGTCGTGTAAATGCCTGGTTTGTATGTCATTAACTTTTTGTCCATGATGCTCTACAGTCAGGGAGACAGAGGAAGAAATCTGTCATGATGCCTCGAGTGGTTCTTACTCCACTGAAGGTCAACGGTGAACACGTCCCATCAGGTTACTTTTTCCACTCTCATCTTTTTCTTTCTTTTTCTCCTTTCCTGCCAATCTCCACTCTCTCTGCAGTGTTTTGTAAACCCATTCACTCTGACTTTGGTCTGACAGGTTTTGTAATTTTATGCACTGACAGACTTTTAATCATTTATACTGCTGTCTCCTCAAGGCCAGTATCCCCACAGTTCCATCCTGTCAGCAGCCTTTTCTGTGTGTGTCTGTTAATACTAAAACAGCATCTTCCTAGCAGGCACTGACTTTTTTTTTTTTTTTTTTTTTTTTTTTGGTAGCATTTTCTTAGTATTTCCCTTTGCTCGCAGTGTGTGACACCAGTGTTTCTGGTTGTAAACCCTGCTCCATGACCTATGGATATCTGACCCCTCTGCTTTGCGTTTGCATCCTCACTTGAGATATCCACTTACCCTTTCTTGCTCAGTATCTCCATGTCTGGGACATCTGTCCTTGTGGCTTTGTGTGCGTGCACTAGCCAGCACTTTTTTGCCTGCCGTTCCAGCCTCTCCAATGTCACTGGCTTTTCTGCCTGTGCTGCCCTTCCCACACTTGCTTGTTCTCCAAGTCTCACCAGCCTCCCCCCTCCCCCACCTGTCCCCTCAGGAGCTGCGGGGAGGCGCAGGGAAGGGTCTAGGGGGGGTCCAGGCCCAGTACTTCGAGCCCGCTCCGAGCTGGGCTGGAAACGCCCCCAGCACTTCAAGAGCATGCGTGGCCTACGTTCAGGTACAGAGGATGAGACCCTGTGGGACCCATTTAATCATTGCTATTTTCCCTAAACCCACTTAAACCATCCCATCTGTTTACACTGTTCAGCACCACCTTCCAAACCTGTTGTAGGATAAAGCGGTTATTATTAGTGGATAGGTTGTTAAAATAAAGTAGAAGACCAGTAATATTTGCTGCACTGAACAGGGGTTAGTTTTAATGTACTACCTCTTGGCATATTTAAACTTTGTAAATGAATTATAGATGGTATTTGCCAGTGAGTATTTCATTTTGCTTCAGTTTGGTGAATGAAGACCATAATGCTTGACATTTTTTGCTTGTCTGCTAATTTATTTTGGCTGAGAATTGAATTTAAAAGCATGGACTTTTATTTTTTGTTTTTATTTTTTTCCTGCCCTGCTGTTGTGACCGTGATTGAAATGTTTCACTGTACAATCAGGGCTGAACGATTTTCAACGAAACAGGAATCACAACTTTTTGACTTCACATCAGGAATCACAGTTCTCACTCACTCGTATATGTAACTAAGAATTTACCATTGCTCAGTTTGTTTTTACATTTATTATAGAGCATCTTACCAAATTTAAAAGGAGACCATATTATTGAATAGTCTTCTTTTCTTACCAGTAGAAAATTAAAAGAGGAAAAAGTGGTTTTGATAAATACACTCTATGAACGCCTTTTTAACTAGACAGCTTATGCAGCCGATCACTTGACCCAGTCATTCATTTCATGTTTACTAATCGAGAAGCTAATATTCAGTACATCACTCACTCACTCATCTTCTATACCGCTTTATCCTGTATTCAGGGTCGCAGGGGCCTTGAGCCTATCCCAGGAGGCTTGGGGCACGAGGCGGAATATACCCTGGACAGGGTGCCAATCCATCGCAGGACATCAGTACATCACATTAAACAGTTTTTTTTTTTTTTTTTTTTTTTTTTCTCTCAGGACAGCTTTGCTCCTTCTAAGTACAGTAGGCGTATGGATAGTTTTAATATTCACTTACAGCGTATCTTGTTTCCAAATTATTCTGCTTCAGGAGTGTGTAAGGTCATGTAGTACAGCATCAGTGGTCTTGGAATAGTGGCATGTTGTATGCCATGATAACACGAGTGCAAGGTCTGCAAATTCTATTCTTAAATCTTTGTTCTTAAATCCAACTGAATTGAGAAACCCATCAAGGTTTTTGTATTTATACACATTTTCATGCAGCCCCATGTACAGTACAGTGCTATTTGTAACTTAAATATGCACAGTGATCATCTGTATTAATATACGGACATGCCAGTATATTCACAGTTTTGGAAAATGTAGTACAGGGGTCCATACTGTATCACATGTTTGTCTTTGCCTGTACTTCAGCAGCAGTGTTGATTTCAGGTTTGAATTTGCAGGGCCCATGAAGAGGAATAGAGGAGGTGTAGAGGTGGACTTTGAGACCCCGGGCTCAATCCTGGTCAACACAAACATCCGTGCTTTAATTAACACTCGCACATTTGCGGCATTTCCTCCCCACTCTCAGCAACAACTTCTTCAACTTCTCCCTGAAGTAGACAGACAGGTACGTCCTTCTATCCCTTTCTGCTATGATCCGTCAACCATTTATATCTCTATGCTATCTAACTTGTTTGACTTATGTTTTATGTTAATTTTTAGATCGGTCCCGATGGTCTTGCCCGACTCAGCAGTTCAGCACTGAATAACGAATTTTTTACTCATGCCTCTCAAAGCTGGAAAGAGAGGCTCGCTGAAGGTAGGGTCACCTTGATACAGGAATACAGTGCTATTTTATTGCATGCATTAACTGCCTAGTATAGTCATGCACTTATGCTGGAGATTAGATTAATATGCAACTAATATGGAAGTCATTTTCTCTCAAAGGTGAGTTCACCCATGAGATGCAGGTTCGCTTTAGACAAGAGATGGAAAAGGAAAAGAAAGTGGAGGCATGGAAGGAGAAATTCTTTGAGGAGTATCATGGCCAAAAGTAAGGGTTTTTGTATGTTTTTTTTTTTTTTTTTTAAATCATTTGTTGTGTTAAATGTGTAGTTAATCAATATGTACTTTGTCACACCCTTTACTTATAGATCTGGCTTAACCCGTGAAGAGGCATTAAAACTCACAATGAGTGATGCAGGAGATGTTTCTGCGTCAGTCCTTGGGGCCGATACTACTGCGGCCACACCCAAGAGGAGAGGTGTTGGAAGACGACGAAGGGAGGGTCGTATTAGGAGGCGATCACGTGCTGACCTCAGACGAAGGGCGCGACGCCCACTCTGCAAGACTACTCCTGCAGCAGTGGCTCAAGAACAAGCAGAGACCCAGGCAGCTGTAGAAGTTGTGACCCCGACTACATCACCTGTCCCAGAAACCAGCACAGTGCAGGCAGAAGTTGTCCTTCAAGCCGAATCAGAATCAGAAACTCCAGTGGAGACACTATGTACAGAGGCAGCCCCCTCCCCTCCTCCGGTGTCTACTCCTGCTCCTGCTTCTACAAGCTCAACCTGCGATGAACCAGAAGGTTCCACTAGTCTGCTGCCTGAAGTTGTTGAGCCTACTGTTGCCTCAACTTCCTCGCCTTCCTCATCCTCTTCTTCGACATCCTCATCGTCCTCTCCATCTTCATCTCCCTCCTCTACCTCTGATCGGCAAGGAGCCTTTGCTGCTAGCTCTGACTCGTCATCTTCCTCCTCATCCTCAACTGCTGCTGTTGCCACTGACCCACTGGACGATGGTGCCTCGATCACCACAGGTACAGCAGGCACCGGTGCGAGCAGCAGAGAGAGCAGCCCTGCAGCAAGTCCTGCTACAGCCAGCCCTGCCATCCAGCTCAAGGAACAGAAAAGGAGACCCGATGAGTCCCAGGCCTTCACCAGCTTTCCCGAGAAGAGGGCACGGCTGGATGAGCATCAGTCCTTTCGTAACACAGTTGACTGTGTGCACTCAGAAAAGCCGCAGCCTACAACAGAGGAGCCCAAGGTCCCGCCAATCCGGGTATGATGGCCATGTTTATAATCTATTATCTTCTTATATATATATATTAAACTTTATAATTAAGTGCTTACACCATGCCTCAGTTTTAAAAAATACTGTCCTTTACGTAACTGCATGCCTGTTTTTTCTCTTTCTTCTGTTCCCTTTTTTCCTAGATTCAGCTCTCCCGGATCAAACCTCCGTGGGTCAAAGGGCCGCCAACGTACCAAATCTGTCCCCGCATCGTGCCCCCCAACGAGGGGTCGAGGCGCAGTGGGACGGGGGCGCGCACCTTGGCGGACATCAAGGCCCGTGCCCAGCAAGCCCGTGCACAGCGGGAAGCCGCTGCTGCTGTTGCAGCCACTGGGGACGGGGCAGGGCCTGGGGGGGGCGGCCCGGGGGGTGGTGGTGGGATACCGGATTGCTCCAGCGGGAGGCGTTCGAGAGAGCACCCGGGTCCCGTTGAACCTGGAGGAGGAGGAGGAGGAGGAAGAGTTGGAGATGTGGAGGACCAGGAATCGCTTGCAAGCTCTCATTCGTCTGGAGCACAACTACAGTTATCCAACGTAGAGCATCCAGAAAAAACCCAAGCCTCTACCCCACAAACTCTGCCATCTCCATCCTCTGTATCCTCCAATCCTTCAGTACTACCCTCAGAGTCGCCTAAAACCTTCACAGCATCACCAACTGTGACGGACAGCCCAGCCTCCCAGGACCAGGTAGATGATATCTGTGGCGGAGAGGAGGTGACGGTTAGCTCCAGTGATAAAGCCTCCGAGCAGACCTTAGATACTCCTGTGCCTACTCCCAGTGAGCCTGAGTCTGTAGGCAGTCAACAAGAGAGTAGGGTTGAAGAGGCTGATTCAAATGACAGCAGAACAGTCACTCCTAATTATACCATTTCACCAGTGTCCAGTGAAGCAGTAAATCTTGTTCCCACCTCAATTCCTGACTCATTGCCTAGGTTTGGTGCCCAAGGTGTGGATGTGATCAGATCCTTGGCAGCATCTTCCCAGCCTTGGGAAGCTGAGCAGAATTTGGGTGAACATTGTTCGGGCACTACTGGAGTCATTCAGCACGGCTCAGATGTGAAAGTCCCCAAAGAGACATTTGTTGCAACCCGCAATGGTTTTGTAGGTGGTGCTGAGGATCATGTGGTTAGGGAGAGAGTACTGCACGAGCACAAGAGTGCAACTGAGGTTGAAACTGATGGTAAATATGTAAGTTCCCTCTCATGTCTACCAAATAACATGAGGGAGGAAGATAATGGTGTACACAGTGACTCCACAGAGACAGCATCAGACTTTGAGAATGAAACTCAAGAGGATGATGGTGTGGACTGGCACAGAACTATGGACCATAATGGCGTGCAAGGTCATAATTCAAAGTCTCAGAACCAGCCTGTCATTCAGACACCAAATCGTCTTACTTCATGCACTTTGAGCTCTCCGCAGCATCAGCAGCCTGTTATCCAGGCCCATGTCTCTAATCCTACACACAGCCAAACTGTCATTCAGGCCCGTTTCCCCAACGGCATTCCAAACCAGCCAGTGATTCAGACACAAAAGCACCATTCAGTCCACACCCATGGTATAAACCATGTCCAGGAGCAAAACTCCAATGCCTTGACCCAGGTCCATGTGCAGCCATATCTCATGCATGTAGAGAAGGAGCAAAGCAAAGCTCATTGTTTAAATGAGAGTAGCAGTGGAGGAAAGCCATTTATCCCAACAGATGATGATTCAAAACTTATCTGCAAAGGGCCTATGGATGAATCTGGATTAAAGAACTTTGCCAGTCTTTCTGCTGTTAAGAGAATTCAAGCCCCTGCACGACCCGTGTCCTCTGTAGAGGCAAACAACCCTCTGGTTACCCAACTTCTTCAAGGCAGCCTGCCTTTGGAGAAAGTCCTTCCCCAGTCACACTCTGCAAGTAAGCTGGAGATAAATAGACTACCAGGAGCACCAGCAGGTGTGTCATCAAACCGACAGCCTGGAGGATCTCCCAGAAACATAGCTCCCCGCTTCAGACCCCCACCTGAATCAGGGGGAACCACAGAACCTGCTGGCTCAGACTTTCAGCATAAAGCCTCTTCTACTCATCAGTCACCTGTGCCTGGAAGGAATTATGCCTCACCACCTGCCACTTTACAGTTGCGAATGGCATGCCTGCTTGATGAAGCCAGCTCCCGTGGCACAGTTGTCCAGCAGTTTGTTCCTCAGCAGGCTGCGAACAATGTGCCTCCTGGTGCAGTACCTGTCATCACCTCCCTCCCATTATCTTCCTCCTCAAGGCATTCAGTGGACCTGAACTCTCAAAGTGCTCAAGTTTTGGAGTCAGCTGTGATCAAAGAGCACCCCATCCCTCAGATTTCACGTAGTGACACTCCAGAGAGGCAAGCAGCTGGTCTCCAGCAACACTCTGTTAACCATTCCCAGCCAATCTGCAGAACTACACCTGATGCTCCCTCCCCTCCACATGGTGACCTTTGTCCTTCTGAAGTTGTACCAACTGTTAAGATCAGTTGGCGCCCGCCGAAATCACAGCCACCCCAACCTCAGTCCTATCAACAACAGGTCTCTCATGGGGCTAGTGTGAAAAATGAAGTCTCTTTACGCCCCTCGTGCCAGCAAGCTCTACCAAAAAATTCACAGGCTGCAATGGGTGGCAATGGCTCTGTTGTTATAACCAAAAAAGAACCCCAGAGCTCCTCGGACAGTTATACAGGAAGTGGGGGAGCCATGGAAGGACTGCTTAACATGGAAATGTCCCTTGTAAGAATGGCTAAAAAAGAGCAAGGTAAAAACCCTTTCACACGTCATACTGACTCCACAGTCTCACCTGTGTTGTCTTCTCCTTCATCTACCTCTGCCTCATCGTTTCCCTACCATCTGTATGGAAAGTTGCCTAAGTTGCAGCAGAGTGGAGGTGGATGTGCACTGACTGGAGACTCTGGAGGGGGGTCCTCATCTGGCTTCAGCTATACAGCAAATGTCTCAGTAGTGGACGGTAGTGGCTTCTCGCGCAGCATAGCAGATAGTGTGCTGCAACTGCGGCCACGTGTTGGGAACACTGGAAGCCAGAGTACTGCCCTGAGTATCCAGGCATTTGCTGAAAGTGCAGCAGAGGAGGTGGCTCTTAAGTGCTCTTGCCGCCTCAAGGCCATGATTATGTGCCAGGGGTGCGGTGCCTTCTGCCATGACGATTGCATCGGCCCCTCCAAACTCTGTGTTTCCTGTCTGGTGGTTAGATAGTGTGTTACAGCACCTCTGAACTGAGTCCACGGCAGTGTTTTTGCATTGGCATCCCAAGACGTTACCTGTTCTCAGAGACCAGAGAAACATTTGGACTCAACTAAGAAAAGAATAATGGTAGAACTCTTGGTGTGAATACATGGCCTGATTTTTGATGTTGGACAAAGTAAAAACAATAGGGCTGGTAGATGCCCTGCAAGATCAAATTTAGTCTGTATTTTTGCTTCATATTTTTTTCTATTGCTGTTATGATGGTGTTATGATGTGTATTATTATTATTATTGTTATTATTATTATAATTATTGTTGGTATTAAGTGAATTTACATGGCACAGTTGATTGTAGATTGTGCCTTTTCTTTCTTTTCCACAAAACATTTACCTCATCTACTTGACACCAATCATTGGTTCAGTGTGAAAATGGTGGTGTTCATGTTTGCGTTTTTCCTCTCACCTACCTCTCTGAAAAAGAGAGCGTGAAGAGTTGTCTTGCGCATCTTGTCTTGCAAAGAAATATTTTTTTAAATCATTAAACAAGCCAATTCTTTTGTTATTTTGTAAGTGCTTCCTTTCCTTTTTTATTTTCTTATCCAAAGTGAAGTCCAGTCTGTACTTGGCGGTTAAGCACAGTATTCTAATCTAATAAAGCTGACAATGAACAGATTGGCTCCTACATTTACTGTCCTTTTTACTTGTACTGTAAATGCTACATGATGTGATGGTATGGTGTTATGTGGCTTAGGAATTTTTTCTGTTTTTGAAGTTTTCCCTCATAACCCCAACCACAATTCCTCACAATTTATCACACATCATTTGTAATGGTAGTATTAATAAGTAGAAATTTGGCTCCTGTAGTCTAACCTAAATGTATATTTATGTAACATTAGCATCAGTCAATGACTCTTTTAGGTGTAGCTATTGTAATATTATAGAAGTTTTAATGGAGTACCACAGTCAAGCAACTTTTTCAAGACTGGACAATCAATCAATGCTCAACATCAAAAACGTGCCACTGACGTAGTGAAAACATTTAATGTATGGAATGGTCAGCCTTGCACATTTAATCACGTCTCACATTTGTATACACATTATGACTTAAATATACAGTCTCCTTCCCAGGAATATATAACAAACCCATGATATTTATCTATTATTTTATGTATAATTTAGAATAATGTATCGTGATCTTTAAACAGGGTGTTTTTAATATAAATGTTGCAAGTTAATAATTATGTAAATAAACAAAACCGATCATGTGAAGATAAAGGTAGCATATGGACAAATAAAAAACTCAGACATGCCTTTTAATTAGATTGTAAATGCAGCTAAGTAATTAATCAAGAACATTTAGTGTAGTGTGCAGAATCAAGCAATACAAAATTTGTGATTTAGTAGGCAGTTAGTCATCCATTTAGTGTAGTGCAACTAGTGAAATAAAATTTTAAACTTTTTTTTTTTATTCCACTCTTATGAACATCAGAATAATAAAGATGGCATGAAAAAACATGGCGTTACTGAGTCCTCAATTTTTGTTGTGTTGTCTGAATTTTATATTGTATATTTAACGAAATGCTGGAAGTTAAAATCTGTAGTGATGGCCATCGCAGGTCCATACCAGTATAGTTGACATACTTTTTATATTTCATTAAGTTTATTCGTTTGTCAGATTCCTGATTGTCGTTTAGATATTTCAGTACCTCTAGTCAAGAGTCTATTTCGCTGATATTAAAAAGTAATTATTTCTTCCGGCTAAACATGCTGATTGTTTTAGCCATTAAAAAATTTAATTTGCTCCCATTTCTTCCAACAAGGCAGGAGTCATGTCTAAGGAGGAACAGATGGACATTTTAGTTTTACTGGATGAACTGAAATAAGTCAGCTCAGTAAACTGATGCCCTACTTCTCTCTGTAATATAGAAGGTATGTCTTGAGTGGTTCTGGAAGAGGCAGACTGAGGATCCTCTCCCTCAGGAAGTTAACAGGAGCTTCGGTAACTTTTGCCTCCTTCCTCCTTCCATCCACACCTTCTCCAAGCTCATCACCAATACCTTGGCAAATGCCCCTGCAGTCCTCGTCGTCATCATCCTCTGACTCTGATTGGTTGTTGTTGTCATCTATAGCTCTGGGGATCAGACGACTCATGAACATATAGTGGTTGGTTAGCAGGGTGGAGTCTCGTTGTTCACGTTTCTGTTTCAGATGAGACCTTCCTCTGGATCCCACCTTCTGAGGAAGAGGCCATGAAATGGACACAGATTTCTTTAGGGTCTGCCGGATGGAAATCCGAGCCAAGTCCTGGAGGCTTCGCACTTCAAACATGGCAGCTGCATTTTACACACACACACACAAAAAAATTATCTTTAGTAACCATTTCACCCTGGTAAAATTCACTGCAAAAACTGGAGCCTATCCCTGAAAGCAGGAATGCACCGTGGATGGAACCCCAATCCATGTATACAATATAGACAATATAGAGTAGCCAATCCAACACCTGAAATGTTTTGGGAGGAAATTAAAGGAGACATGGGGATGCAAAATTAGACACCTAATACCTGTGACCCAATACAAACGAAAAGGCCTATCCATGAGAAAGTTCATATTAACCTTAAATTGTGCTTCAAAACGTGTTAATTCTTAGATAAATGTGAATTACTGGTGTAGTGTACTTACGTAGTGGTACGGCTCTGGGTTTGCCATTTTCTCTGTGCTTTGGAAGCACAAGAGGTGCGAAGGACACAGCAATGATCTTCTTTGTCTCCCATGAGTTGTACCCTGTCCGAGTAATTTTCGTAAGCTGGAAAAAAAAAAAACTGCTTTAAGCTTTAGAGAATTACATATTGACTGAGAACTTTGTTTAAACTCAATGTATATACTAATTTCCAATGTAGGATTTATGAAAATATAGTTTTCTGCGGCATCGCCTCTCGGGTGCACCGCCCAACCTGTGTGTTATTTGTGCGTGTTATGAACTACAAAAAGCCATCGCCGCCCAGGTGCACCTCACAACTTGCACACGTCACACAATATGACGTAATAGGGCTGAT
>JAQMYG010000015.1:9023371-9044277 GCA_030014215.1 Clariallabes teugelsi
TTTGTTAATTTGGTTTTGAATTTGTTATTTTGTTTTCAGTTTTGTTAATTTGTTTTGCACTTCAGGGCCACCGTACAATCCCCCTGGTTTTAAGGGTCAACAATCAGAATGTGTTGTGAATTGTGTAAAATATGGACATTTAACTATTTCTCCCCCCACCCCGATTTTTCTCGTATCCAATTCCTCCCCGTCACTAGGGGGCTCCCCCACATCAAGCTTCTACTATCAATCAGTCGGGTGGGCCGCAGACTATCAGGTGTTTCCTCCGACTGCATCTTTTCGAACTGCTTGCTCACGCACCATTGGGGGCAGCGTAACACACTCGGAGGACAGCGCTATCCGCTCCCTCTGCTTGCGTGAGCTCACAGACGCCCCTGAATGGCTGTAAAGCCGTCAATAATGTGGGAGCCCGAAGTACCCCTCTTCCCTCCCCTGTGAGAGAGCTCGGCCAATCAGCTCTCTCTAGGCCTCCAGCTGTGAGAGGTTACAACATGACCTGGGGTTCGAACTTGCGATCCCCGGATGATAGGGCGAGCGCTTTACCACTGCGCCACTCGGAGGCCCGACATTTAACTATTTCTAAGTTGTTTTCAATTTGAAATATGAATAAAATTTAATTAAAAAACCCTGCACGCTGTACTCACTTTCAGGCGGTACCCTGTCCTTATGTGGGCACCCAGAAAGGCTCCGATGGTGAGGGTACAGTCCAGTCACATGACCTGTCCCATCACATCCTGGGGTCGGACATTTTACTTCCTTCTTCTCTGATCTGGATCCTTCTATGTTAAAATTAGCGGAGGAAGAAAAAAAGCAGAACACAAATAGACATCAAGGTCTCTTGTCCAAAACGTAGTAGTGAAATAATTTAAAAGCAATGATGTAGAATTTAAAAACTTTAGCTCAATGAATTGAAAATGCTGGAGGTGTTTCTGAAATGATTCAGCAAATAACATAGCTCAACTAAAGGAAGGCTTAAGCTGGAGCTCAGAGCATATAATAGCTTCCAACCAGTACATGCTTCATCTAAGACACATAAAGTCAAACTATGAATGCTATGTCTCAGTGCAGCGGAACACACTCAAAGGAAAGCACTAACTACCCTCTTCTACATTCAGGAGCTCACATATATGAACAATTTGCAATGTTTTAAATGACAGAGTAGCGAGAAATGCCACCTCTCAGACTCAGAGAGAATGGACAGTTTTGCTCTCTGACTGTACCTTTACCATAATATCCCCTGCGTGGTGTGTTTTCAGTCATCTTGCTGCTCCTCTCATCGGCACTGTGGTAGCTCTGCTGTTCCGGAGATCGGCTCTCCTCAGAACTGCGCGCTGTCTGCTCAGCCTTCAGTGCGATGGCCTGTTCTAGCAGGCCCAGATTTCCCCGCGTCATGTCATACGTCTCAGACTCGTCTGTCACCTCAGACCTGTGAGACACGCTGTCTATTTCCTCATCTTCTGCTTCATCTACCTCTTCTTCCCCTTCATCCTCACCCTCATCCTCTTCCTCCTCCTCAACCTCTTCCTCGTCATCAGACTGCAGCTCTATGACCACTGTGGGCGAGGCTTTGTTAGATACATCATCTCGTTCCTCTTCATCTTCATCCTCTTCGTCCTCTGCTTCCTCATCTTCGATTAAATGAGTGTCTGGTTTCTCGTCACTATTCATCCTGGCATCTGGTTCTAATACCTGAGCTGAGAGGCTGGTGGCTACAGTGCTGGGGGAGTGTCTGGGCTCTACCTGTTCCTGCTCATCTTCCTCATCCTCCTCTTCCTCCTCATCTTCCATTTCATCTATATCGTCTTCCTGTTCATTCGATTTCTTATCAGTGTCTTTGGCCTGGACTCTGTTGAAGTCTCCACTGAAGTACAAGTGGTCTGAATTGTTCTTCTGACTTGAGCATTGAGACTCATGCTCTTCGTCATGTTCTTCCTCTTCCTCGCCATCCTCTTCTGATAACTGCACAGGATCATCAGTGGCTTTTAGCTGCTGAGTCATTCTTTCTTCTTCCGTCATCTCTTCTGTTCCATCTCCCTCCTCTTCCTCTCCAGCCTGGATCTCTGCAGCAACTTGAAGGCCCTCTTCGCTTTCAGTCTCCACGGTCACTTGTTGGATGGGAGTCACTTCAGGCTCAAGGTGTTCTTTTTTAGACTCCTCTTCAGGTGCTGGAATAGAAATGTCCTTGACTGCTGTGGTTTTATCTTCAGATTCCTCTTGTGTAATTACTTCTGTAGAAACATCATGTGTATGATTAGATGCATGAAGACTGAAGAAATTAGAAGAATACTATAATTAGCAATTGGGCAGAACCTCCTACCTGTCAATGGCTCTGATGTATCATCATTTTTCTTAGGCTCTTCCTCTTTCTCTGGTGTGTCTTCATCAGACTCTACTGCTTCGTCCTTTGGTTCAGTTTCACTGTTCGTATCACTGTCTGCATTGAAACCATCATCCATTGCCAGCTTCAGGGGATTGGGCCTCTTCTTAGAGACTGACTGATTCTCTTCTGCTTCCTGGAGTTTCCTCTTTTTTGCTAATGGACAACCCAACGCACTGTGGAACGTATACACCATCACAGTTACTAGTATCAATGCAACATTTAGTGATTAATTTGACATTGTCAATATTGGCTTATTTTTTTTATTTAATGTTACCTTCTATGTCGGGCATATTTTCCACTGACATGACCCAAACCATCACACCCTGGAGTCGGACAACTAATAATATAGAAACATAAACATTAGTTTATCAGTAATAATCATTCAGTATGTCTCATTCATTTAAATTTGGTATAGAATAACATACAAGCTGCAAACCATAAAAAGAAAAACACACACACATACCTGTATTCTTGCCCCACAAGCTCAAGAGGAACTAGAATAGAAAAGAGAAAGAGATTCCTTATATTTTAATACTAAAAGATTTAGCACATATATCACATGACATGCATGTATCATATTACACATATATAGTAGCTTTCAGGTTTGACATAAATAGGCTAGACAGATCGAAGATATGACTTTGGTTTTTCGGTGTCATGTTACATATAGTGAACTATCCTCACCTCTGATGCCTTTTGAGCGGGTCCGTGTCCTTTTCTCCTCTGTGTCTTGGCTCATCTAGAGTACAAGAACATTAAAATAGACAGCTTTAATACTTCAGTGCATTGTCATTTTTGCTCTAATTTCACTGTTTTACTGTGTAATTTTCTGGGTATTTTGTTAAAGCTGTTATTACAGCAATTTAAAACCATATTGTTTTTGGTAACTGGATCTCTATTCTGTCCTTATTCTGTGAAATATCTAATATTCGCTAAGCAGCGAGAAGCTAAAGTAACTAGATAGCTCTGTGTATCCTTTAAACTCTGTGAAACAGCAAAATCAATAATACACTTCCAATAAGTTCCTTTGAGATGAACAGCATGACCCAGCAAGAGGATTAGGGGGAGGATGTGGGAGAGAAAGTATAAGAAGAAAAAAAATACTCAGTGCACAAGGGAAGCGATGAGTTGGGAAAAAAAGGGCAAACTGAATAATAATTTGAAATAGAAAGAACAGTGCAAAATCAGTATGGGTTAAAAATATTAGATTACAATGAAGTTGTAGCACTTGGTACCGAAAGGGTAGGAAAAATAACTCCAGGTTATTTACTGCATGATAGCTCCCATTATGGCAAATAAAAAGGGAAACAGCTCAATCCTGGGGGAATAAAGAGACATCCACAACAACATATTCATAATAAACTCCTGTCTATATCTCACTTTTATTCTTTTGCTCCTCTTGCTTTCCCAGCTGCTGATCCGGTCCCCTTTTGTCCACCTCTGATTCAGCAGCTGCCCGTGGAACTCATTCTCTACAGGGAAAAGCATAGGCAACATATTATGGCACATTGTGTAGTATTTACACAACCAAGTACAAAGTAAAAGTCTTTTATATTACTGGAATATTTGACTATCAAATTTAGAATGGTATATTGAAGATTAGCCGGCTTAAACACTTATTATCATTCAAACTTATATAGAAAAGTAGGAATAACTTTGGGTTAAATAGTAATACTTGAAAAGTTTCTTCAGTAAGCAAGAGTCACTGTGTGTGTGCCTTTGTGACTAGAGGTGACTATTTCCCTCTCCATTCCTTTGAGATCTCCTGAAATAGAGCATTTTTGTCTGTTCTAATAGCTAGCACTACAGTTCGTATATACTTTGGGGTTCCTGATTACTAAGTCTCTGAGGAGGTCAGGAAAGAGACATGTAAGGTAACCTTCCAGGCAGGCACTTTGTAGTATTCCACTATAAAAAGTAGATATCAACATAATGTTTTGTTCTTATACCAAAATTATATGAACTTTCTAATAATTGCTATGGGTTACAGTAACCTGTAAGATGAAGAATGAGATTGACCAGCAAAAAGTTTGGCATATTTCATAAACAGATCACAAAAGGTATCATTTTATGAATTTATTCTATAACGGCCAAGGAGCATTGGGGGTTCAATGATAGGTTTCTCGTCTGCTATGAGGAAGGCCCAGGTGGCCAACCCCTAGCCACTGGATGCAACGCAGCTCCCAAGCCTGGATAAATTGGGAGGGTTGCATCAGGAAGGGCATCCAGTGTAAAACCAGTTTGGAGAAGGAAATAGCCAGCTCTAGTCACAAAGGCACACTGACAGTGACTCTTGCGTACTAAACAAAGTCCTAAAGTACTCTATTTAACAATATTTTTAACTTACAAAGTTATTCCTACCTTTGTACATTATTAATTGATAAACAATAAGTGTTTAAGCCTGTTCATCATCAGTATACATGCTACATTTGATCGTCAAATATTCCAGTATTTTCAGGGTCATTCTATAATGATCATTTAACGACAATTTCAATTTTAAACAAAAACTCTGGATTTCTGAGATTATGCAACAATTTTAGGCATTGTCATGTATGTCTGCCTGCCATGACCTAAGATTTATATATAAATCACAGTCATTAGCTGGGTCTCAGATTGCACACTATGACCTAGTCTACCAAGTCTACTTCTTAACTGTAGGTTCTACGTAGTAATAAAAAAAAGTGATGAGTATGTTAACACATTCCCAAAGAGTTAAAACACATGCAGTGTAAACTGTATTTCTCAGTGTTGTATGAAAAGCAATCTTATCTAACGAAATATTGCCTACTAAGTTACATGGGCTGATATTTCTCAGTGGGAACATACTCGACAGCTATGTATACTTAATACAGCTACTAATATACAGTTCAGGACTCTTCCGGGTTGTCGTTAGGGAGGGCGTGGCCTCTCCGGGAGGGGGGGGGGTGATGGGGGACAAGTAGTGCACGCGCACTTCTGAATGGAAAGCGTTCCGTGTGTTGTGAATGAACTGGCCTGCGAGCGTGAGCCAGCTGTTCCATTCGGCCATTATTACGTAGCGCTCCGATTTGGTTTCTGCTGGCACCTGGTGCTCTCATGGAGGAGGGTGGGGGGTATCCCCAGAGACATATACCACCATTACACACACACACACACACACACACACACACACACTTTGTCCTTTAAACTTAAAAAAATATATTTCTCACGGCTCATAAGAGTCACCAAATAGGATCTGACACTTACATATGATTATTATCTACAAGCCACAAAACCGCCCCGATTCCACTTCCGGTTCAATTACATTCAGTATACTAAACAACTGAGCAATAGCTCGGTGTTTTTTTTTTTTTTTTAAATATATATACTACTTTGGCAAAAAGAAATGCGATGTTTGGCAATTTTATGCACATGCACAGACCTGCAGAAAAAAAGTAACGACTGTTTTAATATGAACCTGGAAAAAGCAAACAGAACACCAGACAAGTATAAGATAGTGTACAAAATGATATACCTCCAATAGGGTAGGCTAATGGACACACCATGGGCCTTTAAATGACTTTTATCATCCCGACATTAAAAAAAAGTCCATTAGGCCTACAAGCCAAGCCAACATGGTGGAGATGCGCAAGTATCCTAATGGAACCACGAATCTGATCATAACTACTTTATAACCACATAACCAGAACGAGCATTTAGTAGGAAAACACCTATGTTCACGATGCAGGCTGTGAACAGTGAAATGCGTTCATTTATAAGCGCTAGATAAGGAGGAGCTCTAGTGAAATTTAATAACTGTAATAAAATGTATAATAATGAGGGTCTAACAAATTGGAATATGTAGGTCTAACAATTTGCAATAATAATTAGTCTAATAAAATAAGCAAAGTGATGTAAACATTTTAAGTGATCAAAAAACCAGTCTATTAAATCCTGGCAAATTACAAAATTCAATGGAAAGCACTTTAAATGTATTTATTTGTTGGTCATATACATTTCTATAGCATCATATAAAGAAGCCACATTACAGACAAATAACAACGTCTTCGAAGCCGAACAAACTTCACCAGGTTGTGTTGTCTTTGATGCCTTGGATCTACTTTAATCTCGCATTGCTCTCATCATGAACAAATTCACTGACAGCAGCTATTTCAGGCCCGTTTGTTTCTCCGAAAGTAGCACACAACAAACCAACAATCTGACTTATCCGACACATAGAAATAATGATCAAACACAAACAATATTTCAAATTACACCTTCATTAGGTAGACACCGCATAGCAAGTCGGTATTATGGTATAACCCGGTATTTTTTATTAAGCCCAAAATATATTACTGCACTTCAGCATACTGCTTAAAAAATAAAAACGAGGCAGGAGAAAACTAGGTCGAAACATGTCTCTTTAAAAGATTACGGAGCCGGCGTCCATTAGACGACAACAACCGAGCGCGACGGATAGGGAGAAGATTAACCACCGACTGAAAACGCAAACATTTTTTTTTTTTACAATCAGCATTCATAACCCGCATTTCAGGAATAGATTACCGCAAGCTTTGGTTTGCTTCCGACGATGAGATGCAAGCGGCCTTTTGCTCTTTGTAGCTGTAACTTCAGTGTTGTTCCTCTTCGCCTTTTCATAAAAGCCTTGACCGTTACAAACCGTAAATAATCCGAATAGGACTCGTCCAAAACCTCTGCGTATTAGAATTTTGGCCGTTTATACCCAATTTTGTCGCTTGGATATGATCATATAGGCGTCAAAACATTTCTATATATCGTTTGTCGGCGAGAATAATATGAACTTACCTTTAGCTCAAAGGCCCATTGTTCACCCCTCCTCTACCCATTGCTGTGACATCATCATAGTAAATTGTACAATACGGGAGGGGGTGGACTCTATCATACCCCCCATACACACACGCACGTATACATACACACACACACACACACACCTTAAACATCTTATATAAACACATCTCGAGAACGATCTTTGACCTGATTTAAAAAAAAAAAAAAAAGACCTATGCGACATTACTACACGATCTGATGTGCACCGATATAAAAATAATCATACACACATCATTCTCTTATGGTTACAATGCCATAATTATAAAGCCTTGTGCACTCCATTGTATTTTTAGTGCTGAGACAGCCTATTTTTTTTAAAGTTCAGCACTCTAGACAGCTCAAGTTATTTCAGCACCTTGGACAGGGTCTCTTTTCCACAACAGCTTCCTGTGAGGCACAAAGCATCATTGCAACGCAGACTGTACTGCTTTTCCTCTAGTGCTGCACAGAGAATTTGAATATTACATTACTCTGCGCGACTGTTCACTCTAGAGAGGAAAAAAGTTTAATCTTTTCCATCACCAACAAATATTTTAACCAAATTACCAGCAGATGATTAGATGTATCACCCCTATGTTGCGTGCGTATATGTTTTTTTTATTAATTTAAAAGGGGTTTGCGACCTTTAAAAAACATGAGGCTGGAACTACTTTATCATGCGCAGTAATACATTTGATTCATAGGAGACCCAGATTTAGCAACACGAATAAAGCACAGTGGACAGGGAAATAGAATCAAATACACTTTGGAACATTTTATTTAATGCTTGTTATGATTATGCTTATATGTTGAACTCACTTTTGTAATCACTAGTGCCTGTTTTACATTGTATAATACTATGTATTTTTTATAATAAAATAGATAGTATTCAAATACATAGGCTATGTACTATCTTTAAAAAGATTGCAAGGTCCGAGGTGTGAGCAAATTCTGATTTCTCATTAGAGGGTCAAAAATGAGGAGAAGTAAGTGTAGCGGAGATGCGAGATGAGAATAAAACCACAAGAAAAAAAACGAAACAATCTTTTGTTAGTTTATATATAAGTTTTTGGGGAAAGTATCTCTCGTGACCTCTTCAGCATGTTCCTGCATATTTAATCAGGCCAAAGTTCTTCGGTTACCAGCTGGAACTTAGTTCAACCCGGTCTCATCCTAAACCTTGCTACAGATGGACAGCCGTGTTTGCTCCAGCATACAATTAACTTCGCAGTCTGTTTCTCAGGGCCAGGCACCGTGTAATAAATATTACATACGTGCCAGCTGAGCGAATAAGGAGCCCATAGCCCTATATACACCCCCCCTCTCTCTATGGACAGATGGACTGATCTAAGTCCCTCCCTCGTACAAACTTTTTAACAGTGGACCGAAGTCCCCACAGAGCTGAGACACAAAATCCCCTTTGGGAACAAAAGTTCCCTTTGTTTGTGAACTGTCTGGACGGTCATTTGTGTTGTGAAAGTAAAACAAAAAACAACAACTAAGGCTCTGTATGAAGCAGAGAGATAAAGTTATATAGTTGTAGCTAAATATGTTTACAGGATTTTTTTTTATATAGATCTATACATCTTCAAAAAAAATGGCACTATGACGCTGTCAACTATTGCAATATCAATCTATTGTTTAAACTGATGATGTGGTTCATTAGAAAAACCACAAGACATAAACACACATAGTTAATTTAAAAGAAAAAAAATCTCTCTATTTTTACGAGGCAAAAGTCTACTTATATATTTCTTAATGACTGCTGTAGTGTAGAATGAATCAGACGGTCGAAATAATTTCTGTCAAATCACACCTAAGCGTTGTTACAAACCCGGAAGCGCACGAAAACGGTTAAAACAGAAAAGTTAAAACATTATAGCAGTTTACTCACCGAGAAAAGTTTTACACAGCTTCATCTTGGCTGTGATTTTGCCTCTCCTCGTTCTCTTACAGCTTTGAAACTCCTTCAACTTTGTTTCCTGAGAGAAAGTATAACTTGAAGAAAAACTTGCCGGACTGGGAAGACTTCTCCGAGTTAACCAATCAAATCCCTCTACGTCATGGTTGTCCTTGAGGAGAGCCAATCAGATGCATCCTGAGTTTGAGAGCTCCCCAAACAAGCAAACAAAGGCCATTGAAAACGAAAACAAAAGAGTGCAGGCTGGCTCTGTTCAAAAGCAGACATACGGCAAAGGGGAACCACTTCTCTATTCATCTGTCACAACTCCCACCGAATAGTTGCAGAGAAAACTTTTGGGTAAAGTTTCACCAGTGTTCTCTATCCAGTTTCCAAAATAATATGTTTCATTATAATAATTATAAAAATAAACTTGAAAAAGACAAATCAAAGATCTTTCATATTTGTTTAAATTTAAAACGTGATTTAAAGTGCTATACTGAAACTACAGACAAATTCAAAAGTATTAGAACAATATTAGAACAAAGACCAATCCTTTTGTTTTTGTTATACAGGGAACATAACAGCAGGTGTAGTCAGAAACATGGTGGAAAGCTGACAAAAGAGGCCAAAACAGCAGCTCAGCAACATCACCAGTAATTTCCACAAGGCACGGGTGAAGCGACAACTATACACCATTCAAAGAAAACTTTGGGAGTAGAAACACTGAGGCCATTCCACATGATGCAAAACACCCTACAGCGGTAAAAATCAATGGACTATATTTGCAAAAGAAATACTGAGATGAGTCACAAAAGATCTGTAGCCAAGGTTAATCACTACTAGAGAGATGCAAAGACAAGGAGAAAAAAAAGCATCTGCACATAATCCAGAGCATACAAACTCATCTGTTTCGCATGGTGGATGTTATGGCTTGGGGCTGCTTCTGGAAAAGAATGAATTCAGGAAAAACTAGAGAAACATTTTGTCTACCAATTTATGGAGAAATGCATCCAATCCAATTACAAATAATGTCAAGACAAAAAAAAAAAAAACACTGCAAACACAACAATGGACTTAATTAGGGGAAGTAAAAAGATTTTAGACTGGACAAGTCAATCAGCAGACTTTAACTCAATTTAGCCTGCATTTCACCTCCTGAAAAGGAGACTGAAGGAAGAAACCCCCACAATCCACAACAACTGAAGAAAAGCACCAGAAAAAGCATTACAATTGATTTTTGTTTTTACATAAGTAATTTTAAAAGTAAGTGTGTATATAACTAGTATATTAATATATTAATAAAGTTTAGTAGTATACTTTGGTATATAGTATAGCCAAATGTATGTAGTTTTTGTATATATAATAATACTAATTTATTTATAAGAGCAAAAATACTGTATATAAATTAACAAAAAAATTTGTTCTCTTGGAATGATAAGATTCTATCTGACATTTCTGTCAAAATGGAGTTATTAAAATTTTCTTACTCTGTGAGAACGTATTAACATACGTTGTGGTTTTTTGTTCAACACTTTATTTGGAAAATAATTTGGTAAGGCACAGTTTTGTGTAAGTTCAAAAACTTTGAATCTCAATCTCTCATATCCGCTCACAATGCAGAGAGAACCTTATAATTCCAAGGGAACGATTTATATACTGAATAAATATGCTATATATAACTAGGCTAGTAAATACAAATAATCATACAAGCCCAACAGACCTGGGTAAAATTTGTGATCCTTGAAGCTAAGTGATTTTCTAACAGAAAGACTCTTAATCCATTTAAATATTTGATAGAAAAAATATTTTTCTTTTGGAAATTTGAAAATTTCATTATCTTTACATTTATTTATTACAGAAAGTGGGTCCTGAGAATGCAATGTAAATCTGTCAATAAAGGAAATACGCACACTGATGTAGAATTAAAAAAAATTGTAATGTAAATAAAATAAATTTAATGTCTAACATGAATTTTGTGAGGTCACCATTTAATGGTAAACTATTTTGTGATGTTGACCATGTTAAAGTTTTTGTTAAAAAAACTTTTTTGAAAAAGTTAGATCTTCTGTGAGACATATTTCTTCCACTGAAACATGTGTTCAGTAATCACGCCAAGTTTTTTATCTAACGTGGATCATAAGTTTTTGCAGAAACTTTGTAGAGTCAGTTCAACACGTACTGTCATTAAAGCAGAAAAGGGACATAATGTACCATATAAGTATGAAGAAGTCAGTACACTTGTAATACGTATAAATATATCTAAGAATCTACTCAAGATCCTAATTCAAGTTATTGCTTATAATATCAATTGTAATGTAAAACTTTGTCTTAAATAAAAAAAATAAAGGTCAATGAGAAGGAGTTTCACTGGTGGTCTCAGACTTTTGAACCCCACTGTATATATAGATATTATATACTTATAGTATATCATTGTGCCTATGTACCCTGTGTTGAATTAAATGGGATTGTTCATAAAATGTCCTTATTATACAGTATGTATGTATATATAGTTGTGTATGTACAACTTTCTATATTAGTTTCAAATGGTTAAAATGGGTACAGAACTGTGGTGGATTATTATAATTGCATGCAACTAACACAAAAGAACTGCATTATATATATAGTGCAAGAGATCACATTGACATAGGTTAATATTAGGAAGTAGAAAAGCAGATAGAAAAATAGAAACATTTCTCCTTTTCTATCATGAAAGTCCTGACTGTAAAAGATATCTCTATCAGCCAGTTAATCAACCAATCAAGCATTTAACAAGATTTCCACTGAAAGCAATAGTATTGGATATTTATTCACTCTCTCTTTCTCACAGTTTTAATCTGCTCTCTCTCTCACACACACACACTCACACACGCACACACACCCTCCATTAGCCCAGTGCAGAGGCATATGTGCTGAGGTACTGAAGTATCCCCAGTCCATGAGCTAAACTCTCAGCTCCCTATGACAGATGGCCCTGCTGATAATGATGCCAGCATACCCCCCTTCCTGTTGTTGCCATAGTGAAGGAGGAGTGGGGGAGACTAAAGCATGGAAAGAGCCAGGGGGCGCTTATTAAGGCATCCACACTTAGTGGACACCAGGCCTGCAGAAAGTCTACAAAGCTTTCAGAGCCTGATTTTTAAAAGAGTTTTGGAAATGAAGGTGTGAGGGTGTGGGCCTGAGTACAGCTGCCCTTCTCAGACTCCTTTGTTTCTTCACATGTAGCTGCAGAAATGAAGGGTTAGCACCATGCAGCAGAGACACAATCAAATACGTCTCTTCTGAGGACTTTTCTTTGCAGGCAGATTTAAAATGTAAAAATCTACTATATGGAATGATTCGAAAGAGTTTCTAAAGCAACAAGATAAATAAGCAACTAACTTATTCTAGTAGTTTCATATAAATCAGAGCAATTTGATTCCACACATCAAATAACACAAATGTTCTGTTAAAATAGTGACAAAATAAAAGATTAACTAAAAACTTAGCACATAAATGTGTGTACATCTTTTGTTAAAAGGTTCTCTGGTTACTGAATTCAAATTAAGCAGCTGATGTTTTCCGAGTTAATCTCTGACTTTAGGATGTCTGTGTACCTGCCACATTTAAAATTGGAATTTTTATATATTCAATTTGATTTAATGTATACAAAATAGAGACCCAAAATGTGCATTTTAAAGAGTTAAAACACAATCAAAATTAGTACATTTATTAAGAATATTATACAAAAAATAAAGCAATAATTATAATAATAAGAAGAAGAAGAAGAAAAAAAGAACATTCTCAGTAATCTTAGCGATTTCAGAAGAATGAATGGCATTGCATGTCACAACAACAGAAAGTTTACTTCAATATACTGTATTTCATTGTAGAAGTACACTTAAGTTGTGTAGTTTGCTTTCTGTTGTGAAAATGAATATTAAAAGTTATGGGCAGTAATTAGACATAAAGTTACAGATTTTCTTTGTAACTAATTTGCTAAGTAACAAGTAGAGTTGTTATTGATTTTTTTTATTTTTATATTTAAAATTTACAATTATATGAAAACTTTTTCTAAGGTAACTTATACAAAAACTGTTTAGTTACTAAAACTACTAAATGTACAAAAAGCTAGATTTTTAATCTAGTAAATATTGTACAATGATAGAATTTAAACTGAGGAAATAAAAATGATATATACGTTGGACTGTTATAAAAAAATTTTTTTTACAATATATACAGTTTATTTAACAGCATTGTTATTAATTTGTACGCTTCATCTGTCTTTTTGAATATTACTATTACTACTACTATTTTATTGTTCTTCTTCTTATTATTATTATTATTTTTTTATTATTATAAATTATATTATTATCATCTTGAGTGACAAGTCGGCAGCTGAACTCCACCTAAGTCAGGGATTTGCCAGTCTAGGTAGGAGTTGAGGTCCAAGTCAGTGACTCCACTTCACTCTCTTTCCTCCATTCTCTCTGTTTTACACACACACACACACACAGAGACACACGCAGACATACACACAGACACACAAACACACACATAAATACACAGACACACTGCCACCATTAAAATAACAAAGGATGTCCACACTTTGGGGCGGAGCTAAGAGGCTGATTTCCAGGCCACTGAGCTAGAGGCTCCCTTAATAAGCTTTGTGTGTGTGTGTGTATGTGTGTGTGTGTGTGTGTGCGTGCGTGTTAGTGTGAAAAAGCACTACTTGGCACAGCTGTGACCCTGGAGGCAGATATCAAGCGAGTACACCTAGTCTCTTCTGAAAGACTGTTGTAAAAAATAGTGGAGGAGGAAGTTTTAACAGTCCAAAGTTCCACATATTTTGCACATCCAGTCAATTTAGCTTTATGAAAATGAAACCTCTTGCATAATATGGATAGAAATGTTTATTAATTAACACCAACATTCCATAATGATTCTGACAGGATAGTTTGATGATAAATGCATACTTCATTTTCCTAAAAATATGGCAGAAAAAAAAGGATTTACAACATAAGGGTGCAATGTATGTCATCAAAATGCACTACGTTAGCTTGCGGATACACAATGAACTTTTACCATGTGCAAAAGAAACAGATGTCTTATTTATTATTCAGCTTACCAACTTGACAGAAATGAGGGCAGGGACAAATTTCAAAACCTCCACATAAACTTACAGTGTTTGAAAAAAAAAAAAAAAGTTCTCGACTACAGTCATGCCAAGATGATGATTTTGTGCTAAGCCCTTTGAGCTGCTAAGCTCTGGGAAAATCAGCCTAGCAGATGTCGTAAAGTATAGGTTTTCTTGTCTCAGGGAGAGAATAAGACAAAAGTGTCTGAAGAAGCAGGGGACAAGCTCCTTTCAGACTTCTCAGCCCCTCCTGCTTGCTCTCTTTGCACAAGACAATCTCCCTTCATCTCTTGCCTCTCCTCCACCTGCTCCTGCACCCCCCCCCTATTCCTCTCCACTAATTAAACACACTCACTTTCTGGACACAAGTCAAGCCTTGATTAGTCAATTTACCCCCCCAGTATGATGAATAACTTCACCCCCGCAACATGCACGGCCCGCAACATGCACGGCTTTCAACACTCGGCCCATCTGCAGTAAGTCTCGGCTACGCAATTACATAAACTCCTTCATCACCAGCCCCGTTAAATTTAATGATCCCAAAATTGCTAATAGCATTTTGAGAGGGAGCAGGCAATCAATGAAACACTCAAACACTCCCCACCAACACATCTCTCACTCTCTCTGAGAAATCCATGGTAATCGATATGGCACCTGTGCCTTTTGGTGTCGGGAAGGTCACCATGACGCTAAGAACCATAGCTACAAATGATGGGCTTGTCAGCAAGTCTCTTGCCTGGGCCCATCGTCAGGCCTGCGCTGCCCTTCCCCCACCCCTTTCAGCTCTATAGTAAGACTGTCTGGGCATCTGTATGCAAATAGTGCTAGTGGTATAGAAACTATACATCATACTGTGTAGGGTTTCAACTCACATCTGCTACAACGTGCAACTCAGCGCTATGTACTGTAGCAACCACCAGCAGCTGATTTGTTGCTGTAAAAATTCCCGTTCACTCTTACACATACCATCTGTAAGTTTTTTGGAGTGATTCTTAAAAAAAAAACTCTTAACAGCACTCCTAGCTCTCCCATAGCTAATGCAAGACACATAGACATGGTGTTAAAAAGCCTCATGCCTGCATTTTAAAATTCCTTTTGATGGCCTTTCATTTTCATATTCATTAATTACACTTTAATGGAATGAGTCTGCCATTTCGAGTTCCAGTCTCGACTGGAATTTTAACTGCATGCCTATTAATGCTCAGTAATTAGATTTTAAACCGACAGAAACATCAGTGTGACCGAGTGACAACAAGAGTCACACCGGGGCTTGTGCCCCCTGTTAGCATGTGAACTTTTTTTCAGGTCTTGTTACTACAGAGCAAAGGAAAGCTGCTTCACTCTGGGACAGCTTGACACCACTGGTCACTGCTGACCTCTGACCTCAGAAGGTGTATGGCACACACAGGACATGACCCTGATGACCCCCTGTTTCTTCTTCTATAGGGGCAGGTGCTGGAAAGAATCCGATCACTAAGAGAGATAAGAACATTCACTGTGGGTGAACAGCACTCAGAAGCAGCACACGTGCCATTTTCCCCAGAGACTAAAGTTTTTGTCAGATGACATTAAAAATATGAAGCCATCAGTTTAATTTAAAGGTGAACAACTTAAGTAAAGTTCTACAGTAAGGCTATAAGTTTGTTCCACATTTCTTAATTTGGGCTTTAATGGTCATGCAGTTATGTCCATAAGTATTTGAACAGGGACACAACTTTCATATTTTTGAAAATGCAAATTTACTCCCTGAAGCTGCTTTGCCAAGTTTTTACTTAAATAATTCTTTTGATTGTGTAAAGCTGCTTTGCGACAATGTCAATTGTTAAAAGTGCTATACAAATAAAATTGAATTGAATTGAATTTACTGTACCCGGTGTCAGTTGCTGTTTTTTCATGGGGTTTTCAGCGTTTAAGTAAAAAGCATGCTCAATCGGATGGGTGACCGATCCGCCCCTTTAAGGCCATTCCACTTTTTTGCCTTGGGTTGTTTTTGTAGTGCATTCTAGGTCATTATCCAACTGTATTACAACAGTACAACTGTCATACAACTGTCAGAAATCACATCATCAGTATACACCAGTGACCCAGTTCTATTGGTGCCAAAGCCTATACCATGTTTGACACATTATGTAGTATGCATTGGATCATGAGCCCTTTCTTTCCATGTTCATACTCTTCCAATCATTCTGCTACAAGTTAACCTTATATAAGAATTGGACAAGCTTCTTTTTTTCTTTTATAGCAAAGTCTAATCTGCCCTTCCTGTACTTGAGTGTAACCAGTGGTTTGCATTTTGAGCTAAACCATATTTATTTACAATAATGATACGCTTACATCCTTAAGAGTTTTCCTGACTTGGCTAGATGTTGTGAATGGTTATGTCTTTCCAATTAATAATTTTAAATGTCTTAGTTGTTCTTTCATGACTTATGGTGTTGCTGAGCTCACCAGTGCATTCCATCTTTTTACAAATGTGCCAAATGACTGATCTGACCACTCTGCTATCTCTCTGATAAGTCTGTTTTGTTTTTTCAACATGATGCAAACCCAACACTTGAATCAACTTCAGACCATTTATTTCCTCACTTTGTCATGAAAAATGAGGAAACAGGCCACACATTGCCATCAAACTGTTTATCAGTACTATGTTGTCTGATTACTTTTGAACCTATGAAAATGGTTGGGAAAAAATCCTAAACAGTTGAAACAATATTTTTGTTAAACCACTTAACTTCTTGAGACTTAAATGACTACAATGTTTACATATGAGGATATGAAAATTTCGCTAAACTACATTGTCTATATATTATTATAAGAGCTTTATATGAGGGCCACTTGGTATAAAGTGTTTCTCTTTGAAGATATGGATTTAACTTGCATTATCAGGTGCAATAAAAGAGAACCAGTGAGGAGAAAATGCAATGAGGACAAATTAATGCTGAAAGTCTACATTTAAATCACATCTTGATTTCAAATCTGGTTGTGTACAGACACAAAAATACAACTGTGTCGCTGTCCAAATACTTACGGACCTGTCTGTAAATGTTGTGAAAGTCACAGAGATACATCTATCTCACGAATGCTCTGTATTTCCACTACATGTTTCATCTTTATTAGTGGACATGTGAGTGTCTTTACACAAATTTGCATACACTCACACACATTCATTTAGTCACATTTGCTGGATGAGAGAGATAAGACCACAGCAGCTGAAATCTGGCTTTGCACAGTATTGCTGGCGCTGAGAGAGTCAGAGGTGGCAATCTGTAGGAGAGACCACCCGAGGTAAACTCATTAAGGACCCAATAAAAACCTTCTGTTAGGATGACAGGACTCTTAGAGATACTCCACCGTCAAAGCACACAACAACAAGAGCGGCCAAAGGAGATACCGGCAAACAAAAGAGCCCTCTAATTAGCAGCACACACCCTCGTCACATATGCTCCTGAAACAGAGAATGAGGGAACAGGGAAGAGGAAAAAAAAGATGTAGAAGAGGAGAGAAACAGCCCTGGGCATATAGACAGCAGGGCCACTGAATGACTCCTGTACCATAAAGTTAACACAATAGGACCTGGAAGCATATCATTGTGACCGCTGCGCTTAGATAAGGGCACATGCAGTGTCAGGCCATTCAAACTCATTTCTGCAGAGTGTAAAAAAACAGAAGTCTAGTGATAAAATAGAGTTAATTCAAACTCTATTTGTTTATTTATTTATTAGCCATTTATTCATAGCTAAACAGTATACATAACAGCAGTCTTATATTTCACAATATTTCAAATTAGCATGTTATTAGTGCTCTCATATTCCTCCCCATGTTAATGTGCTACCTGCTTCTTCTTAACGATTGGGTGGAAAAGAGCAAACTGCTCTGTCATTGCTGCACTTTAAGGTTAAATGGATGAGTGCAATTGTACTACTGTAATCATAATAAAACCATAATAGTTTTTTTCCTACACTAAATTCTTGGTAAGAAATAGCATACTCTACAGTACTAAATCTCTGTAATAAATTGAAGATGTAAAGGCAATGTTTGGTAGCGATTGCATATGGTGATATACATATAGTGTAGATACAAGCTGCTATAGCCTATACAGTTGATATGTTATATGTTCAGTGTTACATGTACTGTAAGGAGAATATTTGTTAGACTGCTAATTATGTAGCTGGTAACATTTAGAAATTACTTAGCTAACAAACTACCGAAACTCCTCCAGCAATTAGCTAAGATATCTATTAAGATAACATCATCTTTTTTTTAAAACATTGTGTGTATAAAAACTTACTTGCTTAATTAACTTAAGAACACAATAGAATATTTTCAGATTATGCAATTTCTTTGATCGCTACTTCTACTCAAGTACAGCTACTCCAGTACAACTCCTCATTTAAATGTTTGTAATCATAACTTGAGAAATATTCTCTGCCATTTCATTCAGTTTTGGAGCCTTTTTTTGTTTTGTTTTGTTTTGTTGCATATACTCTATATTAAATATATTCTGTCTTAAATATTGTCTTATTAATAAAGCCTTATGATTTAATTCTGTTTCTAAAGCAAATGTAACGATATTGCCTAATATATTTAAATACATGTGGGAAGTGGGAGCTTGACTTATTTGAAACCTCATGGGTGAACCTCATTCATGAAGCTGGTTAAGAACAAATCTTCATCAAGAAGACTCTAGAATAATTTGAAGAATAATTTGAAATCTAACACATTTTCAATTGTTTAACAAATGGTGACTCAATATAGAGTCACAAAGATTCACAAAGTGTAATATAAAAATGTTCTCCTTACATAAAATTTCAACATAAATACTAAATAAAGCACTAATAAGCTGTTAATGTTACCAAATAACTGTTGCATTTAGTACTTAGGTAGCAAAAGCCCATGAATAGTAACCAAAAAGTAATACTGAATACAGTGCTGAAGAATCATGATCAAATAGTAGAATATTGTTATAGACATTATCACTGTCTTTTCCCCAATATTTAATAGCATTGTCATGGTTAACATCTTGGTATAAAAATCATGACCAGCTAGTTTTTATTTCCCTCAGCAATTATCCCTTTTGTAAGGGTTGCCACATTGGATCATTCAATGGATACCCTTTCTGACACAACACACCCATTCTCCTGAGCTTGGGACCAGCACTGAGGATGCCCTGCATACCCAGGGGCTGGGTATTGTATGGGAATAGTGTTAAGGGCCTTGCAACCTGTGGCAACCTGGTGGTGGTGGTATTCAAACCCCTGAGCCCCAATCAGCAACCTAGAGCCCTGACGAC
This sequence comes from Clariallabes teugelsi, assembly GCA_030014215.1. Taxonomy (NCBI): domain Eukaryota; kingdom Metazoa; phylum Chordata; class Actinopteri; order Siluriformes; family Clariidae; genus Clariallabes; species Clariallabes teugelsi. The sequence continues at coordinate 9,042,867 of JAQMYG010000015.1, forward strand.
TCTTTGCCCCATGACAAACTAGAACATTATAGGCTGTTTATGACATGCATAAAATTATGTTGTCACATTACATAATTTACAATGTAGTAAATGGTGTCAAATATAAAATAACAAGATCCACATTGCCAGACATTGTCAAACAATGAAGTACCCCAACCCATCAATTAACATATAAATGCAATTTTAGACCAGCTTGCATTTAGAAAACAACACAATTCAAAAATCATAGAAAGAAGTTTAACCTATAAAAAAAAAATATTACAAATACATTACAAAAGAGCAACAATTGTCTACAAACCTAGTATCATACCAAGCAACATGAATGACCAAGCCATGATCAATTAAAAAAAGGATTAAAGCATGCACTGTCGAGGAAAAAAAACAATTCTCTGCTTAATATTAGTTCTGGTTTGTGTAACATACAGAGCTAGCCAATCATTCAACCTCCATGCTCACTTGGCCTGATGACATCCTTGGATATCTTTCAAAAATATTTGAAAATGAACTGCTCCACATGTTCTTCAAAATTGTTCTTAAGCTGGCCTCATCACTATTTTTTATACAATCTCTTCCTCAAACCATTATCCTTAATGGTACATGGCACTTTGCATTGTTGTACTGGAATATTCAACCCATTTTCACATGCTAATGCTATCAGCTGTACATCCCCACCACTTTCGTACTCAATTCAGAACACTGACTGAATGCAAGGCTATTTAGTTGGAGATGTGCGGTCTTATCTGCAAAGTACCAGTGTAGCTGCAGGTCGTCATTTTAACCAAACACACAGATTCCTCTCCTTTAATCAGCTGGTTTTGCTCTTTAAATGGCTAATGAGTTGTAGGCAATATTCTTGGTTGTTCTGAAAACTTAAATGCATGCTGGCTTTTTGTAGATAAGACTGGACATCCTTCCTTTCAACCTGCACCCCAGCAACCTCATTATACTTGACACACCCATTTAGTCAAACCAATAGAAAGAGCAGTTCACTTTTATGGGTCCCGCCACAGAACGATTTCTTAAAACACAACAGATACATTTTCAATATTAATGTGTGCTATATTTATAGTTTAGAGCTCATTAGATATATGTATGTACTGTATGTAATGCATGTATCTCTCTTTCTCTCTCTCTCTCTCTCTTTATATATATATATATATATATATAGCCAAAAAATTTATACGCAATTCAGGTAAAGAAAAACGTATTTATATATTTGAATACTAAATTTATTACTATATGCCATATATTTATATATGACAATAATATGACAATATTATTAATATTGTATTAATAAAATATATATCATACTATTTTTTTCCTGAAGTGTATACACACACACACACACACACACACACAAACACACACACACACATATACAGTAACAACACACACGTATACAGTATATATG
>JAQMYG010000015.1:9045792-9063466 GCA_030014215.1 Clariallabes teugelsi
TATATATATATATGATAGTTTTATGATATTTATGTTATACTAATATAATATACATCATACTGTTTTTCTTTTCCTGAAGTGTGTATACATTATACTGTATATACTGTATATGGCATTTTCTAACCATTCTATAAAAATAAAATAAAAAATTCATCAAAAACTCTTTTGCTTTACAGATATTATTTTCATTTGAAAATCTGGATATCTGGTATAAGTTTTTACTCTTCATTAACAAAAAGAAAATGGATAATGTGTCTCTTCCTGGGGGTATGCCATCGCTATGTAACACAAGTAACTATTCACATCTTAACTGCAGCACATCTTCACCATGGATATTGTACCCAGACTTTTATATCTGGCTGCCGGTGGTTTACTCCGTCATCTGTGCAGTAGGGCTCACCGGCAACACGGCTGTCATCTACGTGATACTGAAAGCCCCGAAAATGAAAACTGTTACCAACCTGTTCATCCTGAACCTGGCAATTGCCGATGACCTTTTCACACTGGTGCTGCCTATCAATATTGCAGAGCACCTGCTGAATTACTGGCCGTTTGGTGAGCTTCTTTGCAAAGTGATCCTCTCGATAGACCACTACAACATCTTCTCCAGCATCTACTTTCTCACAGTGATGAGCATCGACCGTTACCTGGTTGTGCTTTCCACACTGCAGTCCAAGCGGATGCCCCATCGCACATACAGGTTCGCAAAAATGGTCAGTTTGTGTGTGTGGGTTCTTGTTGTCCTCATTGTGGCACCATTTACCTTCTTTGCTGGCATTTATGTGAGTCCCGATGATGCTGACAGCAGGAAGAGCTGTGTGTTGAGCTTCCCTAGCCCTGAGAGCTTCTGGTTCAAAGTCAGTCGGATCTACACCCTGGTTTTCAGCTTTATCCTTCCTGTGTCTACAATTTGTGTCCTATATAGTCTAATGCTCTACAGGTTGAGGCATACACATCTGAATTCAAATGGCAAGGCTTTGGATAAAGCCAAGAAGAAGGTGACTGTTATGGTCCTTGTGGTGCTTGCAGTGTGTCTTTTCTGTTGGACTCCATTTCACTTAAGCACAGTGGTGGCCCTGACCACAGACTTGCCCACAACTCCACTGGTTATTGGCATCTCCTACTTCATTACAGGCTTAAGCTATGCTAACTCCTGCCTTAACCCTTTTCTTTATGCTTTCCTAGATGACAGTTTCAGAAAAGCTTTTAAGAAAATGCTGGAGTGTTGACATTCAGAAGGAACAAGAAGCTGAAAGCTTAAGGTCACTTTCAAGGACAGTGCTGAATTAAAAAGGTAGGCCTGTCTAAAGGAACAGCGTAAGGCGGTTGCAATAGGCCAAGTCAGGTGGGTTTTTATTCCTTCATTTGTCATTCCTTCAGGGCGTGACCCATAACAATACAGCAGCATGGCAAAGAGGACATGAAGTACAAATGAACAGCATCTGTAAAAAAGAAATAATAAAAATAAATAACAGCAGTTGTTACACCCTTTAAAAATACCTTGGAAGATGTTTTTCAATGTATTTCGATGAGTCTCTGTTTGTAATTTATGTTGTTAAAAGTGACTGATTACAACCCAAAGAAGATTCAAAGGACCTTTCCATGTTTAAGTGTCGAACTGACAGTATATTTGTATTGTAGTGAGATTGGAGCTGCTATGGAATGTATTTCAATGTCCTGCTCCCCGTTAAGTCTGTGATAACCGAATAACACTCTTCTACACTAGAGATGTATTATAACTTGCATTGAATACCACTTTTATTGCCAACCATGCTTCTTTGTTTCTTTTACATAATAGCATTTCTTATAGCACATAGCACTATTGTTCACTCTGCTGTAATTAATTGCGGGCATATTGCTCATTTACTTGTAAAGTAGTGGAAAATAAAAAGATTTATCCAATAATGTTATTTATTTATTTAATGAAATTCATTAATTATTTTATTTATTATAAAATTTTATCATTATAGCAACCAAAAGCACCACTGCAGACAACTAAACTGGCTTTTAATTCTTAATTCTCAAACGTTTAAAACGCTCAGCTCAACTGACTGAGCAAACAAATCCCACAGCCTAAGACATAATGGAACTGACCTTATTGGAATTTGGATTATATAATGTCACTCAGCACTCATGGGGTCAAATTGTAAATTAACTATAATGCTGTAATGTCAAAGTTTAAGGCTCTGCACGTGACTAGATTTTAGCTAGGTAATTTTAGTCAGGTAAGTCTTCGTCAATATTAAGAAAATAAAACACTGTAAACACTTTAATGATAACAAGTCAAGTTAAATACCAGATGTGGAAAGAAGTACATATCTCAGCTAGAAACGATGGATGAGTGACTATGGTCAAGATAGCAAGTCACAAATAGACATCATAATGGCTCACTAGTATCAAGATTCAATGCCCAACTACCATTACAGACAACAATTTTTCCAGAAAAAGACAAACATTTCACACATTAACATAAGTACACTAAATACAGTATGTGAAAACATGTTAACATCTCAAAGAGAAAAAAATGTTTGGAAAATCACATCAGAAAAATGAATCCATATGAAAAAGTAATATCTAAAAATAAGTTATGCATGGTGGCCCAACTGTTAGCATTGTGGGCTCAAATTTCCAGGGTCAAGGGTTCGAGTCTCGCCTTTAGGTCGGTGTGCATGGAGTTTGCATGTTCTTCTCGTGCTTGTGGTTTTTTTTTCTGGTTTCCTTTCAAAGTCCACAGACATGCAGATTAGGCTAAGCGGTATTTCCAAATTTCCCGTAATGTGTGAGTGTCTGCCCTGATATAGGTTGACACCCTTTCTAGGATGTACCCCGCCTTGTGCTCTGTGTCCCTTGGAATAGACTGAAGGCATCTTCCAAAGAACAATTGGGAAGCTTCAGTCAAACCTGAAGCAACAGTAAAGAAATGGTATGAGCCATTCTGAGACTCAGTTAAAACTCAACTAAACTCAACTAAACTTGAATTTGGTGCTGATGGACTATTGATATTATTTATAATAATTTAATTACTTAGGTTGCATTGTAACATAAATTACATTTGCTGTTTCAGCAACTTTTATCAATGACATTTTATTTATCATTGTTTTCTACCATAGGCAGTTTCAACACGCTAAAAATGCATAGGCATGTAATTCCTGCAGTAATAATGAGTACATTGTTTTGCTTTGAGATTGTATGGACGATTGATTTATTTGCTCAAAAGCAGTGTTTGGACGCATGAATCTGTACATGGTTATTCACAGAGATTTTAAAGAGCAAGAGCAGTTGAAGCTTGAAAGTGGATTGAAATATGACTGATAAAGCACCTCACACCTGTTAAAATGAACTATTCTATTTTTACTTCAATGATAATAATGATAATAATAATGATAATAATAATAATAATAATAATAATAATAACTATTATTATTATTATATATTTTATTTTTGCTTTATTAGCCATGGGGTAGTGCTAGTGCTTTACAAATCCAGCAGAGGGCACAACAGCATTATACTCTGAGTTCCTGTATCCCAGCACTTTTTTTCTATCAATTATAAATGCATTGTCCATATTGGATATTTCATTCATGAAGGCACTTTTCTGGTCTAATTGCATTGTTCCCAGAGAATGCTACCTGTATTTACATAGTACTTGAATTATTGACAGTAAAAGACCCTAGTCGTACCCCTGGGATTGACTTTGACCAACTGGACTGAAATATACTGTATGTTACACCTATAATAACAATAAATGTTTCTTGCTATTGTTGTTGTTGTTTTTATTGCTTTTAATGTATATTCTCGTGTGTGAGAAGAAATGTGCTATCAACTCAATCACTGAATAAAACTGCAGGAGTACAGGAAAAAAAATTTTAACACATGGTGCCAGCTTGCATTTATCTCAGCATTATTTGCGCAGCTACTCAACAAGGGTGGATGAAACCTGTGTTTAAAATGGTACCCTGTTCCTTTTGCCTTTCCCCCATTCCTTATAAACTGCAGGGAGATTATATTATTGTTCATCTCTCTGTGAAAATGTATTATGGGATTTAAATGATACCCTGGATATTTCCTATTATTACTACAAAATTGCACAATTTCCATGATAACACAAAATGCGCCAGAGCGTATTGAATTATATTTAGGGAACAGAATGTTATTATGAACTCATGGAAATGTTCCTGTCTTTTCTTTTCTGATTTTTCTATAAAAATGTGCCCTTTTGCTGTAATTGGCTTTTTGTGTATGAATAATGTATATCCTTGGTGTATTTATATACAAACAAACTGAGCTACACTCATAAATAACATCAGCTTTAAAATAGGTTTCTCCTTAGTGCAATTTTTAAATGAAGATCTTTCTATTTGGAACCTGTGCGCTTCTGTCATTCCTACGCCCCCATCTGCCACCATGGACTCCATTTTCAGGTTCCACTCTCATTTCCAGTCCACTACTTCAGCACATTGGCTCATTTTTTTCTGGCTCAGACCCAAAAGCTTGCTGCTCTTCAGTGGCTGCAGAAGGAGATTGATTACTTTACATTTTACTGAGTGTTCTTTACCAGGACACAAAATCTTACCCATTTATCTCCTTTCTGAGCCGTAGCAGCTCAGATGTGTGTGCTGCTTTATAAATGCCCAATCACTTGTGCTGCATAGCCCAGCTATAAATATTCCCATCTTGTTCCTTCTCTATGTCTCTCTCCTTTATTGCTGGGCAGCAACCAGTGGGTGAATGAAGACATTTAAAGATGCATGACACAGGTAAAAGTAACGTCTATTTTTCTCTCAAGGATAAATGTAACTTCTATTTGGATTTAATGTGCTTTTAGTGGCAAGGACAAACGTTGTACCTGGATTATAAACATTCTGCCTTTCTCTGGGCTCACATTTTCTATATTGTTGGCATAATTAAAATTTTTTTAGAATTTAGAGTTCAGAATTGTTTCTTTCATACAATTGTGTGATTTTAAAGTAAAAGTGGCTATTCGTATGACCTCGGCATAATTACCGTCAAATTTATCCCTTAAGCCCTTGTTTACCCCAAGTGCTTCGCCATGCCTCTGCCTCCCTCATCAGTCAGAGTACAAAAGCACTTGTTAAAACTATTCATGAATAATTTATTTACACGAACATACACTTTTTATGAGAACATACAGACTATACTTTTGTAAATGGTTGACCTTTTAGTTGCCATCTTTTGTCTTTTTTAATCAGCTTCTCAATTAGCTGAAAAAAGACAGGGGGATTCTAATTTATTCTGGTAGCTACAGGCGTGACAAATGTGAAAATAATCAACAACACAAAAGATGTTTTACATGTTTCCATACTAACAAATCAACTAACCATATGAGGCACCATAAGACTTGGTCTAGACAGGATCAAAGAGAGAAAGGAGATATAAAGAAATAGAGAGTTGTCTAATAGGGTTACATGGAAAGTGCTTGATATCAAACTTGTTTTTCTTTCATCATAATTATAGGACTATCGAAATTCATTAAATAACAGTACGCCCCACTAGCTGCCCATTTTTATCACAGCAGTTTGTACATACTCATTTTTATTTAACACTTTATACTTTATTGTTCTGTATATCTTGTAAATATGAATAAATAATCAAAATAAAAATATGTATTTAGTGGTATATTGTGGAATAAAAGCATATTTGACCACTCTTCTTGTCAAAATTTGTAGTGTTCAATTAAAGGCATTGGCTTCCTGGCGTAGAGTTAGCCTGCTGTATCCTGATGATTTATGGTTATGCTGAAGAATTCTGTAGTAGTACCCCTTTTTTATCCATTTTATGCATCCACTTCCACTGGCAGCAAAACCTCCTCAACACATGATAAACAGTTGGTAAACGATTCTTGGGTTTCACCTTTACCCCTTTAAACATATGTTTGGTAAAAAAATTAAATCCAACAGAAGGTTTTTTTCTTGTCCATGTGGTCAGTAAACTTCAACTTCAGTCAGTCATGAATATGTTGATTTTGAAACAGGGACATTAGACTGGTTTCCCAAAAGCTTCCATTTTACAGCAGGCCTGTGCCGTGGTTGTTCTTGGGTTGTCCTGACTACACCTCACTCAAACTACCATTGCTGACAAAGGTGATCCAGTTGGTAGAGGACCATATGATGCCATATAAGGATCCCCCTCATCTCTTTCCCGCTCTCTTTCTCTTCCCTTATTGTTTCACCCTTTACACACCCTGCCACTCAGAGAATGGGACCCCCCCCAAATTATGCTCCCAAAACCCATGTTCCATTCACAAAGTTGATGTGCTAAAATATGTTTTTTTTCTGGGTTAGAGTAGTCAGTGAACTGGAGACAGGAATCCAAAACTCATTAATCAGCATGTGAAAAAAAGGATAGCCTATTTCGGCCGCTCTTGGTCCCACAGAAATGTTATATAGATAACAACAACAAAAAAAAATGTGGATATGATAGGAGGATGTCAGAACCCACAGTGCATTGCAACTTACTGTGTATGTGATGTGTAGCCACAGATTGGTCAGTGTGTCCATGCTGACCCGTTTCCCCAGCTGAAAGCTCCTACAATGGGCATGTCAACATCAGAATTAGACCATGGAGCAGTGGAAGAAGGTGGCCTGGTTTGATGAATCATGTTTTCTTTTAAATCATGTCTATGGCTGGGTGTGTGCTAATGGGAAGAAGACATGTTGGCAAAAATAATGTGATACTCTGGGTAGTGTTCTGTGGAAAACCCCTTGGTCCTGGCATTCAGGTGGATGTTACCTATACTAAAAAATGTTGCACACCAATAACTCTCTGATGGCATTCAGAGTTCAGCGTAGATAATGCACCTGCTGCCCTGCAAATCATTATGGAATGGTTTGAGGCACATGACAAAGAGTCATGTGGTGTTGACTTTGCCTCCAAATTCCCCAGCATCAGTAGAATGTGCTTGACTAACTTTGATCCATGAAACCCACACCTTGCAACTTACAGAACCTAAAGAATTTGCTGCTAACACCTTGTGGCCAGATACCCCAGCACACATTCAGAGGTCTTGTGAAGTGATATAAGAAGGAACTACACAACATTAAGCAGGTGATTTTATTGTTATGACTGAATGGTGTTATTAAAATGTAATCTACAGCTCCTGATCAATCCCTTTTATGAATTCATCATTATTGCATTTCATGTTGCTGTCAAGTACTGTAGTGTATCTCAATAGTTCTTCCTTTCAGGCTTTTGTTGATATAGGCTTCAGCTGAAATTAAGCTGCTCAATGCCACCACAGTGTCCTTAAAAGGCAACTAATGAGGCATGCATAGTTTCAACAGTGTATTTGTGGTTGACTGGTGAGAAGTGGAAAGCTTGTAAGTGTTTTCATTGCAATTAAAATTTCCCTCACAGACAGCAGAGAGGTTCGAAAACAACAAACCATTCCTCTAATTGTTACTTGTCTTATTTTTCTTTTCTTTTTTGATGCCATGAACTAAAGTTCTCTACACTGAGCCTATGATAAAGATTTTTTCGTGGCTTCCATATGTCTGTTGGCAAGTTTGTGATTATCATATTTATTCTAAACCATTGCTTATTCTGCCAAAAGCAAAAATGATATACCAAATAGGAAAATCTTTGAAATTAACATTTTAAACTCAACCAGTTCCAATGTTTAGAAAATAAAAGCATAGAATTAGCAAAAACAGCACTAGAATTCATTAATTCACAACTCTCCCTCAAACACACTCATTAGTTTTATCAGTACAATAAGCTAATACTATCAGTTATAAAAACACCTTATTATATTTAACAATGGAGGAAGGAACAAGACCAATGCAATCACTTAACTGATTAAATAATTTGTTCATTCATCCATTAAACACTGGGTTGAGGTAAATTGCTAGGTAAACTAGTCACACACACACACACACACACACACACACACACACACACACACATATATAGTTGCTTAATTGCTTTACTTGCTTTATTTGCATTTGCGTATTCATAATAATAAAAAAACACATCAAAACCATTAACAATATAACTGCATTTGTTCTGGGTTCACCTTGTGCAATCAGGCCGAATACAGTGCATTTAAAAAAGTTAAATATCATTTAAAAAATTTGTTGTAATTTAAAAAGTGAAACTCTTATGTATGCTAGAAATACTTATGTATGTCTTTTTTTATATTTGGTGATCATAACTTACAGCTACAGTTCAGGTGATTTTGCTCATTTCCAAATGAAATGCAAACTTTACTTTCGTCTGAAAAGAGGACTTTGGAATGATCCAGTTCTTTTTCTCCTTAGTCCAAGTAAAATGCTTCTAACATTGTCTCAAGTTCAGGAGTGGATTTCTACTAGGAATTTAAAAAGTTGTAGCCCATTTCCTGAAGATGTCTGTGTCTCGTGCCTCTTTATACACTGACTCCAGCCTCAGTCTACCCCTTGAGAAGCTCTCTCAAATTCTTGAGTTATCTTTGGTTGAGAATCTGTTTAAAGCTGCAGTCATCCTTGTTGCTTATGCCCCTCTCTCTATCGCACGTTTCCCTTTCAGTCAAACTTCATAAATATAATATAATATTCAACTTCCTGAATATGCTTTGCACAACTCCTTCTGTAGTTGAGGGTGTAGATTATTATCTTTTAGAAAATTAAATCAGAAGTCATGCATGAAAACTGGGAAGTAAACTGTGACATACATGTTATTTATTCTATATGGATAATAATTTATTCAAACTCGAAATGAAATATTGTAATGAGATGTAAGGAATCACCAATCACCAATATTAAAACAGAAAAGTATAAAAGATTTCACTTTACATGTAATGAATCTAGAATTTATAAGCTTCACTTTTAAAAATTTTATCATCTAAGAAAAATTACTTTTTTCAGAATAATTTTCATATATATAACCTTTTATATATATAAGGGGGGGGTTGTTTTATTTATTTATTATTATTTATTATTTATTTTATTTTATTTTTATTTATTTATTTACAGGTCACAAGCTTCCTCAAGAGTGAACCTAACCTAAGCATTGCTAGTTGCCAGCTGCCATTGCTATGGCAACAATGACCTGTTGCCATAGCAAGGGTTCATCACTCTCAGAACTTTAAAACACTGGAGAATTAAAAAGCTTTGAAAAAAGCTAACAAAAAAAGGGGTCTTACTGGACATACTAGGACCAATTATGAAAATTGTTAAGGATATTATTACCAGCAGTCCATAATTCAGAAATGATCGGAACATAGACAAGAAGAGCATGAGAGAAAGAAAAAGAAAAAAAAAAAACCTGGACAACATATTAGCAGGAAAAGAGTTCCAGAGGGATATGGATAATCTGAGACACAGAAGTAAGTAGTTCTAAATAAAAAGTTGCAAAAATGTCAGTTAATTTCATCACTCCGTCGCGTGTGCGTCTCTCTCTTTCTCTCGCGCTCTCTCTCTCTCTCTCTCTCCCTGTGTGTGCGCGCGCGTGTGTCTCACTCTCTCGGTCTCCCGGGAAGAATGAGCATGTGTGCTGCACTTTCTTTTCTATTTCAACATGCATGCAAATTTCTCTAATATTCTTGGAGCCAGCAGTTCTGTGTGTGTGTGTAAAAGAGAGAGAGCGAGTGAGTGACGACTGAACGGTCAGCGCTGCGTCTCCGGGTAAGTGTCACTCGGTATGGACACATTTATAGAGAGAAGCTTGTTTTTAAAGGCTATGTACCTTTTGCACTACACAGCGGATAGAGTTTGATAATCCACGCGCTTGTCGTGCGCAAGACGACAACTTGAGGTTGGTTTGTTTTGCGCGTCTTGGTTTGTTTGTACTTACGGACTTGTTCGTTGTTTGTTTAAGTGTCGGAGCTCTTCATCATGGACTTATCCGGAGGCGTGAACAGTGTTGGAGATGAGATAGCTTATCAATTACTGCCCAATTACTCACTTTTGAGCGGAAACATAAGCGCCTTGGACGAAGAGGATGGCCTTCTACCGGCAGGAGTTAAGATCACAGTGGTTGTGCTTTACTGCATCGTGTGTGTGGTTGGTCTTGTAGGCAACTGCCTGGTCATGTATGTCATCATCAGGTAAGCATGTCCAAGTTCAAACAACTGTGTTCCTAACTAGGTGGGCAGGTGAGTGTGAAGTCTGGAGGAAAGATTAATTGGACATGTAAATAGATGGCTATATAGAGGTGTGAGTGTGTGTGTGCTAGTGATTTGTGCATGACTTTTTTTCCCTAAGAGATTCAAAATATATTTAAAAAATAATAAAATAAAGATTATATGATAATCAGCAGCTGCAAATTCCAGGGTCGAGTTGTTCTAAAGATTATAGATTTGACCGTGGTGATGGAAAGACATCTGATTTAACGTTCAGCATGCAAAGGCTTTTCAACCACAAGAAAATCAATACTTTTAAATTACCCTGCTCTCCATCACTTGCAGCCAGAGATGAGGGCTGAGATAAAAGCAGATGAAAAATGTTTAATCTTTTTTTAAAAAGCCATTGCATTAGTAAATCATAAAGGAAGATAAGGAAGGATGAGCTATAAAACAAAGGGAAAAACAACCAAACATTTGAAACCCATTGAAACATTTATTCTTGATGTCCTCTATGTCCAACGCCCCTATTTCAAAGGTTAAACACTGGTCCTCCCAGGACGCCATCTTGCATATTGATGAGGTTGCAGAGTAAGCGCACAGTGATTTATTAGAAATGGTCTGTCAGAATGTGCAGAGAGCCCAGATCAGTGGACATGTCTTTGATGGATACATTTAAACATTTTTGTTTATTAAGCATAATTTTATAATTGTATTGAACAGTTTCATCATGGTACAGGATCTGATGTCAAGGTAGCAAGCTTGGTAGAATTATTAGCAAACATACAGTATATAAAAATTTTTATTACACTTGCAATAAAAACCATACTAAACTAAACCAAACTTTTTACTTTTAAAATTACTTTCACTTTTTAATAAGAGTAAAACATTAAAAGTACACTACATGTACATTTTAGATGATAGATACAGTGGTTATAGAATTAGAATAGATTATAGAATAGATTAGTACACCCTCATTTCTAAGTCCATATAAGTAGATCATTAGCTATTGACTATTAGTCTCTAACTAATAATTAACTCTAGTAGTAAAGATTAAGACAATTTATTAATATAACCAAAGAAATCCTAATAATTATATCTAAAAATATGCCTGAATTCAAAATGTTATTCAAACCTTTCTGAACAAGAGCCAATTTACATCCAGTGTTACCTCTTCTTTCTTTCTTTCTTTTTTTCTTTCTTTCTTTCTTTCTTTCTTTCCTCTTTTACTTGCCATAGTGTGGTTTGCACAACCTTTAGAATTGTCTCACATTTCTTCTTCACCTTATTCTCAATAAACATATAATAAAAAAAAAAAAACAATCCCATGTCTGACTACTGCCCACACTTAATTGCGTCATAATTACAATTCAGAAAATAGAAGTAATGCTTTAGTGTAGTCTAATGTAGTAAGAAAGAAACTGCACTGTGTAACATTGTATACATTCACACAGTTAAATAGGTGATTGCTGCTGAAAGCCCTGACAGAGACAAAGTCACAGCATAAGACCTATTTTAATACGTGTTGCTATGCATGTTACTAAGCATTTATAATTCCAGTGCTGCTTGTCGACCTTTCCCATACATTCGGAAAAGTGGCTATGTGCCAAACAACTGTATTTTAACATTATTTAATAACGTTTCAACCAACATGTGCTAGTGACATTTCTAAATATCAGTTGCAAAAGATTTTACAAGTAAAGGAATTAAACATTTCTGTTATCCTCTGCAAAAATGGAATAACATTTTTCACGGTCCTCTTCATTAACAACTCTTGCACAGATAACCCCAACTTACTAACATTCGAGTTACGAATTTATGCTGATACAAATGGACCATGGTTCTACGTCTGGTTCAGTCATGGAAATAGCTCACTTGTATAAAAAATACACAATTGACAGTCCAACACAGTGGAAAAACAGTTCTGAGAAAAAACAGTGTCTGGGATTCCCCTTGCGATTTAAAGGAGCAAAGACAACACTGTGAGATTAAGTGCTCCTTAGGCAGACACATGATGGCAGTGTGGGGAAAGAGGACTGATTTGGTCAAGTGGATTGGAACGCTTCAAGTTCCATTGACACCTGATAACAGTAATTTCAAGGTACAAGATTTACTGAAACTGGACAACATTTTAGCAAAACAGATGCTGTTGTGTGTGAAAATGACTTGATTTGAATTTGAGTTTTGTCTTTTACAAATGTGTAGGTATACAAAGATGAAGACGGCCACCAACATCTATATCTTTAACTTGGCACTGGCTGATGCCCTAGTTCTGGCCACTCTACCTTTCCAAGGCATGGATGTTCTACTAGGTTTCTGGCCCTTTGGCTTGGCTCTGTGCAAGATGGTGGTGGCCATTGACTATTACAACATGTTTACCAGCATCTTCACACTAACCGTTATGAGTGTGAACCGTTACATCGCTGTGTGCCACCCAGTGCGGTCAATGGCAGTGCGTATGCCCCAAAGAGCCAAATTGGTCAACGTGGCAGTGTGGGTACTTGCTTCTGCCATAGGAGTACCTGTTATGATCATGGGACAAGTGGAAGTCGAGGCCAATGGTAGTCCTCACCAAACATTAAGTGTCTCCCTCATTCTGCCTCATTTTCCCATGGTGAAGTCCATCAAACATTCAATCATTGTGTTCCTCCATCTCATATTACTCGTAGACTTTAAGTTTTAACATTCTTTGGAATAAACCTTAAAACTATTTTTTTTTTTTTTTACACTTTATTAGTCTCTTTTTTGGGTAATCCAGGGAAAGGAATAATTTCTGTACGAATACTATAAATATACAATTGTTAGTATTTAATATTTTTCAACTTCGGACAAGTTCAAGTGTCCCCAGTGTTCCAGTGTTTAAAGTACTGTAACTGTCAATGGACTGCTGTGTGCTATGTTGAATATATAAAATGAAGATATATTCAATGCAAATTTTTAGTACTATTTAAAATGTTTGGTGTTCTTTTTTTCAGGTATCGAGTGCATGGTAGTGCTTCCTGATCCTCAAAGCTACTCTGAGCCTGTATTCGGCATCTGTGTGTTCCTTTTTTCTTTTTTAATCCCAGTGGCTATCATTAGCATCTGTTACGGTTTGATGGTGCGACGCCTACGTAGCGTGCGACTCCTCTCCGGCTCTCGCAACAAGGACAGGAGCTTGCGAAGGATTTCACAAATGGTGCTGGCCGTGGTGGCTGCATTTGTGCTCTGTTGGATGCCTGTTCAGGTCCTCGCTCTGGTTCAGGCCTTGGGGAAGGTGGATCTGGGAGGCAGTGAGACCACTGTAGCAGCAATGCATTTCTGCATTGCGCTGGGTTACGCCAACAGCAGTCTCAACCCAGTGCTTTATGCCTTTCTGGATGAAAATTTTAAACGCTGCTTTCGTGAATTCTGTGTTCAAGTCAGCACAGATATGGAACTGGAAGCTCAGCAGAGAAAATCTGTTAGGAAAGAAAAACAAAATGAACAAGAGGTTATACAAGGGAATGGTGTGGTTAATGAAGTTGGTACCATTCCCAGGTGTGAGGATTAAAACTGCAACATGGACTTGACAATAAAGATTTGCTCTTTATTTAATAATATGAATGATTACATGATTAAGGCTAGAACTTGTGCTGTAAAACTGGATGCTGGCAAATTCCAGTGAAATTTGACTATCTATGTTTTGCTGTGTTGTTTAGGTTTGCGAAAAAATGACAGTAAACTTTCTCCTTGCTTGGGACAAAAGGGCTTATTCCATGTCTTTTTATACCGCAATCACTAAATTGCTAATTTATTAAGTTACGTAGACACACTAACTTTTCTTTGTTTTCCAGTATATATATAAGTTGCTATGCACAATTGGGCAACACCACCTCTACGTGTACAAAACAGCTATATTTAAGGTAGAGGGCGGCTAATAAAGTTGTTGTTTTACATTTACAACTTATATGTATGATATATGTACAGTAACAGAATAAATGTCCAATAAATATTGTTACCTTGCACGCGTACCTAATAAACAGGTATCACAATACAATATGGAGAACTTTACAGTTTTTAAACCAGCATGGGTTTTTGTTTTAATGGTGACTTGTAAAAAGGTACAATCCTAATGTAAATTAATGACATGTATCACAGTGTAATATTATTTCTCCCTTCTAATACAGATGAAATATGTTTAGAAACATATGGTATATGACTGTACATGATTGTAATTATTAAATGTCTGCATATGACATATAATGAATGTGCTGTTTATTTTTATGTGTGCTGCATTTTTTTTTAAAGTTTCCTGCTCATAGCCACATCTGGGTGACTTTTTGTATGGTTATTTCAGGAGCATTCAAGGTATGCAAGAGGAAAACATATTTCTAAAATTATCTGCCTGAGTTGCAGTCTGGAAAGGAAACAATAAAACCATAACAAATGTTTGGCTCTTCATCCTATATTAGCCATATGGGTGCACAGACAAAGTCAACACTGATGCATACAAAATACCCCAGTATATCCATATGTGCATCCAATTTGTATGACACTGCCTAATTTATGCAACTGTTGTGATAATTAGCAAATTAAATGAAAGCATTCAGCGGACTACACGGATTTGTGAAAACAAAGAACCTTTCAAAACGGGGAAAAAAGTGCAATTGTAGAAGGTGAAAATGTATAACGCTTCTGTTACAGCTGGGTAGAAAACTTGAACTGTTTTCTGACTTCACCTGTTGTTCAATTAACTCTATTTGTCAATCCTTTTTAAAAAAAAAAGGTCAAGGTTAACGTTAACTGAAATCAGATTTAAGTAAAGCTGTATGTAGGTGAGCCATGGATCCATCCTTAACACATAAATTCTTATTTTAAAGAAAGCAATAAATCAGAGATTTTATATCCATTTTAGCTAGCCAACACATGCACCTGCAGTGAGAATGTAATTTATCAGACCATGACAGTTTAATGTCTATACTCGAGCCCACCTTTTCTCTCTGCTGTTCCCTGTAAATAAAACAACCTCATTGTCCATGATAACCTTGAGAAAACAGCAGGTGACCCAGGAGCAGGAGAAAAGTTCACTGTTGTGAACCAAACTCAAAATTCCGAAAGAAACTACAGACATAGAGTGATGCGAGACTATGCTCTTCTATTTCTAGCATGCTTTGTAGCAGCTCAGACAGCATGCAGGCTGGTGCTGGCTTGGAAATAGACTCTTCGAAATAGTTCTAGCTGTTGGATCCACAGAGAAGTCTTGTGGCAAGTTCAAGCCAAGAAGATGTTATTGGCACTGAACACTCAGTCAGGAGTTTCAGAATCTATATGACCCACATCTGTAAAATGACAAGCATAATTAATTTTCTCTTAATAAAAGGGAGCCTGGAGCCTATTCCAGCCTCAGTGCAGAAGGCACAGCACTGCACAGACCATGCACACATATAATCATACTGTACACTAACCCTCATCGGTATGCAATGAATGTCTTCGTGTGTACTGTAAGGAAACTGAGGTACTTAAAGTAAAGCAACACTCCACACACTGTTGCTCGGTGGGCTCTTTCCAGATAAAAATGAGCATTTTATTTGGAAATTAATGTCCCAGAGTCCAAAAGAAAACTGGAAAGACACAGAATCCAAGCTCCTTGAAGTTCAGTGTGAAGTTTCCATAGTCTGTGATGATTTGGAATGCCATTTCATTTGCTGATGTTGATTCACTGTGTCCAAAGATGATGCAGCTGTCTACCAGAAGATTTTAGAGAACTTCATGTTTCTGGCTGCTCAATTTCTTTTTCCAGCAGGACTTACAGTATCACTGGCCCATAGTGCTAAAAAAAAAAGGCAGTAACTGGTTTGCTATTATTGTTTATAATATTACTATGCTTCACTGGCCAATACCCAACAATCATGATGAGCTGAAGGCGGCTATCAAAGCAACCTGGTCTTCAATAACCCCTCAGCAGTGCTACAGGCTGATTGCCTCCATGCCATGTTGCACTGATTTAGCAATTCATGCTAAAGGAGTCCTAACCAAGTATTGAGTGCATAAATGAACATAAGTTTAATACATTGGATCAAGATGTCAGATGTATTAAACGTATGTTAATTTATGCACTCAATACTTGGTTAAGACTCCTGTGTAATCCTGTTTTGGCTATCGGGAAATATTTTGTAAGCCATAATCAATGAAATTTAGAAAAGGCTTTAAAGAAGAAGAAACTCTATAATTTTAAATGTAATGAATCTAGAACATGCAATATGAGAGTTACACTTTTTGAAAAAAAATTACAAAAAAAAAAATTGAGATGCACTTTTACATGTTACTAGCAATTGACTTGATTGACTTTATCATTTACGAATACAACCAACTTAAAGCATGCATGTTGCCTAGCAAATTATCAGTTTTGTTTAAATTAGTTATCCTGGTCCGAGTTCAAGTCCCGGCCAGGCTCAATTCCCGTCTATGTGTGCATGGAGTTTGCATGTTCTCCCTGTGCTTGGTGCATTTCCTCCGGGTACGCAGGTTAGGCTATTTGGCATTCCCAATTTTCCCGTAGTGTGTGAATGAGTGTGTGAGTGTGTGCCCTGCGATGGATTGGCACCCTGTCCAGGGTATACCCTGCCTTGTGCCCTAAGCCTCCTGGGATAGGCTCCAGGTCCCCGCGACTCTGAATACAGGATAAAGCAGTATAGAAGATGAGTGAGTAAATGAGTAGTTATCCTGGGGATTTTAATAAGTGTGTCTGTACCAAATTTTGGATCATTTAGCGTAGACCCCCATCACCCCCCCTTTTCCAATTACCAGGGCTGTGGACTGTGTTTGGCTTTAATCCGGTGCGGTTTACATTTTGCTGTGTTGAGCTTGTGGAGGCGAACAACTGGAGTTCATTAGATAGAAGCTGATTTAGAGATAATGACTGTCTGAGGAAGCATCATTAAATTTAACCCGTTACTGTACATGTTATTATGTTGCATTTTGCCACCTCAAATGACTGCCAAACTGTTTATTTTTTTTTTGTTTTATTTTGGGGTTTTGGGGGTTTGTTGCTATAAGGCCCCATTGCACAGCAATGAAAAGAGCTCTATAGAATATTTAAGCATTTTATTACTGATGAAGTAGAGATCAACAGTGTGTTTGGAATATTTAACTCCTTCAAATTATACCTTTTTGTTTTTGCTATTTCAGATTTGTATATCGAATCAAACTTAATCTATAGTTCTTAATCAGTGATGGTTTTATTTTAAATAATTACAATGATGCAATAATGATTGCTGTCCTTGCTTGTTGACCATCTATTAAACTTCAGCTAATTTCTTCCAAATGATGCTTATTTATTATTTCATGGTCTGCTCAACTGGTGGAGGTTGTATTAGAGTGTCAGTAATTGTATATGTTCGTATGTACAGTTGCATACGTATGTGCACAACTGAATATGGCCAGTGTGTGATGAAAATGCAACTCAATGTCAAGTATGAAGAGATAAAGGGCGACATCTAGTGGCTGTTTATGAACGAACCACTGAAAGAGTTTATTTTAGTTTATTATTTTATTTAAAAAAATACTGGAGCCGGGAGTGGCAAGGTGAACCAAAAAAATCCACTCTAGACAGTAACATGCCAGGCCAATATATGAGATATGAGAGAGGGGAGGGGG
>JAQMYG010000015.1:9072461-9093571 GCA_030014215.1 Clariallabes teugelsi
TGTATATATATATATATATATATATATATATATATATATATATATATATATATATATATATAAAATGCATGATCGTATGATTAAAGGCGGAGGAGCGCTCATGCCATGATAACATACTGAGTGGAAACTAGTTCATCATGTGTGAGCTTGCTCTGTCGGATAATCCATCACAAGGCAAGACAATTGAATCTTCAGCGTATTGCATTTCCTTTATTTCTTTTTTCTTTTTCCCTTCAGACAGCTTTTGCTCTCATCAAAAGCAACACACCCACTTAAAGGCATGGACCGCTACACATTACTCAGAGCAACGTTAATGGCTTTGAGG
Organism: Clariallabes teugelsi; assembly: GCA_030014215.1. Taxonomy (NCBI): domain Eukaryota; kingdom Metazoa; phylum Chordata; class Actinopteri; order Siluriformes; family Clariidae; genus Clariallabes; species Clariallabes teugelsi. The sequence continues at coordinate 9,072,787 of JAQMYG010000015.1, forward strand.
GCTGACTGGTGGTGCTGACAGTGGGCTGTTTTAAATTAAATCTAGCATGCTTTGTTTAACATTTCAGCTCACACAGCAAACTCCCTAATCTTTCAATGAACAATTTAACGCTTTATTGCATTTAGCCTAAGAAAACACTTTAGGGATTTATTTACAATAAACTCGACTGTATGCCATACAAATCCCTGTAGTAGCCAGCAGTCAGGGGGTTATCCCAAGCTGAGATTGAGTTATGGAGATTGTTGTGAAGAAACACCCTCTCCATTATCCCTGTCCAGCATTTCCTGTTGTCTCGTGCCAGTTCATCGTCTCCTAGCCATGGAGGTTCCGGGGCCCCTCCTCCTCCTCTTCCTCTCATGAGCTTCTGGGTCAATAATCTCCCAGAGAGAATCGTCTACTCATCTGCTTATTCAGGCTGTCAGGCAGAAATCGCCTTAAGCACCCTCTAAAATCCCTTTGTCTTTTGAACATCACAGAAAACAGGCTCAGAGAAAATTTTTCCTTACTTCTAGACACGATTGTTCATCCCGGGGATTGTTTAGTCCTCATACAAGCCAAGGACTAAAAAAGATGGGAATTTAAGTGTATTGTACATTTATTTCATTTCTATATGTATGTATTTATATGTAATGAAAAAACAATTAACATAGCTTCAGTGACACAATTATTTATATTCTCATAAGATAAATCTATCTATTATTGCCTAGGTGGTGGTTAAACATTGGTCATTTGACCGGTATGAGGATTTTAGTATGAGGCTTGAAATAAATGATATAAATGGATCTAATGGGTCCAGAAGATGTCCTCAGTAGGGGTTTAGTTTGTATGGTTATGAAGACATCCTGCAGTCCTTCCTATGCCGAGGTGCGCAGCTGGAGACCGAGTTCATCTTTTCTCATGCATTGTTAATCAAATCTGTTAATGGAATACAAGTCATTCAGCTTTGCAGCTTGGCACCTTAAATACAAAACTTAAGTACCAAACTGTACCCAATATGACATGTGAAATGCTTATACGACTGTTACTGACAGAACAGAAAAGACAGCTTTCACTACAATAAAAATAAAATTGCAGATAGAATTTCCAATAAAAAAATAAATTAAATTAAATACAAATAAAAGTAAAAAAAAAAAAAAAAAAGTTTACAAATGTACAATTTACAGCTTACAAAAGTTAAAAATATAAAAATTACACAGAATGTGCAAAGTGTAACTGTAAACTGCCAGCATTACAATTATTACCATGTCATTGTCACCACTATATTATGAATAATCCATCAAATACTATACATCCATCCATCAGTGGTCGGTTGTGGTCCTGAAGTGGTCTCGCTCCATTGAGTAAAGCGAAACATTGACTAGCTCATAGTTGGGCTGCGTTAAGTAACTGAATGCTACAAAGTGCACCTGTATAGTATGTACAGCAAATACAATGGCCAGTTAGTGTGGATACAAGGCATATCTAATAACAGGCAGTGTATGCATCACAATATATTTTTATGTGTGTAGATGAATGTGGTCCCTCTTCCAAAAAAAAAAAGTTTCTAAAATGTATAAATTTTTTTCTGAAATATTCCAAAATATTACATTTCTATATATATATATATACTGTATATATATTTCACTAGAATTATGCAGAAAGCCATTTACAGAACATCTAATTTTGCTTATACTATAGTTGTCTAAAATCCTGCTAACTTAAAGTTCTTTTCACACAGTGCGTATCACATTATGATCATGTTTATAACTACTGTAAGTGGCAAAGCAAAGGTTTACTTAATTCAGTCAGTTAAGCTTGTAATTAGACACCATAACTTAAAACTGTCCATGATATTCCTGCACTGCTTTTTAAATGATTTTCATAAAATTGTTCATTTTCATTTTCATAACTTTACCTTTATCTCAGACACATGCAAGAGAAAGTTCAGCAAAGCATGTCATTTTCAGAGCTAATAGAACATGTCAGAAATTCACCATGGGTTTTTTTTTATTTATTTTTTTAGAGAGAATGCTAGACATATTTCAGATAATACTGTTATAAACAGTGCAATTAAATCTCTAGTCAATAAAATTATTTAATGTTATACAAAACTTTTATCTCTTTCATGTCAGAAGTGTTTCAGGTTTTGGCACATTTAGATATAGATGAGATTTCCATCTGATCTGTACATGACAAAATTTATTTTTATTACTCAGTGATGCGCATTAGTAAGTATACAGCTAGGATGTGTGCAACAAGGATTTATTTTTCACACTGTACAGTAGCTCACAAACTTCAAGTTTTATTGCCATAATAATAAATAGTTTCTGAAAGGGCAAAACTCACACATGGTGTAGTTTATATTCTAATTGCTGTAGGTAACAGAGATTTAATGTAACTGTGAATGTAATTCTAGGCTTGACTTTTTAAACTGTAGTAAACCATTGGCAGGATCCGTACCTTTTCAGCCTGTGAGTGTGCTGACTGTTTGTAATTGAACCAAGCTGTTATGCGACTGGACACTGTTGTTGGCTGACCAGAAGTGTGGAGAAGGGTTAATTATGCTTACTACTGGTGACACTGTCGGCCTGCCAGCCTTGTCTGCCAAATTTATTTGCCCTTTTGTCCTAACACGTATACCCTTTTGTAAATTGCTGTGTCTGTATTACGGTTTGTCTTTTGTTCATAATCATATATATCAAGTCATTTTTTCTGTTTCATTCCACAGATACTCAATAAATACATATTTGTAGGTACTAAATGAAATATTTTATAGAAATAGTAATTTATTCAGATTTTATTTTCTGTTTGTGTTTTTGTGCATGTGTGTGTAAGATGAGCACAATTTATCCTGAATGGAGAGCATATTTACTCCAAATGACTTATAAAGGAAGACTAAACACAGTACGTATACTGTACTGTAGTTAACATTTAAAATATGTAACTATATAGCAATAATTTAAAATGACATAGACATGAGCAAAATGTACTGACTATTGTAGTAACCACATGTTTTGTCCCTTGAAACATCACGTTCACCTCTGTAAGGATTAATTATACAGATTTAAAAATTAAGCTACAAATACATTTGGCTGACGAAATTGTGAACATTTATTCAGGTTATATAACAGTTTTAAATGAAGCCACTCTTACACACATTTTCTGGTTTTCCACAAACCAGTGGGACGTTTTCTATCCAAGTGTTTTGCAAAAGTACTATAAATGGATACATCTCTCAGAACATGACTGGCATAAAGATTTCATCCATGTGGGTTTTGAGCATAACTAAAAACTCCCTGTACTTTTCTCAGTGCTGGAAAATAGTGTGTAAATGTTAATCACTCATGCATTATGTCTGTGATGTATCAAAATGAGGATGAAAATAGCTGGTGTATTGCTTTGTATATATCGTTTATATTATAGAGATATTTTGGCCATGCAGTGCCTGGCACATTTCTTCCTTCCTTTATTTACACTTCTACCTGAGGAGACATCAGCCATCTGCCAAGCATGTGAAGGGGTTTTGTATGTCTACTTTGCTGGATAATAAATAAAAACAAAGATTTGATATATTAATTATAGGCTATTTCAAAATATATCTACATTTATATAATGTAAACAAATCACAATAGAGCTTATAAATTAAAAAGAAAGACACTTCAGGTCCAGTACTAAGTTCTGCAATGTTTCTCTTTCTCTCTCACACACGCACAGATGGCTTAAAGTTTACACCTCGGTTTGTGTTGCGAGAAACTCAGTCTCACTTTCCTTTGTGCCATGCAATAAACCTGAATGATCAGATTCCTACTGCTGCCACTCTCCTCAGTGGTTCTCAGCATGGTATTTTGTTATAAAGCTAGCACACAGAGCGCTCCCTGTCTTCTGTCTTTGTTTGACTGGAATTACTGCTAATGCCATTAAAGCTGACACTGGGACTAGGCTCCTCACAGACCTGCATTAGAGGGATTACTGATGTAGGTTTTATTCGTAGTCGAAAGGGGGAACGTTATAAGAATGCTACTTATTTGTAAAAGTGTGCTGGGTTTCAATGAGAAATAGAAGTGGTTTTAAAGATAGGTGTGTGTGTGTGTGTGTGTGTGTGTGTGAGATAGGATTGTGACTTAAGTTGTGGTGAAATATATAATTGGCGATACAGTGAAACCTTCTGTAAGGAGACATAATAGGGAACTCATCAGTGTCCAGAACATTGTCCTGAACAGTGATGGTTATTTTCTTCGCCAGGATGAAGTATACAGGATGAAAGACTTACATTTCTCAGTAACATGACAATCTGCATACTTTAGGAGTGTGTGTGAGAACGACTGTTTACAGCTACAAGTATGTATTAAGTTATAAAAGGAATGAATATAACTAATGGCAGCATTAAATGTAACTATATATGGTTAAAGTACAACATGTCTTTTATCAGTAAATTCTCACTCACTTACTCATTGTCCGTACTGCTTAATCCTGTATTCAGGGTCGCGGGGGATCTGGAGCCTACCCCAGGAGACTTAGGGCATGAGGCGGGGTTCACCCTGGACAGGGTGTCAATCTTTCGCAGAGCACACACACTCATTCACACACTACGGGCAATTTAGGAACGCTAATTAGCTTAATCTGCATGTCTTTGAACTGTGGGAGGAAACCGGAGTACCTGGAGGAAACCCACCAAGCACGGGAGAGAACATGCGCACAGAGTCGGGAATCGAACCCCGCCGGGAATCGGACTCTAGAGGTGCAAGGCGACAGTGCTAACCGCTAAGCCACTTTGCCGCTATTATCAGTAAATTAAGGTTTGTACTTTTTGGCAAATTGCTATAAAGGGATTAAAATGCTTCAGGGAGTAGCGTTCCATCTGAGAACAATAAACGAAAACCATACCCTCTTCTAACGATTTCTTTCTAGTCAGCGCATAGCTGCGCCGCAAATGTAATTTTATTATGTTCACATCCACCAGTAATTTATTACTTCACTGTCATATGATACATAGAATTGCACTAATCAGGCAAGAGAAGAGGATTAGAGGAGTTGCATTTCACCTGGCAATTGGTATTGCATCAAGAAGATTTTTTTTATTTATTTATTTTTTTTTGCTGAGTCGTTTAAAAACGAAGCCACTCTTACACAAATTTTCTGGTTTGGCACAAACCAGTGGGAAGTTTATAGCCAAATTCTTTCATGCAAATAGCACTATAAATGGATACATCTCTCAGAACGTGTTCCTTTTCAACTGGGCTGTGATTCAAGTGGACACTGTGTGTGTGTGTGTGTGTGTGTGTGTGTGTGCAGTATTAGTGTGGGAGTATGAGCACAAGGACAACACTAGAAATCTCTCATCTGTTATCCTGCGATAATTTGAAGTTGGTAAAAGTTCGAAGTCAACCTCCCCGATGGGTGAAGTGTGGAAGCAATGCTCATCATGTCTGCAGCAGCTGGGAGCTTAACACATTTAAGGGAGAATAAATCCATTAATTCAGAAACCCAAAGATTAGCTGTGACAGGAAAATGAATTTAATAAGGTGGTTAATGCGTTTGAGTTAGGCAGGGATGGGCTACAGGCTAGGTGCTGATTTTTTGTTTTGTGTGTGTGTGTGTGTGTGTGTGTGGATAAATGAGGTTATGGTTAAATGGTCATTAAATGACTGACTCAAAGCAAAAGCTATGTGTGCAGTTTGTTACCAAGCTAAATGTTCCAGTATTCTCCTCACGTGTTAAAATGCCATTTGAGAAACGTATAAAGGCTTCAAGCTACTTATGAGCTTAATGCCAAATATCATTATTTGACTATTTTCCTAAACAAAATGCTTTTTGATATTTCCTTCGGTTCTATTTAAGAGTTTAACAGTTTAAAAGTTTGCAGGGTGGGGCCTGTGTGGATCGGACTTGTTCGTCCGGGGCATCTCATGGGTGCTTAATCAGATTGGTATTTGGGGAGTTTGGAGGCTGGGTCAGCAGCTTTGAACTCTTTGGCTACTGTGGAGAGGGTTCTGATGCACTTGGTGTTCTGGTGCCTTTCTATTATGGCCAGCATAGACTTGTTTTGGGGCTGGTCTTTGGTCCCTGCGGGCATGTGTAAGCCTGGGGTGGCCATGGTCCTTCCACCAGTTTACAAGATTATCAACTTGAATGTGTTATTATTGATATAAGGCCAGAATCTAGTCCTATACAAGTTCAGGCACTGGAAAAGAGTGATGCATTATTTCTCTTTTTGCAGGGGGAATCGAGTTTACCATTGTGTACATTTTTATAACATGTTTTTCTTTTCGAACCCTCCATAACACCACTTTCCCTCAATTAATCCTTGCAATATCCATCAGCAGCAGCAGAAAATGCTCTATACATCGTTGCACATACAGTACACTTTACCTTCATATTTCTGTTTAAATGATCATATAACAGCATTGTCCAAACTCCTTCTTTTCCTTCTTTCATTCTTTCTGACATAAACCATTAAACTGCTGCAGATTGTATGTTGTACATTTGATATAATATTAAATTTGAAACGTGCCACAATCTCCACTATACTGCTTTTCTGTCGAATGTTCTTTCGAGAGCAGAGGTACAGACCATCCACGTTCCAGATGACTACTGGTCACTGAGTACTGAAGTGAAAGCCTGATTGCTGTTTTAAATTCAGCAGTCTCCTTAATACAAATGGAATACCAAGCAGCAGCACAAAAGAAAGGAAAACAACAGTGCAAGAAAATTACCAACTCCCATTTTATTAGCATTTCTGTTTAATGAGTGTTACTTTTCATCCTTGGCTGAGTTTGCTCAAGAAAGAAGCTGCCAACTGCTGTCAAAAAAACATTGCATGCTGGATTTAATGAGTTGACACAAACAGTAATGTTAATCAGTAAAGAAAAATGACAAAATCACACATTTGGATACAACTGCAGATTTTATTCATTCAGTGTAACATAACAAAGGAAACGATGAGGGGAAACATGAAAGAAGCAGAGAGGAAGATTTGATTTCGTTTGATTTTCGTTGTAAAAATTAATTGGCAGATATATCAATCGCTCTGTCTTTACTGAGCAAACGGTGAAGTTATTAAAAAGTTGCCTTTGAGTGTTTACACATACCATGCATTTATTTGCAAACTGATCACGATTTAATTAGATGTTCACAGAGTACAGAAAGCTGGGCGTCAGTACTCATCTGTTGACTGTGTGCTAAATCTCTCAGCAGACTGTTTGACCATCGCCAACCTGATTGGTGACACTTTGGTGTTACTGTGCTTGTTCTTCGCGATCAGACCTCACCACAGAGCCAAGAGAATGAGCTGGCAAGTTAACCACTGTGGAATAATTCACCAGAAACCATTAGATGGTGTTAATTTTTCTTTTTCTTTTCTGGTGGTCTGTAATTGTAGTTTAATGGAATACATTGCTTCCAATGTGTCCTTATCTGATTTTATTCTAATCGGAATCATTCACCAAAGAATGCCCTACTGGGTTCAGGCCATATTTAATAGTAATCAGAACATTCCTAATGGATGTAATATGCCTGAGCAAGAGGAAGGACACAAGCGTGTAAACTCAGCGCGTTGTTTAATATCGCAAATCCAATAATCATCGCCAGTATTGTGGCAGCAAACACGGATAATCCATGGTCGGAAATGAAAACACGAGCAAGAGTAGAAAAGTAAGCTAGAGCGAAAAGGAAAACATGGCACAGAACATAATCAATACAGATGTTATGTGAAGGCTTTGCAATGAGATAAAGGAACAGAAGAAATAGACAAACTAATCGAGGTCTGAAATGAGAACAGGTACACATAATAAAGAACACACCAATGAGGCAGAAAAAGGACAAAGGCACATAGTGTGTCAAAACAAACCAAACTAGCACGGTTTTTGTCATGCTGGGAGCCGTGCTCATCACTTGAAAAGGTGGAATTCGTGCCAACAACAAAAAAAGTTGCTTCACTATAATATTTGAGTATGCTGTTTGTGCAGGGCTGTTGTTTTCAGTCCCATGTTTGCTCACTGATCCTTATAAAAAAGCACTAGTTAAGGAGTAATTTAAGAGGCAAGGGAGACTGATTATGTATTGACCAGACATTTTACACTAAAGAAATCGAGGCAGTTAATATTGAAGGTCAATTGATCAGCCGTGTTCTCTCAGTAAAGGAGTAAGTTAATTGGGCTTTCTGATGATTGCCGAAAAGCGATGATGTCCAGCGTCTGCTGCAACATAAAGATGAACTGCAAAGCAATTGGGTTAGTGAACCTGCTTCGACTGCTCAACAGCACAAGGACAAAAATCAATAATCCCTGACAAACAGTGGAGTTGCCCTTGTTTAGAGCGGCTGAGCAGAAAAAAAAAACTCTCCTTAGAAGCCATGTGCAATCTCTCTGTGAAATTGAGCACTGTCACTCAGAATGTTTTTCTTTAAGTAAAGTAATAACGGCCGAAGCACGTCAGCCGAAATTGTTGCCAGCAGTCACGGAAATCAAAACTGGAAACAAGCACAACCATCCTTAACCGAAATCTGTGTTTGATTGTTGCATTGGCTAGAACTGAGTTTGACACTTTATGTATTTTATGCAATTTATGCATGTCTTACTTTCACACTTCCAAATGTTTGGGTCATCACATCTTGCATAAAGACATTGAGTGTATTCATATCTAGAACCCGTGCAGCATACTGTAGGCTATTATGTGTACAGGGTGATTCACTTGAAAGAGGCCCTGAATATTCTTTAACACTCTCATTATGATGATGCAATCTGAAGCGTATTTCATTCAGAAACTGTACCTTGACGTATGTGTAATCCATTGCATTACAAGCGATGCTGGAAGTGATCTCCATGGCGTGGCACTCCATGATCCTGTAGTTTCCAGTTTTCTGTACCATTTTCCTTCCTAAATTCACTCTGACATTAATTAAACGAATCGGTGACCCAATAGGCTTGCATAATGAAGATGCGCTGCTCATGAGTGTACACCACCATCCTGATGAGAAGTCGAGTGACTCTAGTGAAGGGGTGTCTTCACTGGCTGTCTGGCACCTATGTTATCTTCATGTTCAAAGCTCCATATACTGAGGATCACATTGTATCATACAGATTGATTTATCCTAGCGAGAGTTTTTACTAACTCTCCGGCTGCACTGGTTTCCTCCCACAGTCCTAACAGATTAGGCTAGTTGGCGTTCACAAATTGCTCACAGTGTGTGTGCCCTGCAGTGGAATATCACCCTGTCCAGGATGGACCCTGCCTCATGCTCAAAGTCTCCTGTGATAGGCTCCAGGTCCCCCTGTACAGGAAAAGCAGTATAGAAGATGAATGAACATAGCTGCTGTGTATACTGAATTATATTAACTACATTTAACAGATGTTAAACTGTCTGCTAGTCATAATGAAAATCAGCCTAGCTAGTTTTACTGGATAGAGATGAGTGTTTAACTTTCTAGCATCTCTATGTATTTTCAGCAGGTAATTCGGTAGCTACACCTCATGTCAGTGTTTTGATAAAACAGAAGATTACACAGACTTAGCACGAACATAATATCAAATGCAATATTGGGCTTTTAGTGATTTTATTTGTATTAATCTCTTCTGGGTGCACTAAGTCTCCTGGGGTAGGCTCCAGGTCCCCCACGACCCTGAATACAGGATTATGCGGTATAGACAATGAGTGAGCTAGTGAGAGTAATCTCTTCTGGGGCAGAATGATTATACAAAATATATGTTAAATAGAAGACAAAGTCAAGAAGGTTTTGGAGCACAAGCTTGAATTTATTTTTGGTTTCCTAATATAAACAAAATGATGCATAAAGCATCAAAAATATACATACACCCACTTAGAATATCAATATAGTAGTGCTTATAGTCCCACAATGTCTTTTTATTTCCCAAGAAAAAGGCCAACATTGAAAAAGTTTTGGAAAGTCCAAGGAGCTCTGTGCAAATCTGAGAAAGAGGGAGGTACAGTTACACAAGTCAGGAATGTCTCTCAGAGCTGTTTCTAAACACCTGTAGTTTCCAAGAACACCCCAATTGTACAGGGGGTGTATCCATTTTGCCAAGTTCTGGCAGATATCCAAAACTGTCCCATTCACTTGGGAGGAAGAGGATTCAAATAGTCAGGAACAACTCAGGAACCGTTGAGGTATGCTGTGGGTTGTAACTGTCCAATTAAGCAAATTTTACATCATCATGGACTGGAAAGCTGCTATTCAAGACAGATGCACCTGCTCATAAATCAACACCTTCAAGCTTATAAATAATGTAGCTGACCAAATATATAGAGAAACAGCCTTCTGGAGGAAAGTTTTGACCAGAGGTAAGTTTTAAAGTGTGAAGGTGTGGCATTCACCCCCCAGAACACTGTACCAACTGTTAAGCACGGTGGTGGTAGCATTATGCTCTGGGGTTGTTGTGCGAGCCGGGGGAAGAGTGTATTAATCAAAGTGGCTGAAATAGTGAAAAAAGTCAGTCTAACTCAGAATTCTAGAGAATAACCTCAAATCATCAGCTATACAGTTGAAAATTGGACACAATGTATTGTTCCAACAGGACAGTAACCTCAAAGACACATCAATGATGTTTGTGGAATGGATAAAACATGATAAAGTTTTGGGGCTCAGTCTTATAGAATATTTGTGGATCCATGCTAGGAAACCGACAAAGTTTTCTTGAACACTACCAAACTGCCAAGAACAGTGGTCAAGTTTTTAAATTTTTTACCCGGTATTGATTTCAGAAAACCCAAAATAATTGAAAACCTGTGGAGCAAATTTTCGACATTTTCTTCTAATAAAGATACATGTTACGCAATCCTTCTGCCCCAGAAAAAGAGCAGCTCAAAAATCATTACAAGCTCAGTACTGCTAGAAGATTCATGTTCATAATGGGTGTATGTAAACGTCTGACTGCAACTGTTACAACATTCTGTTTCATAGCTTTGTTGGAGCACAAATAGCAAAATTCCATAGACTATGTGTGTGGACACAAACACCACCAAGCCTAATATTAAGTTATATTACAGCTGGGATAAAAGGAACAGAATGTGTAATGCTTTTTTTTTTATCTGATAACAACCTTACTCTCAGGCAAAAAGATTTTGACCGCAAAGACAGGAGGTTTTAGGGAATCTATTGATTCACCAAGAACAATCTTCGGCTTCAAACAAAAAGTGAAATTAGCGTCACTTGTCAAATGCGAGCCATTCATTCTGTCAGCTCTGGCACCGTGGATGTGATTGTCTTTTGAAGAGCTGTCTTTTCACTCACATCCATCTAGGAGGGAGCTAAGAGGAGGGTGTAAAGCAATTTTATGTAAATCATCATCCGGAGGTGAATCATTGTGCCAATCTCCTGGCTTCCAGCCAGCACTCTTATTACGCTTATTTCCTTTGTAAGAAAATTACACATTTTGTCTCTTTACTGTCAAGAGAAGCAAAACGAACACGAACGGAGGCTAAAAATGTTTATAACAGTTAGATCAATTTATTAACTGTTTGTCCTAGCTTGTAGACTGTGTGATAACTTTTCTAAATTTTGTCAAATGTTTGTACGCTATATTTGTATAAAATCAATACATGTCTGTTTTTCTGAAGCTTAATAAACAGAAGCATCGATGCGGATATAATTCTTAATATTAGAAGCACGGTGTTAAGCCAATATCTAAGTAAAAGTCATCATTAGAAGTGTTTCACCTGGGTGTGTGTTCTTCTATTGTTGTGTGTATTCATGCATTAACACAGACTCGACATAAATATTTGTCGTGCCGGAAGCTTTGGAGCTATTGTACAGTATCCGTATGCTTGAATTCTCTAAAATTCTGCAGCATTTAAGGGAGTGCAAACAAGGAGAAGGGATATTTCCAGGTGATTGCAGACATTAAAGTCTCTTGCCTGATGACCTCATCAAAAAAGAAAAAGAAAAAAATAGCATCTCTAAGTAGATACTTGAAAAGTAAACATTAATGTTGATTTTGCACATCCTGCCATTTCCCCTTAGGTTACTTCTTGTTTGGTCTTGTCAGTCCGCACCTAGGACCCAACCTCTGCTAATGATGTTCTATGGATGTGTCAGCAACATGGGCTTAAATAAATTAGCCCCAGTGCACATAAAATCTAGAGTACATTTGTGTCTCGCGTCAAGAATCTTTCCTCTAGTTCATACTATTCTGTTTTATTGTTTTGTGTTTTTTTTTTTTTTTACTTACAAAGGTTTGTAATACTTTGGATTTTGATTTCTGCAAAACCAGCCTTAAGCCATTTGTTAAAAGAAAAATAAGATGACATATAAGCAAAACAACTGAACTATTACTTTTTAATCTATTTTTGCTTTGAAAGAGAAGGAGAGGCATTTTCCACATTTCTACACTGAGAAAATGAATAAAAAGTTATACTCACGGTGCTAATTAGCTCAAATATAGTTTTGCTGAGTTCTTCCAGGCATTATTAATACCAGCGAAAGTGCATATTTCCGTTTGCTCATTAGGTCGGCTTTCTCTGCACCATAAGCATGTTTAAGAAGTGTTTCGTTTCTACGAACATAATTGGTTATGAATTTGTGCTTTTTTTAAATACTCATGCATTTTTGGTCAACTTCTGACATTTCTATTGGAATTTTCTTATAAACAATCTTAGGTTATTAATAAACAATTTAATATTCACTTTATGTGGTTAAACTATGTTTGTGGACATACCAGCCGACTGTGGCTATATCATACCAACCGACTGCATAATTTTGATACGCATGTGAGTGGTACTGATTCATACAGTAGCTTACAGGTTCCACAGATTCTCTGTACTCTGTTGTGTGTAGATCAGCAAATAAGATGAGGATTCTCCTGGTTTTTCTTATACAATGCAAATATGAAAGAAATGTAAATACGACAGTATGAATGTTGCATTAATGATGATAAGGCATCTTTTCTTTCCGCCCAATCAAAAACTTATTTCCAGCTCTTTTTTTTCCTTGCATTCATTGTGCTGCATCTTGGGGTGCCCCTTAGGTATATCCATTCGCTGTATTTGGGAGTGCAGAGCCGATGGCGTGGGGACAGCGGACACAGACACTTTTACTGGCGCATGATGTTCGAGAGTGCAGACATCAGCATGTTACGGCTGCTGGAGACCTTCCTGAAGAGCGCTCCTCAACTCGTCCTGCAGCTCAGCATCATGGTCCAGGCCATGCAGGTCCTTCCTTTACAAGGTGAGCTACATCTAATCGGCCTGAAATTTTATATACTGGGGATCACTTTGCAGGCTTATCTCAGTATAGTGTTATCCCATAGAGACCTAAAGTTGATAGGTTTGATGGTTGCTGGTTTTCATGTTATGGCTAATTGATGTGGTATATAAGATACATAATTTTATATTGTTGAATTTTCCTTTCCTTTTGAAGTTTCCTTTGTTCAAATTAGCAGGTGCAATATTCATAATAACTAAGACCTGCTAGTGTGAATTCATAAAATCCTCAAGACTTGAGGAAGGGTACTCCCTGGACAGGGTGGCAATCCTTTGCAGCGCACAGACACAAACACACTCCGGGCAATTTGAGAATGCCAATTAACCTCATTTGCATGTCTTTGGATTGTGGGAGGAAACCCACCAAGCATAGGGAGAACATGCAAATTCCAGACACAGACCCAAGGCAGGGAACGAACCCTCGACTCCGGCAGTCTGAGGCCAAAGTGCTAACCACTACGCCACTGTGCCGCCTGAATAAAATCGATGCTGGGATTTCAGAGGCTTAAATTACCTGATCTCAGGTTTGAACCACAAACTACTAAAATGACCTGTCTGAAATAATTAAGTGTTCAAAAGATCTGTATGCTCAAATATGTGCCTTTTAATGACCCTTTTGTACATGCAAGTTTTGTCCATATAGTGATTAACCCAATCTTGGTCTGCTAATCAGTATTGCAAGACTGATTTTGATTATTAGATGGTATCTGATTAATATTCATTGCCACAGTGGGACTCATTTAGAAACTTCGACTCACTTAGCATTCATTATTGAATATATCCACCACACCAGATTTGCTTTACACTGCAGGGCACTACACTGCGGTTTGTTTCCAGTCAATCTGCCAATTAGCTGCAGAGAGAGTTCTCCTGCTTTTCGAGCACAACTTATGTTAATAGGTATTATAAGCAGGAGCAGTATGCATAACACTAACCCTGTTGATGACAGATAAAAGTCTGAAAAATATTGTCCAGTGTATAATTAAATGTTTAATCAGCCGTAACAGCTCCATTATAATCACCAGGATAAATTTGCAGGGTACATTGCACTCTATACCAATGTATACAATGTACACTTTAGTGCTACTGTGCTGGTGTCCAGAAGGTTGTGAGTTTCAAATATAGCAATCTGAAGTTACTGAATTCCTGAATTTAGATATTGATTAAAACTAATTTCTCAAAAAAGGTTTACAAGCATGAATGACCATTGTAATTTTAAGGTAATGTGCTGTACAGTATATACCGATCAGACATAACATTCCAATGGAAACAACATTATTGCCAGTATTTGTAGGTTCCTCTTCCTCTTGGCTCCTCAGGGCATGACTTTAAAAGACCTCTGGAGATGTGATGTGCTGGTACCAGGACGTTGGTAGCAGATCGTTTGGGTGCTGTGGGTTGCGGGTTGTGGGGACACCAGGTTGGTAGCCTGCTAGACCCAGTGCACTATACTGGGAGTTCTGGTGCATTTCTATTGTGGCCAACTGACTTTTGGTCCCTGTGGGCATGCGTGAGCCCTGGGTGCTTATGATTCTGTCAGCTTACTGGTATATAATTGGTAATCAGTGTTAATGTTATGGATGATTGGTATCTATTCATTGTCTATACAATATAAACTATAACAGACGTTTTCATCCTTTTTACAATTGAATATTTATTGTAAGTGGAACACATTTTTATTAATTAAATATAGATCTAGAGATTTATCCAATTATCTAGGATAGTACATATTTAATGTGTATTAAGTTGATTTTTGTATGAAACGTAATACCTAGGTTCTGTACCAATTCTATGCAGAAACCTAGGTTTGTTTCCAAGGCTTAATAAGTTTGCTGCATACGTATTGTTCCAAGAAAAGAAGCTTTGAGTGACAGTTTAAAATAAACACACTTAGAGGCATTTTATCTGAATGTTAAACGAGGAACTCTGACACAAGAGAATACCCTGAAGTATAATTTCTGTCGACAGGCAATTATTTCATCTGATGACTTTCTGTCTACATCTGCAAAAGACTTTTGTGTTTTATATGGCATGAATCAGGATCCATTCACCTAGGTTAAGTAGTGCATATAATAATTGCATATCCATACAGGCATTCCTACTGTATGTCTATAGCTAGCTCTAGAAATAGTAATAAATATTTCAGGTTGTCACACTATGATGATGGCGTACAGGTTCTGGTTTAAACTCTTAGTCTGCGGTCCAATTCTGGCATTTCTTGTCCTATGATGATTATTTTGTTATTTGTGCCATGTGTTTCCTCTTTAAAACACACAGGAACAAGAGCCGTTCCGATCTGTGGGCTGATTCAGAAAATTCAAAGTGCTGTGGAATCGCCAGGGCTTGTGTCTGTGGCATTCATTAGCAAAACTCCCTCAGTTCTACTTCCTCCTGGCCAGATGAAGGACTGCCTTAGAGTGATTAAATATTTACGAAATCTCTCCACAGCACTTAAATGCCTCAACTCGTATTTTTCTATGGGGTTTGTGTTTTATGCTTGATATTGATTTCTTCCTCTCATTCGATTAAGTGCTGGTCATTAGTGACACTAAGCAGTAGTGACAAAAGCACATTCATGTTGGACTGCCTATATAATTTTCATTCCTGGCTTTCATTAGCTTGTAGCTCTGTGTTCTGATATTGAAAACGATTACTGATGTTACCACTGAATATCAGTTATCACTAATGGTGCTAAATCGTATTACCTTATTATATGGCATCATAAAAATTTTGCTTACTTCCTCTCCACTCTCTTTCAGGCCTGTCTGCTTCTGCCTCGCTGGTGTCTCTTGCCTGGATGATGGCGTCCTACCAAAAAGCTCTGCGGGACTCCCGTGATGACAAGCTTCCCATGTCTTACAAAGCAGCAATTGTGCAGATGCTTTGGCACTTGTTCATGGTTGGGGCACGGGCTATGGCGTTTGCGCTGTTTGCCTCAATTTTTCAACTCTACTTTGGGATCTTCATCGTGGCCCATTGGTGTGCCATG
This sequence comes from Clariallabes teugelsi, assembly GCA_030014215.1. NCBI lineage: Eukaryota > Metazoa > Chordata > Actinopteri > Siluriformes > Clariidae > Clariallabes > Clariallabes teugelsi. The sequence goes on from JAQMYG010000015.1 coordinate 9,088,968, forward strand.
ACCTTTTGGATCATCCAAGGTGAAACAGACTTCTGCATGTCAAAGTGGGAGGAGATCATTTACAACATGATGGTGGGCATCGTGTATGTGTTCTGCTGGTTCAGTGTGCGAGAGGGACCCACACGTTGCCGCCTGCTTCTCTACAGCTTCATAGTACTGGCCGAAAACGTGGCCCTCACTTCCGCATGGTACTTGTACCGTAGTCCACGCATCTCTGACTTCTATGCTGTAGTGGTGGTATGCGTTGTGGCCTGTAGCTACGCCCTGGGTACCTTCTTCATGTTTGTGTACTACTGCCTGCTGCACCCAGATGGGCCTGTGACAGTTGCCCATCTGGGATGTGGAACAATGGAGGCAGGTGCTGTGTCAGAAGCCTGTCTTTCAACAGTGACCTCTGCTCCTCCTCCAGATGTGGTAAGCAGCCCACCCAGGACGTTGCAGAGGACTAAAGGGGGAGGAGAGCAGGATGCAGTAGGTGATGGGGCGGATGTATTTCAGGTGCGCCCTCCTGCTTGTTTGAGGACTTCTGCACCCCGCCCCACCCCAAAGACAGAAGGGCCGGTTATTCGAATTGACCTGCCCAGGAAACAGTACCCTGCCTGGGATGCTCACTTCATTGACCGCAGGCTCCGCAAGACCATCTTGGTCCTTGAGGGTGCAGCACCAGGCACACCCAGGATTCAGTACCGCTGTTTGGGCACACCAAAGGAGGTGATGGAGTATGAAACAACAGTGTGAATGCCACACATTCTCACAAGGCAGTCTACCTGCTCTCTTACTCAAAATGCAGGAAGGTGTCATCCAATCAGCTTGCACTCAAATCACCCTCCTGCTAATGGCAGAGAGGGGACATACAAAGACAGAAGAGATTACAGACAGTGCTAGTCAGGTCTCTGCACCATATGACCTCTTTTTTTTTCTTTAACTTCGGTAGAAATATGCATTGAAAGCAGTGCTATCTAAGTGGTGAAGGCTTCTTGTTAGCGACAGGAAGGTGAAGGGTTCACGTCCCAAGACTGCCAGAGAGCCCCACTTCGTATTTGGCAAGAGCCAAACATTTAAGCAAGATTCCTTTATTGCCAAGCTGAATGCACAAACTGTCTCTACCTATAGTAGTAAGTCACTTTGGTTAAAAGCAAGATCCATAATACTCCAGCTTTTTTCAACCTAATCTTTATCTAACCTCTTCGTAACCAGGACAACTGTTCTAAAGCTTTGGTTTCCAAGTTACGTGAAACATCACAGTTGTGAAAGAGGTTTTTTTTCTGAGTTCTATTTCATACCCCTAGCCCTTGGGGGGATAAAAAGAGGGCAACAAAATACATCTCAATGGCTTGCACCTCATATAAATTATAAATAAAACAGGACCAGCAGGGAGATCATTGCATTACACTGACACTTTTCATCACCCTCTGTAGGGCGTTAAATGTAGCGCATGCCATGTGATAATAAGCCATAAAATACTTTAATGAGTATAATAAGTACAATTTGTTTTTAAATTAAAGCCACTGTTGGTTGACAGGATTTACCCATTTCTCCTGGGACTAAAAACTCATATTGTTTAAACCTGAAGTGCCAAACAATAGATGTCTCTTTAGTTCATTCTTCACAGTAACGATTCTTCTTCATTTAAAATCTGTATCTATTTTCCGTCAAAACTAAGACTAAAAGCATTCTTATTTTATAACAGAATCATATTTAAGTCTGACAGCTAATGTTAGCATTTTTTGGCTGCTAACATGGATATGTTTTTCACACTGTGGTCTTACTCTATTGATGTCACCTAGCAGTGCAGGACTGTATACAGCTACTGACTGTAGCCCATCTGTCATATAAAAACATCACGGGCAACCCACCTCAATCCTGTCTATGTATGGTAATGGACACCCATGTGACCCTAACCCGAATTCATTTAACATGTGGGCTATTCTAGTACACGGAAGTGTGTGTGGTACTGGTGTGAGTGTGTCATTTTGAGCACTGGTGCAAAGGTTTGGAACACTCTGCATGCTTACTGAATAAATTATAAGACACGTCATCCTTCTTACACTACTTAATCGGCAAACAGTTAGGGATTATAGATTATCTGATTATCCATCATCTCTATGCAGAATTTATGTTAATCCAGCTCTAGTGTCAGTTTCTGAACACGGGATTGCTTTTGGCTGTAGAGTATATAGACTTTTTAAAACAGAAACCAGTAAACAAGTAAATAATTCTAGCAGCAATGCTACATCTGTTACACTTGTACAATTGGAGAAAAAGCCCATGCCAGGCTACAGTGTGCCTACCTACTGTACTACAGAGAATTGCATATGTACAATATGAGCTGCTATTATTCATCTGATAAAATGGTGCATAGTGTAGCGTAGGTCAACATTTACAGTATATTCACATATTTAATTAAGTTCAGACTGTATTCGTCACATATACATTACTGCAGATTAAAACTCTTTATTCTTCGCATATCCCAGCTTCTTGTTAATATGCGTGTAAAGTCAGCCATTATACGCCACACCTGGAGCAAGCAGGGTTAAGGGACTTGCTCAAGGGCCCAACTGGAGCAACCTGGCGGAGCTGGGGCTCGAACTGCCGACCTTCCCATCAGTATCTCAGAGCCTTGACACACTGAGCTACCACTGCCTCCAAACATTACGTATGCGGCAGATGAAGTGGATACAGAATAGATTGAAAATGCTGGAGTATTTCTTTAAGTAATATTAATGTATGCTATATTTGGTGGTCCCATTCATTTTGAGGCCTGTAGAATATCACAGTTTAAAGGATTAAAGGAATCATATATATGTATATGCTACAGAGACCGAGAACAGAGACTAAGAGGTTAAGACACAAAGATATTGTAGAATACACCATGTTGCGGTGGAGTACGGTGATGATGCTGCAAAATATCTTTATACAAATGGATCCGTCTGATCCGCAACTAAAATATTTGCATTAATCTTAGCTTTTTTTTCTATTTATTTATGGAGACTAAGGTATTGTAGCTTTTAGGTTAGGTAAAAAGTATGGACAAATAGATTTATTCATCAGTGTTCAGCCCTTTTGAAGATTAAGAAACAAAAAAGAATACAGATGTGGAATTTAAAGAATTAATGCTTCAGACAGAGACAAGACATTCCTGATAAAAACGATTTTAATATACTTCTGCAGTATTTGACAGATGATGTCTAAAAGCTAACAGGGCTCAAATGTTTCAGGTTTCAACTGGACTATAATGTGTTTGCGATGAATCAAACTGTAGTGTATGTTTACATGTTTAAAGTAATTTTCTTTTCTTTTTTTATAATTAACAAAGGTTAGCGTAACAGTTATAAGGCCATAAAGATTGGATCAACATGAGCAATAAAATCAGAAGTTCTTGCATCGTAAAACTGTAACTGGAAAGAGTTTCCACCAACATATCTGTCGGTCGTTGGTGCGTCATTTCACTGACTTTTTTTTACCTTAAGTTCGATCAAATCGTTTGATTCTCGTATGTGATGCATAGCATGATGTTTACATACAATTTCTAAACTGATTGTTTCTCACCAAATGTGTGATATAAACACACATAAGCTACCATTTGGACCCTAACTGTATGTCACAGCTTGTTTTCTATTTTCAAAATGTATAGGTATGGTATTTAAGCTTTTTATCATAGAGATGAAACAGACTTAATAATCAAAAGAGGTGCATAATTTAAGAGACACAATTCCATTTGAGCTCAGTGAGGATGACAAGCTATCAGGTAGAAAAGATTGATATTGAGAGATTAAATAGTAAATTGTATCAGTGCAGCATATTGGTATAGCAAGGATTTGTTGCGCTGAAAGGCAAGACAGTGCATCCAAAAAAACAAAAAAACAAAAAAAAACAGAGACATAACATTTCAAACGTTATCTTTACCTGCACTGTCTTAGTACGGTGTTACCATGTTGGTGCTAGCTGTAACACCTCAGCACAGCCTTGTGTATGCCATATAAATCTATAAAGACCATACTAGGTACACTGGATTCTGCTGAATTGAACTTGAGACACATTAGCTAGATGTAAAGCCTTACACTGCTCATGTCAATCTGTGATTGCTGTACAAAAAAAGGTGATGGACATAAGCCATGTGTGTCTGTGTGTGCGTGTGTGTGCGTGTGTGTGCGTGTTCGAAAGATAATTAAAAAAGGTGTTTACTGGTTTGACCAAAGCTTTATTCTGAAGAGTGTCTTCTGTTTGCTGGTAATGGAAATGCATTCCTCAATAATGAAGTGTAAGATGCAACATAATTGTACAATTGAAAACAAGTGATTTCACTCTCAGCCCATGTCCAGTTCTTTTGCTCTATGAATTTAGTAAGATGGTAACACTGCACTCATGTGGAAGTATACTGAATAGCATCTCAGAGTTGCTAAACTAAGCTAATATATATACACTACCGTTCAAAAGTTTGGGGTCACTTGCAAATTTCTTTGTTTTTGTTTAGTGATTAATTTTCTACATTGTACAACAATACTGGGGATTTCAAAACTATAAAACAACACATATGGAATTAGGTAATTACGTAACAACAACAAAAACAACAGTTAGTTGTTATTTTAAGACACAGAGGTCAG
>JAQMYG010000015.1:9100872-9122033 GCA_030014215.1 Clariallabes teugelsi
TCCATTTCTAAATATGTTATGAAATAATCACAAAGTGAGTAAAAAATAGGGCGTAATAAGAAAAATACGGAGTTTCGATGCGGAGCAAAACTCCTAGGCCGTCATCCTGCTTCGGGTCACGTGACCACCGTTTACATATTTTTAATTTAAAAATGTTGTTGACTTCTTGGTTTAGGATAATAATCACAAGACGCCACGGTTGATTATTTTCCTAGAACAGCACACCTCATTGTTTTTTTTTTGTTGTAAGTTTGTTTTTTTGTAAGTATGATATAAACTATATTATATTATACTACTATATTAGGTGTCGGAGTTAATTTGTCCACCCCTGAAATAAGTGGCAATAATCTGAATGCAGCAGTCATACTGTATTATTTTAATGTTAATTATAGAATTTTATTTAGCCAACATTCTGCTGATTCTGCATCATTTCCTCTAAAAGACACACCTCTGAGCACTAGTGTGCTTTTTGTGTCTTTTAGCTTGTTGTCTATAAGATTAGGCTTCAGGTTAAAGTACTTGGATATAGTTTGGATTGAGTTACTTTGCGTAACTGGATTTGAGTGACCTTCAGTAATAATCATTTAAACTGAATCTGTCTCAATAAGGAGAGACAAACGCAGCACTAAATAGCTGTATGTTATTTTTCATTGTAATTTCCCTATCAGTTTAGCTGATGCTGACGCTGCATTAAAGTGCTGGCAATTTAATGGTGTGTTCTGTGTGTGTGTGTCCTACAGGATTGTTGTGATGTGTGCCAAACGGTCTCTGTGTGCTGCTTTCTCTGTACTGCCCTATGGAGAGAGCTTTCACACCAGGTATTGAACTACACCCAGCCAGCCACAGAACGCTTTCTATTACAGGGATGGACAAATCCCTAGTCCTGTAGGCTAGGTTTACTTCTCAAAATAAAATATTCCTATAAGAATGTACTGTACATCTTTTTAATGAAAGATGTACAGTACGCCACATACGCCAAAATATACAGTACTGAAATGAAAAGATGAACAATATTACCTAGTTGACATCCGTGAGTTTATTTCTCCTGAAAGAAACTAACATACACACTATTGATGTGTTGATTTACTACGGTATGTTTGTAATATACGTGTTTGAAGTGTGTGTGCTCCGCCTCGCTGTAGACAGTGTTCATATCATTTACAAAGATTCTCAACCCGGATTCCCGGGAACAAACTTTGCTGCAGACTCCTGTCAAAGAAGACGATTTGCTCGCCTAATGCAGGCACAGTTCTTGACGGATCTTCACAGTTGAACACACACTCCTTTAGCGTTGCTCACAAGTAGGCATCAGGTGGTGTAAGATCGGGGAAATGGGACGGGTATGAGAAGGAATGTGTTCTGACACCTTTTTAAACTCCGTCCCCATTCACACCCTTGAGCGGAAATAATGCTGAACTATGAATACTTTTTCCTCCATCAAGAGACTTCTCACTATTGGGAACACGTGCGCCTGGAGCTATGTCCCGTCGACAAACGCAAATGCTGTTCGAGATGCGCGAGTTTCAGTACTGTATATTTTGGCGCATACCGTATTAGCAACAAGCTGTTTTTTCAGTTGGGCAAATCCATAACTATAACAAGCCTAGTTCAGGTTTAAACTAATCATTGTAAGCATTTCATGATGAGTTCTTTTTCTGTTGTTTTTTTTTTTTTTGCTATAGTTCATTCTGCATCATTAATTTCATGTATTTATCCAACTTTCATACATTTTCCATTTTTATCATTTACCTAAAACATAATGTTGTTGTGGATTATCCCAAATATCCACAACAGCTTTTCCAGCTGCACCTTCTCTAGGACAGCCGTAGTGCCCCCCGCCCCCCCTTCTCTCTCTCTCTCACTCTCTCTCTACAAGGAAGCTTTCTGAGCAGGTTGTCCTCATGAGATAAGGCTCAAGAGTAAATCTTATTTCAGACAAGGAAGCACAGTGCCTTATTTAGTAACTTCAAGTAACTCTCTTCTTCTTAGCTCTGGACTAAGCACTCTGCAATGTGTTGATGTTGAGTCAGGATGACTAACTGTATATCCATGTAATCCAGTGAGGAGGCCCAGAGACAGAGGAACCCATCAGGTGGAGGAGCTGATTCAGTTCCTGTGTTGGAGGGGGTGGAACTGGGGGCTTTGGGGAAGGTAAGATACATATTCACTGGAACAGTGTTTGTACTTTTTCATAGGTTATCTTGCATGCATGTGTACTTGCATATAGTTTACTGCATGCAGTTGTACAGCTATAAGTACAGCTTGACTGCAGTCTTACATAAATTAGATTAGATTAGATGCACCTTTGTCACTGCACATGTAGGTACAAGGCAATGAAATACAGTTAGCATCCAACCAGAAGTGCATTTTCACCATGCAGAATAATTTGCATATATAAATAGTATATAGTGAGGTAGATAAATTACAATGGGTAAATGCAAACACTACATGTGCTGTTGTTAAATGACAATTACCATATTTTTAACACATTTGTATACTTGACAATAACCTGTTTTTGCATAACTTAATCGTACATTTGTAAATCATTTCTTCAATAAAGATATTGATATAGAGTGTACTTATTATTGACTTAATAAGACTGATACAATATACACCTATCAGCCATAACCCGATGACCACCTTCCTAATATTGAGTAGGTTCCCCCTTTGCCGCCAAAACAGCCCTGACTCTATTATCTGGCACCAAGCCGTTAGTAGCAGATCTTTTGAGTCCTGTAAGTTGCAATTTGGGGCCTCCATTGATCGGACTTGTTTTTCCAGCACATCCCACAGATGCTTGATTGGATTGACATCAAGTCATCACCTTAAACCTGTTGTGTTTGTCAAACCATTCTTAAACCTTTTTTTTTTTTTTTTTAGATCGGCAGGACGCATTATGCTGTTGTTGTATTTTCTTTTCTAAACAAAATCTTTTTCATTTTTGTGAAGCTGCTTTGAGACAATGACCATTGTTAAAAGCGCTATATAAATAAAATTGAATTGAATTGAATTGAATAGAAGGTGGTCTATATAATCCGTATAAACTTCTATGAAATGGTTTACTTGGTCAGCAACAATGTTTAGCAATGTTGGTACATATCAAAGTATCATGTCATCATGAATGGCCAGACCCAAGGTTTCCCACCAGAACATTGTCCAAAGCATAATACTGCCTCCGACGGCTTGTCTTTTTCCCATAATCCATCCTCCCATAACTCATTTTTGAGACCACACAGGCTATCTTTTGCTCCCCAGATGCATCAATAAGCCCTGGCCAGCATGACCCTGCCACTGGTTTTCCTTCCGTGGACGACCTTTTTTTTTTTTTGATAACTGTAGACAAGGAACATCAAAACTTTTATTTTTGCTACGAATAGCTCACCTTCAGGGACAAAATGATCACCTGCTGCCTAATATATCCCAATCAGTCGCACAAGTGGAACAGTGTTGATCACAGCCTATTGCAAACATAAAGTGCCATTATATTTGAGTCTACCAACTATTGAAAATGTGAAAAAAAAAAAAAATTTATCACTAATTTAAGAAAGATTTCTTCATTCAAAGTAAATGTGTTAGATTGATGTAGCATCTTTCTCAGATCCAAGGTTTTGTTACAGATGACTGCAGGTTATGTTGTCCACGTGCAACAATTCGGAATTGTTCACGGATGGTATCATGTGTCTGTTTCTGTATCTACTGTGTTGCAGACAGTATCTTACGCCCGGTTCCTACTTCCTACAAATGCTTTGGTCAGGCAGAAAAGCAATGTCCCTTCGGATCCCACCACTGGCCAAACACAGATGTCCCGAAATTGGATAAACAACCAGAAGAACTTCAGCCACCAGCGATTGTGTAGCAACGTTGGACAAGAAGCTGGTGAATTACATGGACACTGGAACATTAATAATATCATCATCCACCTTTACACTCCTTTACAGGAGTTTCATGTATCAACTTGTCTCCAACAGGTGTGGAAGAGTTGTCTGATTATGATCCAAACCTCTTGAGTGATCCTCAGTGGCCATGTGGGAAGCACAAGAGGGTCTTAATCTTTGGCTCTTACGTGGTGAGCACCATCATATTGCTTATGTTTTATGTCTTAAAACATATCTAATTTTAAGCATGTATAATTTGTGAGGTCAGAGGGCGTACAACTACTTTGTAGTTGTACAAAGTACTGGCTCTCACATGACCTCATAAGAAGGTCATATGATGAGGAAACTAGATGAAACGCTTAATGAGCTGCACACACTACATTGTATTACAATGTAATGATCTCAGTGAACTGCTTGTATTTTAGTCACTCAACAATTTTAAAGGCTGTATGATTTTTAGCTTAAATAAACGTGTTTGTGTCTTTCAGACAACTGTTATTGAATATGTAAAACCTTCTGACTTGAAGAAAGACATGAATGAGACATTCAGGGAGAAGTTTCCCCATATTAAACTGACATTAAGCAAGATTAGAAGGTAAGCATCAGATGCTACATTTTTATATCAGTAGCTTAATTGTCCCCATATTTAAAAATGTAAAGAATGAAATCAATTTAGATCCAGAATAATTGGCACCTCCAGCCCTCTGTTCAGAAATGATACAACGATCAAATCCATCCAGACAATAACATGTTGAGGAAGAAACTGAGGGCCTTGGGGACTTTTCTATACCAAAAAGTATTTGTATAAATATTTCTTTGATGTTTCTGTATCTCTCTTCATTTTTAAAATGCACTCAGTTACTAGGAATTTTATTGCTGATCATTTCCTGTTTTTCTGGGCGGGGAAAAAAAACAAGCAAAAAAGAGGGCTGGGTAACAACAATCTATCATTATAAGGTGAATTATGTATGAATATACATAGAACGATGAGGGTGGAGTGCCAATTATTGTGGGATTGACCAAAATGAACTAAAAACCGAGAAGTTAGAGAAAGCTTTCACCTAAGGCAAGAGGTTTGTTTTGGAACTACGTTTGTAACACTTCACACCCCTGTAACTTGTGGTTGAATGTTTCCTGATGCTCAGCTTGAAAAGAGACATGCGTGCGGTGAGCGAGGAGTGTGGTCTACAGCCGGTTACCATAGCGATGGCCTATGTGTACTTTGAGAAGCTGGTTCTGCAGGGTCGCCTGAACAAGCCCAACAGGAAACTCGTCTCTGCGGTGTGTGTGCTGCTGGCAGCCAAAATCAGCAGTGACCTCAAGAAAGTGGAGGTCAAACAGCTGATAGACGTAAGTAGAATTTGACCATGTGTTCCTCTGTTTATTTACATGACCAATATTTACTTGTTCATGCTACATGACCTTATGTAAAGTTTAAAAACAAAGTTTAAGGAAAAACACTAGTATGCATTGATATTAATATAAAAATAAATTGTGTCTGTTTTAAGTGAGTCCGATGAATCCCTTATTTTTTTATTTTGCATCGTTTATTGTACATTCTACAACAGTTAATTCCGACTGTGAAATCTGATTAGGGCATAACAGCACTGGAACATTTCACTGTATTGCTCTAAGTAGCTTTTAACACAAATAAAGGGCACCAAGTAGTGCCCTTGATCAGTGCCCCTGATCAAGGGCACTACTTGGTGTATGGAACAAGGGAACTTATAGCCTATATTGTGCACTAGCTTTCCATTTTATGCTATTGGAATTTAACCGATTTAACCAAGTTAGTTGATATTAATAAGCGGAATAAGTGAAAATATAAAGTAAATCCGGTTTCTCAGGACTGTCCACCACCTCCAAGGTTAATTCTCCTCACCTTTTGGCTACATGGTACCAGTAAGAATTTAAAACTACTTTCACCCGTGTTACTTACACAAACTGTCGGACGCCAGCTCTGCCAGTCGCAGCTAGCTAGTTCCGCCAGTTGTGTGAGACTAGACTACGTGTTGGTCGAGCAAAATAATCAAACAAATCAAAATCTGTTGATAAATGGTGTTAGTGGAAAAGTTGTTTAAAAGCAATATCACACTACAGGTCATGCTGCACCTTTGTGCTGACAGCCGTGCTGCTATTCAGTACTACAGCACTTCATCTTGTGATATTGCTTCGATGTCACAAAACTATTCGATCTCTATTTCATCCGGTGAAGCTTTATCTGGAAAGTGTCCAGATTTTGAGTTTAAATTCAATTCTATGTTGCACTTGCATTTGACTCGCCCTCATAAATCATGTATATTTAATTATAATGTTTAAAAATATTGTATTCAGATTATCATTATATTAATAAGTTGTTTTGTTTGCTGCTTCTTATTCGTCCCTGTGCTGATGTTGGCGAGCAGAAGCTGGAAGAGCGTTTTCGAATAAGTCGTCGGGAGCTCATTCCCCTGGAGTTCCCCGTTCTGGTTGCACTGGAAATGGCTCTCTACTTCCCCGATAGTAAGGTCATGCCACACTATCGCAGGTTGGTGCAGCAGGTATAGAATCGGAGAAAGCCTCCCCATCTGTGGAACCTCAAAGACATGCATCCTGCTGACCTTCCTGTGTTCAGTTGTGTGATTAGTCTTCCATGTGGTTCAGCCCTCATGGTCGATGTGCTGATTAGTTTTGGAGCTGGACACTTATCAATATTTTTTTTCCCCAAAGTGTTTTTACTTATGACTGTAATTTATTTTCAATGTTTTATTTATTAAAACAGATGTATATTTGTAGATTATCAGTACATAAGTATGGAGACTAGCCTTTTTTTCCTAACAGTAATGTGGAGTGTCTTGTCTGTGTAACGGTCTTAAGGATACGACTCTATGTTAGAGATGACATTTTCCAGGCACGTTATTTGTGCCTTCCTTAACAGATGTTCCGTGCGCGCTCCCTAGTTACATTGGTTCGTCTCTTATACATAAATTGAGTGTGTAGTGAAATGTTCTGTGAGCAGTGTACATGATTGTAATGTAAATGTCCTCTAGCTTTAGATACAGGAGTGCCAATTTAATCAGACCAGCTTGTAATTAATTTGGTGGAAATGAGATTAAAAGTTATTTTACAAGACTGTATTGCACAAAAGAGTCCAATATGGAAATGCTAAGTGTGTAGTTGGAAAAGGTAGGAAGTGCATGATGATAAGCATTTTTGTATGGACGTAGCCATTGTGTGTGTTTAGAATCACCACTGACTAATGGAGGTTTGGTGGTTAGTCTAAACATTGTATGACAAATCATACATCACTGTTTATGATCCTGTGGTCTGTTGAGTAATCGGTAAAACCATCAGCAAATCAGTGAGCGGTTTGTGTTGTACTGTGATATATTGCATTTGGTGCAATGTGTACTCGTCTTATGATGGTATGCTGTACATAGTCATACTTGGTTTATCTAGAAAGAGGCCATACGTTGTGGTCTAACAGTCCACAGTAGATTAATTTGCAACACTGAATGACTACTATAATTTATCTACAAACCAATAAGAGGTACGATGTTGTCAAGAACTGACTGTGAAGGATGTTCTTAGTTTTTCTCTCAGGGAAGGTTTCTGATCTTAACACTCTTTGTGAACTGTATGTCTTATGCATGACTAAGCTCTGCATCTTATGTGTGAGATTTTTAAACAAGAGCATTTTAAACTCTTATTTACAAACAAGCAAATTTTTTACATGAATCTTTTTTTATCGCAGCATGAAGTGCCTTGTTTTACACCGATCACTTTGCTGCCGTGCCATTAACCGTGTTCATTTGTGTCTCCAAAATATTTTGTTACCAGCTTTTGAAACAGTAGAAACACCTCAGACAGTTCAACATTCTAGGCATGTTGGATGTCACCTGGTCTGACAATGTAGAACACACTGTGAGATGTTGCACGAAGACAATAACTGAGCACATATCTGTATTGTGTATTAAGTCTTTTTTGCCAAAACACATTTTTGAATGACATGAAAGAATAGTTTAGTGTCTGTAATATGCTGTTTTGTGCTGTATCAATGTGACAAACATATATATTTGAAGTGTTCAATCTGTGCGAGTAAATTATTAAATATTCTTAACTACCAGCCATTCCCATCTTGTCTTTTCTACCACTGGAGTAAATCCTGTTTCTTGACACTAATCCTGAGTCTCAAGTCTGTAACCTGACAGGGAACTATAGCAAGACATTAGTGAAAACTGAACCGACAACCAAGACACACAACAATGAATTGTTTTGTCACATGCCTATAATTATTTATTTTATCCCAGCACTATTCTGTGTAAAGAGTTACTAAGTTTACTTGGATAGTGAGATTTTGGAGCTACATATAAGCAAGGAGATGAAGTTAAAATTAAGTAAAACAAACAAATCAAGACTGAACTAATCAAGGCTCATGTCTTCATCATCATCTTTCTTGTCTTTAGGCTTTCCTTCTTGCTCAGTTTTAGCTTCACCTTCCATTGCCTTGGCAAATGCTTCAACATCTGTAAGACACATACATCAAGTGAATATCAACATCAGCCTAAATATTTACAATATGTAAAGATTGGGTTGTTTGTTTTTTATATGAATGATCCATACTTGCCTCCTTTATTAGCTGCATCTACAGCTTCTGAGGGCAACCCAAACTGATTCATCAAGGGTCCTAACTGTCCTGAGGCTAGAGCACTGCTAAACAAACTCATAGCCTGCATAGAAAAAATTGAGGAAAACATTTCTTTAGTTTGTATACAAGTCAGTGGGTGTGTGCTTGGCTGTAGAAAAAAAACAGAATCTAAACTGCATTATCATCTAAAACTTTTATAAGCACTACAAAGTAGTGTTTTTCTAAACTAGGAAATATCAACTGGCAGAAAGCAGTTTGGATACATTACCATTCAGTCATGGTAGTTAACTAAAAGTACTTTTTTTGTTTTTGGGTAAATTTTAATCACCAAAAACAGATCCCAGCATTTCTGTTCACTGAATGAATCACCTGGCTAGAAGGAAACCATCGTGTATATATACCCAACACAAGCCTATTGATTAATAAGTGCCTCAATTACAAACAGGAATCCTGCTGCGTATTAAAAATACAGTATACATTCATACTTTTAAAATGACAAAAACTAATTTATAATGACATGCTTTTGTCTCCTAGAGTTTAAGCATACTTATCTACTACACTACTAGTATTAGTACTATTCATAATAATAATAATAATAATATAATTACTAGTATTTTATAACATTCCTAAGACCAAGGATAGCTTCAGGTCACCGTAAAAGACCAAGCATTATCTATCTGCTAGCCTTCTATCTAAAACATAGATGGCCTCTGCATTTCAAGAAAAAATATGTATTGACATGACCCATGTGTCTGACCTGCTGAAACTGTGGTGAGGTGAGTGTGTTCTGGAGTTCGTCTGTGCTCTGAGGAAGAGACTCTCCTGATGGAAGGAAAGGAAGCAGCCGCTGCTGAACCTCTGCATTCGCCAGGATTGGTGCCATGATCTCTGGTGTTAAAACACTGGCAAGATCAACTGTTTAAAGACAAGATGATTACAACAATGAGACTGATTGATTGATTGATGATGGCTGCAAAAACATTAGTATCATAGTACAACATATGTTGTGATGCCAGGCTTTTTTCATCCCAGAAATGAAGGATACCCCAGAAGAGTATCTCAGCTCAGAAATTAGGGCTGCAACGAATTAGCAACAAATTTCATAATCGATTCGTTGTGTCGTGCGACGCGGAGATGTTTGATTATTTTTAAAAACTTTAGTTGAGTGCGGAGCGGAGTGAACTCACTCGGTCTCGCGCACTGATGCTAGCAGAGTTCGGCGCCTCACAGAGAGGGCGGAGCAAAAAAAAAAAAAAAAGAAAACGAGGTAGAGGAAAGATACATGGCGGAGGCAGAGAAATCCGTAATAGGGTAATCGTCTCCCCTGCTGGGTCTTAGTGCCCGTCTCTTACTGGTATAATCAACAGCCGTGCACGCATGTACTGTTTACTATAACACTGACCACATGTGTGCGCGTAAAACATATTTTATTTTGTATCTGTATGTACAGCATGCGTGTAAAGCAAAAGCAAGTCTCATTAGAGATGTTAAAAATCCATTTTCTCTCTCTGCTCAAGGCTCAGCCTGCTCTTTTCCTGCTGTATGTGTGTCTGTGTGCGCGCGCATCATTGGACACCGTGCCCCACACACACACACCCCTCCTACTTTCATCTTCACATACACACTCTCTCTCTCTCTCTGCTCTACACAGAAACACTGCTCTGTCGCAATTCTTTTCAAACGTAATGTGCAGGTTAAAATAAAATTTGGTTTACAAGTGTTCTGGAATATGAGCTGCTTCCGGAACGAATTATGCTCGTAATCCAAGGTTCCACTGTATATATTTGGCAGATGTAAAGCATACATGTCTATGTTTTTTGTGTTAGTCCATTTTTACTTTATTTTATTATTATTACAACAGCTCAAGGAGCAACATGTTTGTGCACTTTCTAGAGATTTTAGTTCGGTTTTTGAATAAAAGGGTTGAAAATTAATGCGTTTCTTGATTTATTTTATCCGATTCATCGATTAATCGGAAAAAATAATCGACAGATTAATCGATTATTAAAATAATCGTTAGTTGCAGCCCTATCAGAAATATACATCAGGGTTCTTCAAGTCTGATCATAGGGGGCCAGTGTCTAACAAAACTTGGTGATTCATCTGTTTAATAACAGCTGACTCAATCAGCTGTTAATTACCAGGTTCAGTGGGTTTGTTTAGGTGTTGGGAAATAAAAATGTGCAGGACACTGGCCCCCCCAGGACTAGATTAAAAGAGCTACAGCATGCAGTTACCTGTTCCTTTAAACTCAATTACTTTTGCAAACCTCACCTGCTTGTGCAGCTGCAGGAACATTCATGGTTGCCAGGATATTCTGCAAGTCACTGAGCTGAATGGGCTGGGTGGGGCTGGTAGCCCCGGCTGAGGGAGCAGGGGTTGCTGGAGTAGTAGGTGTGGTCACAGGAGACGCTCCAGTGGCTGCAGAGGGGGTAGTGGGAGTGGTCGGAACCTGAGATGAACTGAGGCGGGGAGCTGCTGACGTGGAGGATGGAGTGACAGCCGTGGACTGACTGCGAGAGCTTGTGAAAAGAAGGAAATTTCATTTTAATTCCTTTAAAGGGTAGTAAAACTAGAGTTATGTACTTCATAGTTCTACTAGGAAACCTGAAACCCTACTTTAAATTTGTTTAAACAAAGTCTTTTGTTTGAGGTTAATTTCTACATGCATGTAAATTCAGGAAATGCTGACGAGTTCTGCATGGAAATATTTTGTTCCATATTTCTGGGCATGAGAGAATGAGAGCACCAGACCATGTGCTTTCTTTTTCCTAATGTCTGATCAATAACAATTAACCTACACTGCATGTATTTGAATGGTAAGAAGAATCCTCAGTACTTGGAGAACCCTAAAAGCACATGAAATTCCATGCGCATAGAGATTCAGACCCTCAGCTCTGGTGGTATGAGGTGACAGAGCTACTGAGGAGCCACCATGCCACCTGACTGTAATACCCTTACCATTTAATGCTTTACTGGTAATTACACCTGCAATTCAGTAACCCTTTTGAACCCTCAGAACTTTACGCTTCTATATACCTTTCTCACCAGTGATTCATAGTGGGCGAGTGAATAATTTTCTTTGTGATAAATAACTGAAAATTCATTAGTTATATTGTATTAATCTCCACAGTTTACCTGGAAGATGAACTGCTGGTTGCTGGAACACTGCCCCCCAACAAACTAGCAAGTCCTGGTCCAGCTAGGGCACCCAGACCCCCTTAGACAAGAAACAAAATCTCTTTTAAAATCACAAAAGCCAGCCTGTCTTCAGTACATTACGTTGGACTTTTAACATTTATAACCTATCTGTCGAGATGTATTACATGCCAACATCAGTCCAGTCCTCTATGAATAAATAAATTGACTTACCAAGTCCACCAAGTCCAGTTGGTCCAATTAGCTGCATCAACTGATTATGACTCATATTACCCAGAAGACTCTGCAGGCCACCTTCACCTTTTGGAAAGAAGACATTTGCCAGTTTAACCCACAATTTAAACAAGGCCTTTAACAACTCACAGGACACATGAAAGCACCATATCAACAAACATAAGGCATTTCCCTATTCAAATGGCTGTATACCTCCACACGTACATTTCATTATTTTTCATGACACCACATTTGCATACTCAAGCTACATTTGTTAAAGCCAGGGCTAATTATTTTACATCATAATTATTACATGAGAATCCATCACAGAATTATATATTCTTTTCCGCTTCTTCAACTAGCCTTACAAACACGGCATAATGTGTCTACACAAACACCCCCCCTCCCATTTATTTAGTTGTTAAAAATATATACAAGGACCTGAACATGTAATATGCAAATTAATTAAAAGGAAGACTGCATTTAAAGAATCAGAAAAGTATGTCGTGAGGCACTACAATGGTCATCACTGTGCCTCAAACCTCTAGGGTCCCGTCTTCAGGTCTGTGTGCTTTTTCCATTAAGAAATGGGATTCCTTACACAGTCCAAAAGATTGGGCTACGTGCGCCCTGCGATAGACTTGCACCCCATCCAGGGTATAACGCGCCTAGTGCCCTTAGGATAGCCTCCTGGCCTCCCAGGACCCTTAGAGGATAAGCGCTATAGAGACTAAGAGTGAGTGTGTATTGTGTTTAAATTAATACCTCCTAGAGCAGAAAGCTCGTGACTGCTGCCTCCGCTACCAAGGGCACCAGGTATGGGTGGATTGTTCAAGTACTCATTTACTTTCCGGCAATACTCATCATCTTTATCAGTTTTGGGTTCCTACAAAAAAATATAATAATTTGTGCTTTGATTTAGCTTCTTGCTCTCGTCACAAAAAAAAAAAAACAGTATAGAGAAAAAAACAAATAAGGATCAAGGTCACGTATGACCCACCTGCATCCAAAAGAAGAGACGCTTGGAACCTGCTTTAAACTTCAGCACATAGACACGACCTGTTGTGCACTGACTGACTCTCTTGAACTCGCAGTCATCCGGAAAAATGATCAAATCCTTAGAAATATAAATGCAATATAACTATAATGTAAATGTTTTTATTTTCTGTTCAGTTAACACACTCACTAACGATGAACTTAATCAGGTATCTTAATCACCTGTGGCATTAGCAAGACTGAACACTTCATATATGGATAATATTAGTGAAGTTCACGGTGAATAAACATGAATAAACATAATTTAACTGTAAAAATCAATCATTCATTAAAATAAATTATATATACCATTTCTGTTTCCAACATTATCTAGTTTAGAATTACATTTAAGTTATCTGAAGACCGCAATACACAGTCATAGTACTTACATCTTCCACATTCCCAGTTGTCCTGTCCTTCCAGCAGAAGTGAATAAGTGAGTCGTCAGTCTGTTGAATGTAGACCTGACCTTTGCGCTTGTCAGGGGTCACAATGCTTCCTTTCAGGCTCATTTTCCCGGCACGGAACTCCACCAGATATTTGCTGGATGAGCCACGTGACCCAGAAACCAAACTTGGAAATAAGGCCCCAGAAGACATCTGCATTGAGAGAGCAGAAAGATTACTGATGAACTTTTCAGTGGAAAAAGACCATAACAGGCTGCAACTATGAACACCCATCAGATTGTACCAAGATTGTCAGTTCATCAGAACAGGATTTGAGTGTTTGGTTCGAACATTATAGAAAGTTTGCATAACCCTTACTAACAGTGCTGCTTCACTAAAGTAGTGCGCATAATTTCAAACCATCTTAATAATACACAATATTTGAGCTGCTACTACAGACGTTTAATTTTTGCAAATTTATGCAGTCACATGATCACCATCTTCTAAACTGCTGTCCTGTATGAACTATTCTTCACACAGGACATGAACAACTTCTTTATTGTTTTACAGCGGTTGGAATTCAGTAAGTTAGTGGTTACGTTACCCGCCAACTGTAGGTCTCATTGTCCCTCATCTACCCTGCACCTTAAAGCCAATTTTTCAGACCAGCCTTCCTTAAAAATTTCTAATGCTTCCCTCCCGGATCTTGTCTTAACTTGCTCTACTTCAATAAATCATCTGCTTTACCCGGCACCTCTTCGACATGTTTCCTCTCTGTAACACACAGCATCTTTAGTTAGAGTAGAGTTCTGTGGGTTGCATCACCGCCACAGTCCAGTCTTCCTCAAAAACAACATTCTTCTCCTTCCTTGTTGTTGATTAACCATTTCTTAGTTGGTTACATGACCACCAACTGTAGGTTTCATTGTCCCTCATCTTCCTGGCCTCTTAAAATCAATTTCCAGATAAGTTTTCTTGATCTGTTCAGTGTCTCGAACTCTTTGTTTGCTTTATCCGATAATGTATCTGTGGCATGTACTGCCACACACTCCTTCTCAACATATTTCCTCTCAGTAACACTAAGCATCTTTAGTTGAAGTTCTGTGGGTTGCATCCCCACCACCTATAGATTAATCTCTCCTCAGCTTCGCTGTCCTTTAAAGCCAACTTTCCAGTACAGTCTTCCTCAAAAACATTAAATGCCTCCTGTCCTGATCAGTGACCCCCCTTTCTAAAAGACTCAACTTTGCCTTCTACTCTCCCAAGTTTTTAGAGCTGTACCACCTCTCCTGCATGCTTCCTTCCTCATACATTATAGCTAAAAAATAAATTACTGTGTGAACTCTATATTGAGTTTCTTTTTTCAGCTGTGTCAGCCATATTTCTCTCTCAATTACTATGTGACTAAGTCAACCTTGAGGAAAGTTGGGAAACCTTGATAAAAAACCTCCATGTTAAAAATTATTATTAGGGAGAACTTGCCATGTTATACCGATTGTTTTAATTAAGATATTTTTTAAACATTCAGCCATTCAATTTGGGATATTTATTGGTTTATTTCACCATTTATTGCGATCCTTGAGGTAAAATATAAGCCAATTACATGTGTGAAGGCCCTGCTTACACACACCGCGCAAGTTCTCTCTCTCTCACTCACTCACTCTCGCGGAAAACAACTGTCTTGTAACAATCAATTGCTGTGTAATAATTCCTCAGTTTGTAAGTTTCTTGGTAAACACCACACATTGAAATCCTGATAGTGAAGTAAACCTCTGGATGGTTTAGTGTTTCTGAGCTGGCGTCTTCTTTCCTTGAGACAGTGAAACGCTAGCTTTGCCAATATTAGCTAATATAATTATTTCGTACATAAAGGCGTAATTGCTATTTGCTAGGTAACCAACTGCTCCAAACTGAATACAAAAACACTAAGATATTCATGGTTTAGCAAATATAAGGTGCATGTAAGCTGTTTCCAAGTAATGTTAACCAGATTACTAGCATTAGCTAGCCACCTAGTAGACTACAAGTAACGCTAGGTTATGTCTCCAAAGTGCTATTTTCCGACAAACCTGTCGAATTCCATTTCAAGAAAACGGTACGACACTCGAAAGTGTTAGAATATCATATTATAAAGCACAATGACATATAATAACTTACATTTCTTTCGTCTGAAATGCTACACACAATTTTGCAGGAACAAGGAAGACGACAAACCTTAAAGGAACTAAAATGTGCAGTGCGAGCTACATGATTGGTCAAGAACCACTCTATCTTAGTGTTGATTGGTTAATCTGCATGTCATTCAAACTTCATACAAGGGCGGTTGGCCAAACGTGCACCGTCATGCTGTCTGTGTGAATGATAAAGGCTCAGTGTCAGTGAACCCCACGTGGACAGCGCAAAGTTATTCGCTCCTGGTATTTCGTGGCGGAAATTTTTTTTCATAGTTTACATTAATCTCACATTATATATCAGAATATCATACAGTTATGAAATTTGAATCCAATTTCTCTTAAAAATTTGACATTTTATGCTCATTAGGTTGTGTGTGCGTGTGGTAGATCACTCTTTATTTCTGAGCTACAGTTCCCTGATTTGCCAAATGCCTTATCAGATTTATTATATTTACTTGTATTTCGAAATTATTATACTTATTTGTCCTATTACATTCACTGACTCAACACCTATACCACTATATCCTGTATACAGGGTCTTGGGGGTTCTGGATCCTATTCGTGAAGACTTTGGGCACAAGTGGTGCCAATCCATAATAGGGCACACACGTACACACTCACATGGTCATTCACACACTACGGGCAATGTTGGAACACCAATTAGCCTAATCTGCATGTCTTTGGAGGTGGGAGTTACAGTGTGCATTTTCTTTTTCTTTGGCAAGTTCCTGGAGACACTTTTTAATATTTGAAAGATGGCAAAAAAGATAATTAATATAATCCTATATAGTTTTGTTTTATTTTTATCTTTTCAGTCTACACCTTCGATTTAATACTCATTGAAATTAATAGAAATAAAAAATTCAAAAATGTTTTTTAAAGACCTTTTTACTTATGCGATTATTTCAAAATGTTTTATTGTTGACACTTTTATGTTGAGAATCAAGGTCAATTTAGTTTAAATAATTGTTTAAAAAATGTGAAATAATACATATGGCATTTGGTAATTAAGTAACAACAACAACAAGTCAGTCTGTTCTGTAATAGATCTTGCAAGAACAGTACTATCAGTGCATTTGCAAAAGCGATCAAGCACTATGATGAAACTGGCTCTCATGAAGCGATCAAGCACCATGATGAAACTGGCTCTCATGAAGCGATCAAGCACCATGATGCAACTGGCTCACATGAAGACCATCCTAGAAATGATGGACTAAAGCTTACCTATGCTGCAATGGAGAAGTTCATTTAGAGTTACCAGCCTCAAAAATCACCAATTAATAGCATCTCAGATAAGAGCCATTATGAAGGCTTTACAAAGCATACATAGTCACATCCCAATATCAACTGGTCAAAGGTGATTATTGCATATTTTGAATGGATCTTTCTGGAGGTACTGATGATACTGGCACTTACAAATGTGGCTCTTCACCCAATCATGGGTTAAAGGGAGTTACGACATGGCAGAAGTATAACAGGGAATATTTTTATGAATGTAAAAGTGAAGAAACATTTGTGAAACCAATTACGCTGTGTTTTTTCTTTAGTGTTATTCCAAAAGAAATGTTTTTGCACTCATCAGTAGAAGAGGATGTTTGAACAATTCATCATGCTATCAATAAAGCAAGAATACCCAATTGTATTCACTGGAATTTATTTGTTTGCTATTTTACATTTAATATTGCTCATTTTGAAGGATCAGATTTTACATCACATTAGACAATTAGTATGATCTATACAAAATATAAGAAAAAAGTTATTTTAAGTGCAACTACATAAAGCCTACATAGGTCATTTGGTTTGTTCTGTTTGTGATGCAGTGAATCCATAAAATAACAACTGTATTTTTATATACAGCATTGATCATTAGTAACAACATAAATCTAACTACTTCACTTGCCATATTGACAAAGTATGCTTTATGTAGCTGCACTCTGTAGGACCTGGCACAGATTCACCCTCATGTCAACCTTCAGAGTTTCACATTGTAACACTTTCTGAATTTCACATTACATCAGTGACCTTTATGACTGTTCCTTTAATCCTGATGTATAAGAACAGTATAGACTAATATTCATATAATATATATTTCAATAGAATCATTAAACTGTCACTTAATTTACAAAGTACAATAATATATGATGAAATACAAATGGTGCATTTTGAAACCTCCCGTAATATACTGAATGATCCAATTCTCCCATATGGAACATGTACAAGTTGCTACCTGTGCACTCTTTGGTGAGCAACTAACTATTCTGGTCAAATGCAGCTGAATCCAGAAAAACATACATCAGTGACAGTTCAGGCCAAAAATACCGCTTTGGCCAAAAACTGTTTACAAATCTAAGCAAACACTCAATGAAGTTCAAGCTTTACAAAGGGCCAGTGTGGGATAAAAATAAAAAATAAAAAAAAAAGCTGCGTGAAACCAAGATTGCGCATACACAGAATTATTGGATGGGACAAAAACACTAGCCCTTTGTTTGCAAAGTTAAACTCCAGTGGAATATACCAAACATTCTCAATACCGTTGCAAAAGAATGTCACATTACATTTTCTAAAGATAGAATTTACATTCTGGTGAATGTTTGCATAGACTGTTTCATCTGTGTGTTTGTATGTGTACACGCACAAGAGAGTCGGTGAGAGAGAGAGAATTGCGCAGGAATAGATGAAGAAAGTATCATCACAAAGCTCATTTGAAACATCTTTTGGTAGTGCACTATTCCCATTTACCTATTTTTGAGTCTTTCAGGAACACACAAACATTAGTTATTAAAAAAAAATTGTTCAGGCTCTACCAAGCAGCAGTTGAGTACTTTATACAATTTGACTCTATGTTAAGGTGAAACATTCTTAAGTAACTAGTGCTGAAAACACATATAGCACCCAAACATATATAGCACATTTCCTTTAAATGAAGCCTGTGCATAGGTGTGTGACACTGTCTACACACACACACACACACACATATATGCAGTCCTGATGAGTTTATGGCTTTAGTTTCCACAAAAGAAAAGTCGCTTTGGCAACTATAATTGACTTAAAATCTCAACATAAAGATACACTAGACTTCTCTGCTGTTTAAAGTTGTTAATTACTTTCTACACCATTAAAAAACACTCTTCATTTATAATTATGGTCAATAAGCAGCTTTTATATTTGGCTAGTCATAAAGCATGCATGTGAGAAATGAGCATGCAACTTTTAGTAAACTCCTGTGCATCAACAGCAAGAAACAGAAGTTCTGTCTGAAAGATCATAATGGGATTCATTGTTTAAGAGATATTAATCACTCATCTACTGAATCTACAAAATTTTAAATGTACTACTGGTTTAGCTGGACTTCCCAAAGTGTTGCTTACACTTACAGAGGTCATAATACTGGACAATGTATTAGCTATCATAGTAATGCATAGTTGCATTAGTCTGACCATAAAGAGCTAGAAGAGTCTCAAATCTCCACTGCTGTTAATGCAGTAACAAGCCATTAATAATATAGTGTATCCATAAAACACCTGAGTATAACAAGCATGACATATAATAAGGAGCCCAATTTGTGCATTAACACTATACATGAACTTAGTCTAACTATGTGTTTTACCATAAAAGTAAATTATGTATGGGGGCGGGGAAAGCATACTGCATTTCCTACATAAAAAAAAAAATCAATCATATTAAGTTCTGGGTTTTAGCTTTCGAATATTAAGATTTGGTTGAAATGTAGGCAGGAGAGATTTTGTTAATCAGTTCAGTGAACTATTCATGTATGTCTCACATATTGATAGCGGGAAAAAAAAAATACAATTAAAAAAAAAGGCTTTTTGTGAGTAGATAATGATAAGGACCAGGTGACGAAGAGACCAGAGGTATAAGCAAACTTGCTCTTTTTCCAATCAGTAGATATCAGGGAGGTCAGAGTATTTCCTGTCAAAGTAACCACCTGTGTAGATCCAGTCTGAGGTTCCTGTGTAAGGATTTGTGCCCTGCTGGAACCATCTGGAAAAGGCAACACCAATATATTGAGTACATTCAATTGAAGGAGCTCCGAGTCTGTGTAGGTGCAGTATATAAATGACGAATTTGGTTTTACCTGGTGGACCACTCCTCCTCATTATTAGCACGTTCTCTACGTGCAGCCCTTTGTTTTTCTTCAAGTCGTTCCTTTTCTTGACTCGCAGTGTCTGAAACATAAGCAATTAATTTTCCATGTGAATGGCAAGATTATAAGTAAAAAAAATTTTTACACATAAATAAAAATAAGAAAAAAACTATATCTAGATTTTAACCTATGTCTCCATTTTCCATTGCTCTTATGTCTGGACGCAGGCGGCAGTCTGTTGGTGCTATGGTACCCTCCATGCCAGGAGCCAGTTCATTGAGCATCATGGTAAAGCTAGTGAAATTATACATCTAGATAGAAATGCAAGGGACAGAAACATTGACAAATTATAAAAGTGTATAAATAATACATTAATTTCAACAGTAAAAAACAACATGTACATTAAAAAAAGTCAACCTCATACTCCAGATTTTATATTCAAGTTGAATTACTATACTTACATACATAATGTATATTAGCATAAAATTAATGAATCTGTGAACACTTGCATAAATGCAGTACATACCTTACAGAAATAAAAGCTGAACATCTCCCCAAAGTCGGAAAGAAAGAACAGGATTAAGTTACCTGGCTCGAGTGTGCAGGTCTCGGGGTTATCCTCCACAATAATGTACTGCCAAGGATCATAGTGACTGTTTCCTGGACCTCTGGCATTTCATCAGCATCATCAGCACCACTACCAGTACTTTGTTCCTTAAAGATTACACACCATCTTTAACACCCTGTCCATTTTATATTAATATACTAAACACATAAAAAAATACAGTGGACAATTATAAGAAACTATGTATATTAAATATTCAGTAAATTCTTAAAAAACTTTTTTTAAAGGAGCTGAATTTGTCATTAAAACAATCAGTCTGTGTGAATTTTACGAAAGACATTCTTCAGCCTTATACAAAGAATTATACACAAAGATCCAGAATCACGACTGTTCAGAACTACAAACACTACCCAAATACACAAGGCACCATGTACACTATAGGTAGGTACTGTAAAGTCAGTAATTATTTACACTTTGACTGTAGAGTGTTTGCCAATTGTAAAATAAAGGCAAAGACTGTGAAATGAAGGCTTAAGTTGCCTGGGGTTTCATAATCCATGTCAACACAATAATTATTCACGAGAAAACATTTTGAAATGCAGTGAACATGTTTTAGCATATATTACAATTGCAAAACATTAGTGTGGTTTATAACAAACCTTTCTTATAAAACTGCATTTTGTAAGACAGGTTTCTGTCAAATGTTTAGTGATCAACACAAAAGACATACATCATACATTTTACTAATAATATGCACCATATATAAGTACATCAACAATTATCTTTACCTGCTTGTGTTTCTTTAAATCTCCACTTTTCTTGTCTGCCTTCTTATTTGTTTCATAGACCTTTGGATCTATGGAGTACAGACACTCTGTCCACTTCCCATACAGAATACGCCGCTTCTTCTTACTGTGTCGTAATTAACATAGATGAAATTTGATTAACAAAAAAAAAAAAAAAAAAAAAAAAAAAAAAAAAAAAAAAAAAAAAAAAAAAAAAAAAAAAAAAAAAAAAAAAAA
>JAQMYG010000015.1:9130194-9143494 GCA_030014215.1 Clariallabes teugelsi
TATAAGCTTGCATGTTTTACCTGTTCTTGATGGGTTTCCTCTGGGTACTCAGGTTTCCTCCCATAGTTTAAAGACATCAGGGTACGCCTTGTGCGCTAAGTCTCCTGGGATATGCTCCATGCCTTTCCCCCTCTACCCCTGTCCAGGATGAGAGGTATAGAAGATGAATGAATGAATGAATAATATTACTTGATAGAATTGGTGTCCTATCCACCATGTATTCCCGTCTCATGTCCAATGTTCCTATAGGATCAGGTAACCTTGATCAGAGTGTGATGTCCCATCTGATCAACATTGTACTTTTAACAATCTTACAAAGAACAAACAAAAAATAATTTAAAGTGTGTGTGTGTGTGTGTGTGTGAGAGAGAGAGAGAGAGAGAGAGAGAATTTACATTCAACACACACGCCCACACACACAAACTTCAAAGGACCTGGTCGGGGTTAAATTCGCATGCCAAAGTGGGAGTGTTCAGTGGGCATCTTGGTGTAACAGCGCGAGCAGTTCATTACGCGCAGAAGCGCCATTCAGTTTTACGCGCCTCTAGACTGAACATAAGACATGAACAGGGGGTTATTTTTTAAACTTTAATTTTTGCAAATTATTGATTTTACTACTTTAATCATTTTCAGAGCTTGCCTCGTATGACGAAAGCAAAAGTCGAGGCTAGTTCTCCGGTCCACGCGCTCCTGTCCGGCGCAGTTAAAGCAGAAACGCACAAGATGAACCAAGTGAAACATAAAGACCCGAATTCAAAACCAAAGCGGGACGCGAACGGCAGCCGAAAGGACGTCAAACGCTGCGAGAAAGCCAGGCGACCGGCTCCCGGTGCAGCGAAAAGTCGAAACAAACCCTCGGGCTGCAGGACAGTTCCAGACGCCAGCGGCACAGGTGATGGTTTGAGTAAAGACTCCGGTGGAAAGACGGACAGCAGCTCAGAGATGTCCGACTGCACTTCGGAGGAAATCAGAGCAGCCAATAACGTGGTGCAGGGCCACGTTGAAATAGACGTGGCAGATGCAGAGAGAGCAGTGGATTGGGAAGGAGAAGGAGCCGAAATGGTCGACTTGCCCAGATACACTCTGACACCAGCACTTGGAAGAGCAGAGAGAAGCGTTTCTCCTCTCACCTCCATGGACGGCAGATGGAAGTTCAGCGCATCGGGAGCTTTGGAGTTTAGCAGGGATGGAGCGCATGATGACCTGCTGAGGGAGATTGACGACTTACGATCAGAAAATGAATATTTGAAGGTACTGTTAGGAAAACTTGAGTAAAAGCCTACCAAGTTTACCAACCTGTCTAAAAGTATTGCTTTTGTATGTCTTATATTGCATATACAGTACTTTAGTCTGCTCACTAAACTGTCCTGTATACATTTTAATTTACTCACCAAAACTATCAATGAAATGTTACATTGTACCTTTAGTATCTATCTGTGCCATGAGAGTGAATGGACTGTAATCTTCAACATTCTCTTAGGTACTTCTCATTTATCAGTTTTCAAGATGCATTACTCTCCTAGGTGAAAGATGTGTATTACAGTTTTATACCAACCCTCTAAAGGTACCATCTCAGAGAGACAAGCAAAGATGTAGCTATCACCTTTTAAGTTTAAGGTAATACAAAAGGACCCTGTGCTAAAGACTTGGAGCAAAGTGCATGTGACATTGTTTGTAAAGGATTTAGGATTTAGTTTCCCTCTTAAAAAGAACCATTAATTGTCCCTTTATCTCTTACTGACACAAGGACAAGGTCCAGCAGTAGGTCATCACTGCATGAAAAGAGGTGTATCTGTACTAGGAAACTCCTGTATACACCACTGATTTTCGGAAGTATCTACAAGTATCACTGAGCGTATACATCAAATTCCACCAAGCTAGGATACTTCCTGATTAATACCATTTCGGATGTATCTTGCTGAGGAATCCTTCCAGCCATTTGTTGCCATGGTCAATAATCCACTCAAGGATTTTGTCAGGAGACTTTCAAACCTTAAGCTCCATTTGCATTTTACACCTTTGCACAACTCTGCTCTTCCCTATTGTTTTTTTTTATCTCAACATTGACTGATTTTTTTTTTTAAACACTTCCAAAACCCTGACATCTATTGGGACATTACCCAGCCACTACTTTTTATTTAGCCCAACCCAAGCCCTCATAACTTCATTGGTTATTGAACAGGTATGTAGAAATCAGATAAGTGACAAACAATTCAAATTATTAGAGGGACAAAAATATAGGGACATGAAAATAATTAGACAATTTCTGATTAGCCTTTATACACTCTGCATCTGCAAGTCATCTTTAATTCCTCCAGCAGCTATGTCATCACTGCCTGATTATGAAGTAAACTTATTCTGTGTGGAAAGAGAGTAATGTCATTAATTACATTTAAAATGATTATGATCTTCCTGCGGTCTTCTCTCATCAAACTTGCGCTCAAATGCATCAAGACACTGGATAACCTCTTGAACCTAAGAAGAGCAGTCATTGATATACAAAAGGGCCTTTACACCTCACAGCCATCACCTCTCACTGCTAGCTGTGAGGATTCCTAGAAAGTTTCACTAATTCCCATATACATCCACATACATGAAGTATCTGGTTGTTTCACAAAATTTCCTTTTGCATACTACCTTTCCAAGCACTCTGCCTCATACATCTGGCAAACGTAAAGTTTAGCGGGGATTTCCCATACCCATATTTGTCCGGATACAGAACTTTTCATACAGTGGATGTGATTATTGAGATTAGCTTGAAGTGTTTTAAGGGACACTACAAGCTCTGAAAAAATTTTCAAGCTGAAAGAGACTGGCATGAAATGCTCATCTCTGATGTGACAAGAGGCATCTTACAATGAGGATGTTTATAAATTCTACTAGAATATTGTATAAATCAATGGTGAATGTAAAATGTACTAGTGTATCCAGTCGATGAGATTTGCTTTCTATTTAGGATGAGGTGGAGGAGCTTCGCTCAGAGATGCTAGAGATGAGGGACCTGTATATGGAGGAGGATGTGTACCACGTACAGGAGCTGAAGCAGCAACTGGAACAGGCCAACAAGACATGTCGCATTTTGCAGTATCGCCTTCGCAAGGCCGAGAGGCGCAGTCTGCGTGTTGCCCAGACTGGCCAGGTGGACGGCGAGCTTATCCGCACCCTGGAGCATGATGTTCGGGTTAGTATCCTCAACTGAGACTGTCTGGAGCTAAAGAAACGATACGAGGAATCCATCAGCGTGGTTCTTGTGCATTCCTTTCTAATTCTATGAATCACAATGTTTCTGGGAAGATGAAGCACATCTTTTATTGTTTCATTTACTTTCAGTGTGTAATGTGGTTGGTCCACTCATCAACTTTCCTCACATTAACTTGTAATTTAACAAGTGACTTCCTTTAGCAGGAAAAACCCTATGAAGCATGCCAATCCACACCACTCATCAATTTAGGACATGTGCTAAGTTTATATGTTTAAGTGTTGCTCTGTAGTCCTTGACAAATGAATCAGGGCTCGGTGATTCAGTATGCTCTCACTTAAACTTGTGGAATTTAGATTTTTTTTTTTTTTTTTACAGGTCTGAACAACAGTACTAAACGTTTCACCAAAGATTGTGGCTATGGTAACATTTCAAGCCAAGGATATTCAAGTTTATATTGACATGCCTGAGATTTCATTATAGTCTGTATAGTGGGAGGCTTTCCTTTCTGGATGGGGTTCAATTATGTTTTACGGTAAAACAGAGGGAAAAATCCTGAGCGCTCTGCTTGCCAGCTGCTGTTTTGTGGCAGACCACTCACAACACAAGCATTTTTTGGTTTGAACTCATCAGCCAATCAGGAGAAGAGAGTAAAGCAGGAACATTAAATGCTAATCAACACAGCAGGGGTAGGCCACATCAGTGTTCACTTTCCTTGAAGACTGCCCCATGCTATGCAACAATTTTGGTTTTAAATGTTTACCCTTTGTAGGCATTCAATCTTGGTTCCTTTGAAAACTCAATAAGATTACAATTTTGTATTGTGCAGAAGGCTCCCCTTTGTAATCTTTGATTTTTAAAAAAAAAAAAAAAAAAAAAAAAAGAAGCTATTTTGTTTATAAGACTTGAAAGAAAACTAAAGAAAGAGAGACACACTGAAAAAGATAATATATGTCAAGGCCAGCAGCATCAGTGGAGGAAGTCTCTTGGCAGCTGTCTATGTTCACAGTGGGCATGTACATGAGTCTATTTTAGCGACATGTAGAGGAAATAGATACCCCGTATATTTTTTCTGCAGTCCGAAACAGTTGGATGTATATGTGTTTTATGTTAGCTTAAACGTTGGAGATGTCTCTATGGATTCTCTCTTAATGTGCATCACTTTCACTTTCTTTTAACATGCTCTAACCCTTGTCCATAAACAATGAAAAGTATTATAGTGCAGATCTTTAGATGCAGTAATGCCCTTTAAATCACCAATCACCAGAATAGTAGAGAGCCCTGTACTGAATATCATGGTGTAGTCACATGAAACGTTTCCCCTGGATATTGCCACTGAATAGGTTTCAAGTGTTATCCTCATAACACTAATATTTCAAATGAAGGACAACACAAGATAATCATGTATTGAATAGAACACATACATATTTTAGCTCAAGTGAGCTCTACATTGAGCAACCTGAACAGATAAAAGCTTGTTTTTCCATGGAAAAGGTTGGATGGTTTATATTGTCATTTACACTAATTCAATAAATCTTTCAGGTAGCAAAAAGTGTGTCCCTGCGCCTGCACACTGAGCTCGAGGCAGTGCAAAAGAAGAGTTTGCGGCTGGAGTGGGAAAACGAAGAGTTGCGGGAGAGGTTCCAGAATCTGGAGGTGGAAAAGCAGGTCCTGCAGACGGAAATGAACAAATCTAGAGAGGTACAGAGTTAGACAATACTAACTAACAGCTGCTGTGTAAAACAAGTAGAAACTACAGCAAGTGTTTTTGAAAGGTTTCCTTCATAAATGTATGCACCCGTTCTCCTGTTCTTTAAGAAGGTTAGGGTGTCAGTCTGGCCTTGACCCCGACTATGTGTATAAAGGGTGTGACTAACAGCTGACTCTCTGGGCAAGGCAGAGTACTATGAGAACTGAGGGATAGGATTCAAAGCACAGCTGTCATTCTCACTTATGGGTGCAGGGATAGAAAAAGAGATGAGAAAAAGAGGAGGAAGGATGATATATGAGTAAATGATATGATCATATGATTATATGACAGCATGCCAGAATATATATATATATATTCCATATATACTGTGTGTGTATATACAGTATGTGTACAGTATACATGGGATAGATAGATAGATAGATAGATAGATAGATAGATAGATAGATTTTAGTCCTTTTGGTAAATTATTGAGATGAAACTTTGGCAGGAAGAGATATAGTGTTTAGCAAAAGCATCCAAAATTATAACAATTACAACAAGGAAAGAAATAACAAAATATTTTCAAAAACTTTGTAATACTTCTTGTCAATGTTTTTTCTCAAAACTGTCAAAGTGGAGATATCTCAGTTTGCTGTCATACTCTTCATATACTGTACATCCACCTAACATAACTATTAAAATTGATCCAGAGATTCCAGGGATTGCTTGTACCAGCACTGCTACAAAGTTTAAAACAGGATTCGGTGCTTAGAAGTGGACAGTAACAGCTCAGCTCAGGCTGCTCATCTCAAACAGCTGCTGTCCTTCTCTGATCCTCATGAGCTGAGCAAATCAGTCACACCAGATTACCTAGCTCAACAGTCAGCTCAGTGGCAATCAATAAACCCGCGAAATGAAGATGTGTAGACTCTTAATGAATTACAGCTTAGAAGAATGATTTCTGGTTGCTTTTACTACACAAAATATTTTTGTAAAATGAATTTTGAGGGAATCATTGGGAATTCATTATTTATTAAAATATTTAAAATGTTGATGTGACATTTGAATCAGTGGTTTAAAGTATGCATTATTCTGAGATATTAAAATGGGAATGTGGACGTAACTGAGGAGAGGAATGGGAGCATTTGTGTATTATTGCCAGGTTCTGTGTTCCCAGGATCATAAGAAATAAGCTTACATGCTCTTCAATGGTTTATTAGCAAGCTAAAATCCATTGAAATAATTGTCTTAAATAATGAAAATGCTGTTGGTGTTTCATCAAAGACAACAAGTTGTAGTGAAGCAAACATTTTAAAATGTAGTTACTGTATATTCAGGCTTAGACACAAATGAGATGTTTAGGTAAAAGTAGACTTTTACCTACAAGATTTGTAGACTTTCGTTACCTGCACAAGTTCATTTTGTTCACTAATCCCATTCTGAAGTTGGCTTTTCCCTTTCATTTAATAAATACATAAACAATGCTATCTTCCACTACAGGTGTTTTCTCAAAATTCCTTAAAGAGGAGAAGTTTGAGATCAGCTGGAGGGAAGAGTGAAAAGAAGATTTCTTCACAAGTGAATACAATGCATTTTATTTCAATAATAATAATAATAATAATAATAATAATGATAATAATAATTATTATTATTATATATACAGGTGCATCTCAAGAAATAAGAATATCATTGAAAATGTATTCATATATTTCATAGATTGATTACACACAGACTGATATATTTCAACGATTTATTTCTTTTAATTTTGATGATTATGGCTTGCAGCTAATGAAAACCCCAAATTCAGCATCTCAGAAAATTAGAATATTGTGAAGTTATTGGAGACTCATGGTGTCACACTCTGATCAGCTAATTAACTCAAAACACCTGCAATGGATTCCTGAGCCTTTAAATGGCCTCTCAGTCTAGTTCAGTAGGCTACACAATCATGCGGAAGACTGCTGACTTGACAGAGAGGATTGAAAAATGAAAACTATTCAAGAATTTGGGGGAAATTCACAAGGAGAGGACAGCAGCTGGAGTCAGTGCTTCAAGAGCCACCACGCACAGACTTACCTGGGCTAAGGACTAAAAGGAGTGGACTGTTGCTCAGTGGGCCAAAGTCCTCTTTTCAGATGAAAGTAAATTTTACATTACATCTGGAAATCAAGAGGAGAGACACAGAGATCCAGTGTGAAGTTTGCACGGTCAGTGGTGGTTTGGGGAGCCATGTCATCCGCTGGTGTTGGTCCACTGTGGTTTATCAGGTCCAAGGTCAGCGCAGCCGTCTATCAGGAAGTTTTAGAGCACTTCATGCTTCCCTCTGCTGACCAGCTATATGAAGATGCTGATTTCATTTTCCAGCAGGACTTGGCATCTGCCTACACTGCCAAAAGTACTAATACCTGGTTTAAGCCCCATGGTATGCCTGTTTGGTCAGCAAACTTGCCCGACCTAAAGTCCATAGAGAAAAAAAACCACTTGAAATATATCAGTCTGTGTGTAATGACGTGTGTAGTTGTATAATCAACTTTTCACTTATATTTTAATTTATTGAGATGCACCTGTGTGTGTGTATACAGAATTGTTGCACTAAGTATTGTATAAAACAATTCTGTGTTTAATAGGATGATAGTGCTGATATGAAATGCCAGCTGCACTTTGCTAAAGAGGAATCAGCTCTTATGTGCAAGAAGCTGACTAAGATGGCTGTGGAATGTGAGACCATGAAAGAGGAATTATCCAAGTACAGGCTGCTTTATGGCGATGTTGATGCATCTCAGGCTGCAACAGGGACCAATAACTCTGCCCACACACGTGAATCTGAGGTCAAAGTTCATCTTCGACTGGTGGAAGAAGAAGCAACCCTGCTGAGCCGAAGGATTGTGGAACTGGAAGTGGAGAACCGAGGGCTGAGAGCGGAGATGAATGAAATGCGAGAGAGAGCAGGATGGGGCCAAGAGGAGGAAGATGAGATTATGGAGGGCAGAGAGAAGTGTCTAGCTACATCTTTGTTTAAAGAGAAAGAAAAAGACACCCACTGTGTTAAACATAATGGGCATCCAGAATCTGGAGAAAAGAATGAAGGCAATGTTCAGTCAGTTGGTGTGGTAAAACTAGATAACTGTTCTTTAAGTCATATCCTTAGAGAGAGGCCAGTGGATGTGGCGACAAACCATCCTAAAGACCAAAATATATGTAATGAAAATGGAGAAAAAGGTCAGGGTTGTACTATTAGCCTGAAGAACCCAGAAGCACTGCTTACAATTCGTGACCAGGCTATGCTGGTTAGATCAATTATCCAGTTCTTAATCCCACCAGCAAAAAACAGCTTCTCACCAACGACCAACCATAACCTTTGCTCTCTCCTCAGCAAAACTGAGGTTAATTCTCAATACCTGAATAATGCATGGGTTTTGGATCCTATGATGAGTCCCCTGACCAGTGGACTGGAAGTTCTACAAGCCCAGTTATGCACTCTTGTGGCAAAACTAGATGCTGTGGTAAATTCTGTGCATAATAAAATTGGTCAAGATACTTATTCAGAAAGTGTGCTGGAAACAGGCAACCAAGTAGCACAGCAATGTCCTGTTGAGAAAAGGACCTGCAATTGTAGCAATGATGAGGAACAAATCAGTAACCAGGCCAGTCTTGAGGTCCTTACATTACAACTTCGCTGGTTCCTTCAGCAGTGGCGGCAAGGAGAGAGGCCATCTGGAAAAGACAAGAACCTGTTTGAGGTGATACCATGTTTATTGAGAAGAAGAATTTTCTTTTTGGGCTAAATGATAGCAGGAGCTGCTAATTAAGTAATTGCAGTCTATGGAATTTAGAAGAAAAATACAATATTTGTGACCTAGGTAATCCATATGGCTCTAGAAAACAAGTGTTTCATTGACTAAGGATCCAGCTTGCTGAAATAGTTATTTGCTCATTTTGTACATATGATAATTGTATTGTATATCATTTTAAGATGGACTTTCAGAAGGAGCTTAATGCTCAAATGAAGGCTGACTTGCTGGGATCCCCAAAATATTGCAAATCATTTAGAGAAGCAAAAACTCATGCAAAAACTGAAAGAGTTTAGCAGATTAAATTTTATTAATTTTTTGTACTGAGCATGTTTGATACATCAGGCTTTTCTCATCTCATTTCAATAATCTCTCCAGGTGAATGCAGTTCTTCTCTCAGATCTGAAAGCAACACTGCAGGATCTATGTTGTGAGCTGCAAGAGGAATATCAGGCTGGCCAGCAGGTTGCACAACAGTTTGCAGAAGCTAAAGCAGCATGGACTCTGGAGAGTACAGAACTCAGGAACCTCATAAGCAGGGTAAGGGATCAGAACGAAACTAGCTACAAAACTAATTTCATGGCTCACTGTTTTCTGACTGTGAAAAACATTGTTTTCTAATCAGAAAGAAACCACAATCATAAAATTCCAAGTTCTGCTGTATCAGGAAGACCAGACATATGCAAAACTTCTCACCAAGCTACATTCAAATTAGGGTAAATGGGTTTAAAGGGTCAGCACTGTAGCTTTGCACCTACTGGGTCGAGGGTTCATTACCCACCTCAGGTCTGTGTGCATGGAGTTTGCATGTTCTCCCCATGCTTGGTGGGTTTCCCTCCGGTTACTCCAGTTTCTTCTTACAGTCTTTACAGACATGCAGATTAGGCTGATTGTAACCATTCCTCATAATGAGTGACTGTGTGTGTGCTTTTGCCCTTCAATGGACTAGCACCCCAAACCCACAATGTACCCACCTAGTACCATGAGTCCCCTGGGATAGTCTCCAGGCCTCCAGCGACCCTGTACAGGATAAGCAATATAAAGAATGAATAAGAGAGTGAATAAAAGTTTAAAGGGGTATAACGTATAAGGTCAATGCTTTTGTGTGTTTCCTTATGCACACAGCTGGAGAGTACATCTGAGACAAATGATTTTCCAGACCCAAAGATGGCATTGCAGAAGGATTATTTTGAGGAGCTTCAGAAGCTTTTAGATGAGTCCCATGCTGCCATCATTGATCTGACCAGCCAACTGAAAGTATGTGAGAGCAACTGGAACTGTGAGCCCCGTGAGCTCCTTAAACACTTTACTAAAGTCCATCTTGACTGGGAAAATCAAAGCAAGTACAATGAGGTAAAGATTACTCGTTTGCATTGTGCATATTGCAATTTCTTTTTTGCATTAGACTATATTCCTTTTCACTTACATATGTAGCACTAGTGGTTACCACAAATCACCATATTACTCACAAACTGGCCTTGTTTTAAACTGTTGTTTCAAACTCATGGAACATAATTTAGGCATTGATGACTGCTCTGTAAATATGTATGAAGCAAAATTTTATATATATCACTTTCTGCACTGATAAGGGAGACAGTTCTGTTCAGCCATATTTTACTTGTGATAGTGTTTTGGTCACGCATAAGTTAATTTATATTGTTCACAGATAAGTTTTTAAAATTGAGAAATTATTTGACTGAAGATATGTAATTAACTTTCAGTCTCAGCCATTCCTGCTCTCCCAGAAAAGAGAAGAAACTAAGAGGTTGGATTTCTTTTCATAATTTGTATATATACCCTAACTCTATCATGATCATTTGCACCATCAATTGAATTTCATTATCTAAAATGTAAATGTTTATCCCAGACTAACTCATCAAGCTGGTCCATCAACGCAGAGGTCCAGCAAGAATTGGATATACCTCACACAAGAGGCAGCTTTGTTGGACAGAGAAGCTCCATGGAAGACCTGGGACTGTCCCATCATGCCAAATAGCTTCTCCAATCTGAATCTAAAGCAGAAACCAACACAGAAGAGCCACACAGCTCCAGAGAAAACCAGCATCCGTATATACTACAGTCCCCCATCAGCCCGAAGGATTCTTCCATGTGCTGTGTTTTCTAAAGATGAGGACAAATGTGAAAAGAAACAAGAGAAAGAGAAACCACACTTCCATAACTCTAAAGATAGAAATGAAACGAATGTCTGTAATACCTGGCAGGATATATTACCTTTTCAGTGCCAGAGTATGATCGAGCATAGTCCATTTGCTCTTATTAGATCCAATTCATTGTCTGATTTCCAGTCAGTTGGTGTTTCATCTTCATCTTGCTTGCCCTTCAGTGGGTGGGAGGTCTCAAGAAATCTGAGTGATGACATGAAAGAAATGACAGCAAGTGTGCTTGAAAGGAGGAGAAGGAGCATCTCAGGTAGCCACTCTGTTGGGGTAATCAGTATAGGAACTCAGACTCATACCCAGCCACAGGTGAATAGTGTTGGACTTCAAACTGACATCTATCAAGGTGCAGGTGCAAGCAAACACCGGTCACCCAGGGTTCCCACATTTGTGTCTGCCCGCTCTCAAAACATTTCATCTTCCCTGGAGAGGATGTCTGGCTCTTTAGAAAAGCCTTCACCTTGTTCAAATTCACCCAAACTACAGCGAAGGCATTCCACCTCATCCCCCTTTTCCTCCAGCTCTTCTTCTTCCAACACTACAAATTCCTCATATTCTTTCAACTCAGCTTCAATGTCCTCATCCTCATCTCTGGCCAGCTCCTCCAAATTGGATCCTCCTAAGGAACGTAGTGTATGGAGTGTTCCACAGTGTAGTACTAGCAACACGAGACCCAGCGCAGCATTTGGGAGTAGCAATGAGAGATCTGCTGGCCGTAGGACTGCAGGAATCCACAAGTATGGCCTGGTTCAAGAGTTTTTCCGTAACGTGTGTGGTCGCGGAGAGAAACCAAATCCACCAAATCCAGGAGGGGATAAAGTATCAGATATAAGAAGGGATCATGCAAGTTCAGCAAAATTAAAGAAAAAGGAAGGGCCTCCTTCTCGGATTCCCACAGCACCACTGGGAAGGAGTGACAGTGTCACCAGAATTGTTAATCACAGATTTATGAAACAGAGTAGGAGCGAGGAATCTCAATCAACTCAGACACAAATACAGGGTCAGTGTCACAACCAGACCAAGACACCCATGAGTAAGGACAAGGGTTTTGGCCCTGCAACTCTGGAGGTAGGTGACATTAACTACGTAAGGAGTACTATACTATATATTCAGTATGTAACAACTAGGAGTTGTAATCTATGTATGAGTGTAGAGTCTGCTTTACAGATCACACTCAGCAGTTATGTATTTTATCATGGTGCTGGCAAAAATATTTAGAAGTGTGTATATATCTTTGAATGCTTTCCTTTCTTTTATTCTTAACACTTGATCGTTCCTCTTTAAGGATACCCCCTGTGGCTGCAGCTCTCGAACTTTAGCCTCCTGCTTTGCTAGAGTTTCTCGGTCCAACCCTCGTCATACCCACAGCCACTGTAAGCTCCGCCCCACAGCAGCTGGTGGGAAAGGAAATCTGCTTTCTCAGTGATGGGTGGCATCACCATACTGATACCAATACACAGGTGACAGGATACTTTTTAAAAAATGAAGCAGCTACCTTTTAGAATGTTTTCAGTCTCTTCTAATAATCTGAAGTTTTATTGTCATACTGTATTGCTGTTTGGTGTATTGATTTAAAGCTTTAAATGTGTTATACATCAAGCTTTTACATTAACATTATATTTAATCGAATGTATTGTGGCCAAGATATAGAAAAACTATTTATGTTTTGTTCTTTCTTTTTTGTTATACTATTTACATATCTGTAATAGAATCTCCTGACATACTGTATACTGTAAAAAACAGTAATTAGTCAAACATGGTTGTAAAAAGCTATATAAAATGTCTGTAAATAAAAATTTCTTATAACATTGGTCTTTGTTTCTTATGAAGTGCATCAAACTTATCATAAGAGGACCATTAAATGTTATTAAATATGCGAAGAGATAAGCAAGGGATTATTTTACACAGTATTTTAAATGGCCAAATTTAATAATTTACAAGGCACAGTGGAAAATGACACAGAGAATTAAAGGACCAGGATTCATTTGTAAGCATGTGTTATTGCCTGTGTGAAGGTTTTTGTTGGTTTGTTTTTAAAGGTTCCTGTTGATAGCTGCTAGGATTTTATGGCCAATCTGAAATGCCCCAGGTGTCAATAAGCGTAAATGGTTGGTTTCCCTTTGGAGGTGTGTTCCCACCTCAGCAGTCCTGTGATTTGCACCAGATCCAACACGACCCTGACTAAGATAAAATGGCTACATAAGATTACTGAACTGTCTTACTTTATACAGTACAGGCCAAAAGTTGGGACACACCTTCTCATCTATCTGTCAATGGGTCTTTCTTTATTTTCAAGACCATTTAAATTGGTAGATTCTAACTGAAGGCATCAAAACTATGAATGAACACGTGGAGTTATGTACTTTACAAAAAAAGGTCTCCACAGTCACCGGACCTGAACCCAATCGAGATGGTTTGGGGTGAGCTGGACCGCAGAGTGAAG
>JAQMYG010000015.1:9188940-9199337 GCA_030014215.1 Clariallabes teugelsi
AAAATTTGTTTCCAAAACCCTCCAAACCCTTATTTCCAGAGTGTGAGTGGGTATTAGAGCCTCTAGATATCTGACATTTGATCTAGTCGAATATGAGGTATGGTATGTTCTTGAATCTGCTTGGATGCCAGATCCTAAAATACATAGAGTATTGTTATCAGGTGTGTAATTGTTCAGACTGCAAACAGCCTCAAGGAATCTTGTCTAAACTGTGCATTCTAACATGCATGCATATCTTATTGCTACACACATTCCAGGATAAAGTGTTAGCAGGTGCACAGATCTTGATTTATTGCTTCTGCAGGACTCAGTGCATACAATATGGTGTAAGCTTTGGACTAAGACAATAGGGAAATCCTTCCTTATGACTACTGAGATGAAAAAAAAATAAAGTAAGAAATTATGTAATTTATGTTAGTACAGCTAAAATTTGAGCACAACTCACTAGAATGGTATTTCACAGAATCATTCTTTGTTGAAAGAAAGCCATAAGATTTCCCATTTACAGATCCACATGGCTTCAGGCAAACTGCAAACAGGACTTCTCATGGCTATCTTTCAACAATGGCTTTCCTGTGGACAGATTCTCCCACCTGAGCTGTGGATCTCTGCAGCTCCTCCAGCCCTCTTGGGTGCTTCTCTGATTAATTCTCTCCTTGCCCGGCCTGTCAGTTTAAGTGGACAGCCATGTCTTGGTAGATTTGCAGTTATGCCATACTCTTTCCATTTTCGGATGATGGATTGGATTGTGCTCAATGACATGTTCAAAGGTTTGGATTTATTTATTTTTAAACTTCTCCACAACTTTATCCCTGACCTGTCTGGTGTGTTCCTTGGGCTTCATGATGCTGTTTGTTCACTAATGTTCTCCAGAAATCCTCTAAGGGGCTCACAGGACAGCTGTATTTATACTGAGATTAAATTACACACAGGTGGACTTTGTTTGCTAATTATGTGTCTTTTGAAGGCAGTTGGTTCCGCTGGATTTTAGTTATTGGTATCAGAGAAAAGGAGGTTGGAATACAAAGGGGGCTGAATACAAACACATGCCACGGTTTTCAGATTTTATCACAATTTTGTACCACTTTGTGCTGGTCTATCACAAATAATCATAAGAAAATACATTTAAAGTTGTGGTTGTAACGTCACAAAATATGGAAAAGTTCAAGGGGTATGAATACATTTGCAAGGTCCTCTAGTCTGTGTTTGCTTGCTAGGTGTGTTGGTTCACATCACCTCACCTCTTGTTGAATTTCACTGGGTTTTTAGTATTGTGGCTTTCTAAAACTCATTTCCACTACACACAATTTTGTACTTGTGTAGTCCTTAAATGGCCTCAGAGCTTCTGGGGGGCAAAAAAACTCCAAGTAAAACATGTAAACACATTTAATTGTGTGGTGTGTTATCAGTTCAGGGGCCTCTCATGCTTTTATGTGCAGTGTGTTCAGCACTCTTCTCCAAAACATCCAGATCTGACCATGTGCCTAAACATGATTTTTGTTTTGATTTGTTTTATTGCCTTAACAGTATTCCCACTTCCTTATTAAAACAGCTAATCTAAATAAGATAGACCTCCGTTTGTTTTACACGAGACAGATGACAAGGGAAAAAAAGCTGGGACTGGATCCAACCCGGTGAAAGCTGGTCAGTGGGCTAGAGCACAACTTAGAGTAGGGAGGGAACGAAAGAA
This sequence comes from Clariallabes teugelsi, assembly GCA_030014215.1. NCBI lineage: Eukaryota > Metazoa > Chordata > Actinopteri > Siluriformes > Clariidae > Clariallabes > Clariallabes teugelsi. Next base: position 9,190,631 of record JAQMYG010000015.1, read on the forward strand.
ACGAAAGGAGGGAGGGAGAAAGAGAGACATGAGTAAGGAGGGAGGGAGGGAGAGACTAGAGCTGGGCAAGATTAGTTGCTCCAGCTCTCACAGTATCAATCTGTATTTGGTTTAGCCAGCCACAAGGCGCAGTGTGAGTCAGACGACGGAAATAGTAGCTACAGGTGTGCACGTATTGTACTCTTTCGGGAAACGGGAGGCGTCCAACAAAGCCAGAAGTCAGGTCTAAGCTGCCAACATTATTAAGGTTGACTGCTGGGGCAAGGTCTCTGCCCGAAAACATGGTTATTACCTGTCCTGGATGTGACACTCTTCACTAGGCTTTAATATACTGTAAGACTTCGCGCCTTCAGTAAACAACAGAGATGGAGTTTCGGCTCGTGCTCACGTGCCTGCTATTCAGCTTTCACCTGCGCGCGGGAAAGACGCAGAGCGCGAGCTCCGGTTCAGGTGAGTGACACAGTTAGTTAAACACTTCACACACATTGTTTCCCTTTGCGAATCAGTTTTAGACAACATGGACAACACTATGGTCCCTATACACTATGGACGACATTACAAATGTACAAATAAACAGGAAACCTTTACAAAATGTAAACAAACCTCAAAAGTAAACAAGCCACAAAGAAGATGTGATATTTTCTAATATTATATTCTAATAGCTTAGTGGTCAGCCATGTCGCCTCGCACCTCCAGGGTCCGGATTCGATTCCCACCTGTTGTGCATTGAGTTTATATTGCTGCTTGGTGGTTTTCCTCCGGGGACTCTGGTTTTCTTATAAAAGACATGCAGGTTAGGCTAACGGGCATTCCCAAATTGTGTGAGTGAGTGCGTGTGTGTGTGTGTGTGTGCCCTGCGATGGATTGGCACCACGTCCAGGGTCTAACCTGCCCCATGCCCTGAGATAGGTTCCAGGCCCCCCTCAACCCTGTATACAGAATAATACGTTATAGACAATGAGTGAGTGAGAAGATTTTATATATTCTAATATTATATCCTAATTTCTTAGTGGTTATCACTGTCACTTCACACCTCCGGTGTCCGGGTTCGATTCCCACCTTGGGGTCTATTTGCATGGAGTTTGCATCAGTGCTTGGTGGGCTTCCTCCTTTTCCTCCGTTTTCCTTTCACAATCCAAAGACATGCAGGTTGGACAAATTGGCGTTCCCAAATTACCTGTATTGTGTGTGTATGACTATTTGTCGCCGAGCTGGCAACCCGAGCAGTTTCTAAGTAACTGCCATAGAAACTATGGATATATCTTCAGGCGGGGGAATATCCGTTGCCCGATGTGTCAGATGGCATGTGGACACGCCCTATACCCATTACTCCAATATTATGAACATGCATAATTAGAAGATACCGCTTGTTTTCTTCCACTTGGCCCCCCGAGATCACACACACTATATTGGAACACAAACTTTAGTACAGAAAAGAAAGACCACACAACTATCTGATGCTTTAAACGTTTCAATTTTACATTTACATTTAGGCATTTGGCTGACGCTCTTTGGCAGAGCGACTTACATAAGTGCTTTGTTAATTGGTTTCCATCATTAACAATATCCTTACACTGGTTCACTAGGTTACTAACTAAGTAACCTAAGTGCTATCAGTCAAGCCCCACTGGGAATGTTTTTTTTTCTTTTCTTTTTTTTTGGTTTTGGAGTTAACCAAAATACCTAAGAAACAGATAGGTCATGAGTTGCCGTTTAAGGATTGCCAGTGAATCGCTGTACGGACATCTGGAGGAAGTTTATTCCGCCACCCAGGACCCAGGACAGAAAACAGTCTAGAAGCATGTCACCCTTGATCCCTGAGAGAGTGTGGGACCAGTGCTGGAGGATCGGAGAGAACATGTTGCAGTGCAGGATCATTTTTAACCCACAGCGACATTTTAAATTGTTTGCCCAAATAGTGTCCGGTCAAATCATAATGGGTGCCCTTCTAAGTCTGGTTCCTACCAAGATTTCTTCCTTATGTTCTCTAAGGATTGCTTTCTGTATGCAATATCAGGGATAAATTCAATCAATAGAAATGTATAAATTTCTTCATGCTCAAGTTGCCTGACAATGTGACAATGTTCATTTCTATAAGAGTGCTGTTCAACTAAAAAGTTTAATGAAGGTGTGTGTGTGTGTGTGTGTGTGTGTGCATGGTGCCTAACAATCCCATTCAGGGTGTTTGCATAGCCCCAAATATGATACAATAAAACTGTCTCATCAAATGCTTAATCCTGACTACTCAGCTTTACTTCTTTAAAAACAAGGGAGGAAGGTCGTCTCAGTTTTGGCACAGTGACCAGTCTGCCCACTCAAACTGACCGAAAAGGATATGAATCGGAAAAAAGTGACCATTTTTGGTAAAAGTTTAATAGGAATTATTCTCCAATCATCAATAAAAACACAATACATTAGGGGTGTTCAAGTTAAAACTTGAACTCGTTGTCAACAGTGAAACAGTAAAACCAAGTGACATTTACAGAAGAATTCAGGCGCACTACAGTGATGAGACGTTGCCACAGTAAAACATTTGAATGGGGCAAACGTTTTCAAGAAGGCCGTATGTCCATGAATGACGATCCCAGCTGAGGTGGCTTGGAGCCCACTGCAGTCATTGCTGTAAACTTTCATCCAGTGGACCGCCTGACCATTAAAAATCGACAGATGACTTGTTGCCAACTTTCAGAAGAGACACATCTGTCAGTGGGAACTGTACGAACACCTGCATTTCCAGAAGGTGTGTGCACGCTGGGTAAGGAGAGAGCTCTCTACCTTCGATTGGCACAGAAGATTGCTAGTGAGTTAATGGAACGTTTTGACACAGAAGTCCAAGATGTCAGAAAACTTTCTAACTTGATGGTATCCAAGCATTAGTGAAAATACTGGGATAAGTGCATAAGTATAGCAGGGGATTATATAGAGAAATAAACATGCTTTTTACTCTCATAACTGTATTGTGTTAATCTGCACAATCAAAAGTCCCGGTTTGACTTGAACAGACCTCATGATTCTAACCTCTATATTATTAGATGCTAGCTTGAATTTTCAGGCATTTATGAATAGGAAATACTTTTGCTATTATTATAGAGATGGGCCAAAAGATTTTCTATAGTACACTGTGACAAGCTACACTGTGTGGACAAGTGGACTTGTGTGTGGTGTATCTGGCAAATTGACTCAACTGTAATAATTGGAAAAGTTGTAAAATAGTTTGTGTTGCAGTCTTTATTGTATGAAACAATTGTTTGTAAATCATTGAACCCTGTTGTCTCAATCACATTAGTGGCGAACTAATGGGGGGGTGGGGGGTTGAACCTGCATTTTGCTCTGATTTCGTCTGGAAATAAATACATACCTTTCTGCTCCTACATCATTATACAAAGTCAGTAATATTCTGTGGTTCAGGATTGTCAGAAAGGATATTTTATTTTATAAAATAAATTTTATCGTATTTATGTGTTGCTTGGGTCCTGATGCGAAGGCAAACACATACCCGGAGCAGAGCACAGGGAATAATTCAATCCGAGCCAGTGTGGTTTGGAACATAAGTGCACTTGGAGGTAATCATACTTCACAACTGCAGATGAGCCACGCAGTGGTCAGTTGTATTTGGATTCTGAGGACATTTCTTATATTCTGGTTCATGCCTCATGGCTGAATGCTTTAGAGAATTCTTCAAGAGTCACTGGTTGAACTGACTGTGCCAATGATCAGTCAAGTGTTTCATAAGCTATTGAACGATTGTATTGTGACACTAAAATGAGGCTTTGTTCAAAATACAGAAGGGCACAAAGTGGGTATCAGAAAATTCCTGTTTACTTGCAAGCCTGGATACCCATGACTGCCCTGCCTGCCGGCATTAGTAGACCTTTTGATTAGTTAATGAATCGTCTTATTGGGCATGGATTCACTCTTCTATTATGATACATCTTACTCACACAAATACACACACACTCACACACGCGTGCACACAGCTCTCATTCTTTCTCGCCACCGAGGTCTCTGGAATAGAACGTACATTCCTTTCTTTCATTCTTATGAGACTCACAGACCTCACCTCCCCCTTTACTGTCTGTTTCTCCCTCATGCTGCCCCTTCTAACCCCCATGCTAACCCTATCCAGTAGTCGTGCTGCTACCACTTACCATCTGTTTGTTTATTTTTTTCGACTCTAATTTAAGGAGCTTTTCTCTGCCAGGAAATTCATGACTACCGGTGGATCATGATTGTCTTTCTGGCTCTGTCTAAATATTTTGAACGAACTTCTACACTCTTTTTCTCCTATAAATCCAAAACTTTCATGTCAATTTTTAAGGGTCTATTTAAATGTATGTCTTCTTCAGAATTTTTCCCTTTTCTAAATCAACTTCCTGTTTAAACTTTTGGGGTTTATCCATTTTTATTACCTTCCCTGAAAATTTAATAAGTGTGTGACTATGTTGTTCCAAGAAGGCAGGAATGAAGATTTTGTTCAGTAGCATACAGTTGCACATGTGTGTGTGTGTGTGTCAAGGAGTGCGTGGGAGCAGGGAGAAAAACCCTGGAAAGTACAGCGGGAGGGGAGAAACGACGCCAGTGAGAATAAAGACAGTTTGCTGCTTGTTCTTTATGTGGAAACATTTTATTTTTTCTTGCTTTAGATGGCTTGATTTACTGCAGCTACTTCTTGAGATAAAAGGTTGAAATTAAATGGTTGGAATTATATCTCACATTTTCCTAAGTCTTTTATACTTTCATTTATACCATTATGCACATTGTAATTGTATTGAGAATTTCATATCTTGTTCAACGGTTAAATATTAAAATCCAAAATAGCATTGCAAGCCGGCACAGTGGTGTAGTGGTTAGACTGTCGCCTTTTACCTCCAGGGTCTGGGTTCGATTCCTGTGGATGTTTGCATGTGCTTGGTGGGTTTCCTCCGGTTTCCTCCCAAAGACCCAAACTGCCTGTAGATTGTGTATGTGTATGCCATGCGATCGATTGGCACCCAGTCCAGGGTGTACCCTGCCTTGTGCCCTAAGTCTCCAGGCCCCCCGTGACCCTGAATACAGGATAAAGCGGTATAGATGATGAGTGAGTGAGTGAACAGCATTGCAACTCTCTCAGACAGTGCAATATATTACTGTTATAAACCTCTTTATTTTGTAAATTGTGTTGTCTAAGTGTAATTGAACCGGATATTCTAAATCCATTCCTAATTTGTGATAACATCTTCTAAACATTTCCATAAACCTATAAAACTTTCTTTTACACCCACAGCCTTGAACTGCTGTGAAGGCGACGTCTTGTTCCTACTGGATTCCTCAGGCAGCGTGTCATTGTTCGAGTTTTCCCACATGCTAACCTTCCTGTCGGAGCTTGCGGAGCCTTTTTCTCTGGGTCACGAGCAGGTGAGGTTGGCGCTGTTGCAAGTAGGCACCATGCCTCATCTGGAGTTTGGCTTTGAGGCTTATAGCAGGCAGCAGGATCTTCAGGAAGCACTGAAGAGGACTCAGAAACTTGGAGGAGACACCAATACAGCGGAAGCTCTTCTGATCGCCAAGGACGAGGTGCTGAAACAAGGCATCCCAGGTGGAGCGAGAGAAGGACTGCCGAGAGTGCTGGTTTGGCTCACCGATGGTGTGGAGCCCGGAGACGTGGGGCAACTCATGGCCGAGCTGCGGGACGAGGGCGTCTACGTGCTGGTTGTGTCCACTGGCCGAGGGAACTACCAGATTTTAAGGGATGTTGTGAGTCCACCTGTTGAGGAGCACCTGCATTTTGTGGATATTGAAGACCTGAGTATAATCACTGAGGACTTAAGGAATGCTATTATTGGTAAGAACTTATTAAAAAAAAAACATTTAAATAAAAGGAAATATGTGGAGATTTTGGCAATGACAGCATCTTACATTGTAAAATATAATTCTAGAACAAGTCACTTTAAGGATGCTAAACACTGCTCAATCTAGAGCTGGTACAAAATATAATTAGCAAAGAACAGACACAGACAGACCATATGGATGGAGTGGACACGTGGTACTCTAGCCTCTACCACTTCATGCTGCAGAAATTTAGGCGCCTTAGCCAGACAACTTAGGGACACAAATAGATTGAGACAGCAACACAAGGCTATAAGGAGACGGGACAGAGCAATATACACTGTAACGAGAGAGAGGGGCTAATTATAAAAAATAAATAATAATAATTTTGCCCCTTCTATCTCTCACGGGAGCCTTCCCAGGGCCTCCAGGTATTAATAGTAAGTAATCTTCTTTCCTGATTATGTGTCACGTAAGTGTCTAGTTTTAGACCCTTACAAACACACATCATTCGTCGACCATAAGCACAGTATACAGATCAGGTTAGAAATATCAAATATGGCAATGGCTTGGTGCCCTAATAAAGTTGGTCAAATGCACTCTATCACCCTTATTGGTTTCTGTCATGACGCTGCTATTTGTCACAGCAACATCCTCTGACTGAGCTTTCTATTTTGAGAGACATTCCTCCTGACTTATTCCTTGCTAAACTCTGTTCTCTTATTACTGTTTACCCAGAAATCATCCGTGCTAAAAGGCTTCAGGTCTACGACATCACCTCTACCAGTGCAGAGTTACACTGGAGGGCCATGGGTGCAGGTACCGGGTACTATGACATCCGGTTTGGACCTGTTCACTCTGGACAGCAAGAAGTAGATCCGGGAAGCAGTGGTACTGACCAAAGCATTGGCCCTGGTTCCTTTCAGAGAATCACTCGACCCGGCAACTCCAGCTCTGCCAAGCTGGTCAACCTACGTCCGAACACCACGTACAACGTCACGCTAATACCTCACTCCAACTTAGAATTTTTTAACACCCTGCATACTGTCTTCACCACGCAGCCAGGTGAGATCAGCAAGGAGTTTCTCTGTGAAGTGGATACTGTTTTTATATGTCCAACGGTATTTAAGGGAATAAGAAACAGAAGTAATGTGAGAAACATTTTTAAATAATCCAAATTTATTATTAATAGGTGTTTGGGAACATGCCAAGAGTGTGCAAAACTTGACCAGGAATGCTCTTAAAAATGAAAAAATATAATGTAGTTCTGATTTGTTAAACATTTGTCTTGATTGCTACAAACATAAACCCATGTATTGTTACATAGTGATGATGTTTTCAAATTTAAATTCAAATTTTATTTGTCACATACACAGTCATACACAGTACGATATGCAGTGAAATGCTTAGACCGACCGCCCGTGACCTTAAAATAAAAGACTATTATTAAGAAATAAGAAAATAGAAGTAAATTTAACTAAGGAAGAATAAAATATTTGTACAATACAAAATATACAATCTATGAAAAATATAAGAAAAATAAGAAAAACCTAGCTGTACAATATAGAAAATCTAGAATTATGGAATTTTGTATGGGAATGAAGTTGTATATAAATAAAAATGTCCAGGGAGTGTGCATATATGCCTGAAAGAATTTAAGGTGACTAAAGAATTTAAAGTGACTTATTATTATTATAATAAAATTAAGAATTTAAAGTAACTTTTTTTCTTCTTATTATTATTATTACTACTATTATTTAAAAGATTTGAATGGTGCACATTACGCTGCACTGTCCTGAACATCGCTCCAAGCTATTTCCACATATTTGGGCCATTTAAGGAGTTCCTGGGAGGCCAATATTTCAGATATGAAGCAGACAGTCTGATCATGGGCCAAGCACCTTCTACTTTGGTGGTATTCAAACATTAGTGAAACTCAGGGATAAGTCTTTCACTCTCGTAGCTGTGTTCTGTTATTCTGCGGAATCAAAAGTCCTGGTTTGGCTCGAACACTCCCCGCATTTGTCTTAGTAGTATAACACAAATAATAGGGAAAAATGAAGACCCTTCAATGGAAAGGTGTGTCCAAACTCTTGACTGGTGTTATTTCAGTATAAAAATTAAGAGAGGGCGTTTTGCTACAAAAAGTGATGTGATGGGTTAAACAAGTTTACATACAGTCATAGTGTCTGGAAAAAAACTGTTTACATTCCGTAATCCCTCTCTCTAAACATCTTCAATCTTCCTCTCAAATCCTCTCCCGTAGAGATCCAGAGTCCAGCACAAGTGACGGTTTCTGAGTCGACCATGACCAGTGTGAGAGTGAGCTGGGGGCCGCTGATGCCTGAATCTGTACAGTCTTACGAGATTGAGTACTCCACCCTTCCAACAGGGAAACTCCACGTGCTCACAGTTAATAACAGGCAGAGCTCGACAGTACTGACTAACCTGCAGCCTGGGACACAGTACCTGGTCACCGTGAGCGCCAGCTACTTCTCTGGCAAAGAGAAAGCAATGTCTGTCAAAGTATGCACTCAAGAAGGTATGTGTTAGTGTGTCAATGTTGAAGCTTATATTTTAAAGTAAATCAGTCAATTTAAAGAAAATTTGATTTCTTTTTAAGATGAAAGATGGCTTCAAGACTAACAAAGAAAGCTCAAATAAAACCAGAACTAACACCATTTGGCGTTTTTCTTTGGGGTCATCTGAAATAAGTAGTCTATCAGAATTGGCCCAACACTTGTTGCACTCTATACAGTAACAGTACTATGCTAAAGTCTTAGGCACCATATTATATTTAGTACAAAATTTGTATATTTGCATGGCTGTAAAGAAAGCAGCATATTACATAACAGACCAGTTTTCAGATAGAAAATAAAAATCTAATGTAGGTTCCTGGGTT
>JAQMYG010000015.1:9199437-9218618 GCA_030014215.1 Clariallabes teugelsi
CTGTAAAGAAAGCAGCATATTACATAACAGACCAGTTTTCAGATAGAAAATAAAAATCTAATGTAGGTTCCTGGGTTATGCATGGAAATAGAAAGGAGCTACTGTGTCAAAGTTATCAGAAAAGACAATTCTCCAGCACACTCAGTAAAACCTAACAGCAGTTTTACTTATAATACTGCAACTATCTGTATCGAACACTACTGATTATTTTCAAGCTAGGCGTTTTCACACCAAATATTGATTGTGCATATTTTATTACTCTTTAGCACTCTTTATAAAGTTTCTTTTATATCAAATATTTTCAAAGGCAGCTTTGCTTATGCTTATACTTTTTTGTATGTGCCCATGAGTAGGTTTTACTTTGTATGCTGGAGAATATGGGTTATTTTGGTAACTTTGTCACACCGCTCATTTCTATTTACATGCAAATCCCAGGAGCCTACATTAGGGTTGTTTTTTTGTTTCTGTCTGAAAACTGGTCTATCATACAATATGTTCCTTTCTTTTTAGACCTAGAAATATTCTTCTTCAATGTTATTTAGTTATGTTTGGAAATAGTGAATGGTTTTGTACATATGTACATGCAGACATGATAAGCATACTGTTTATACCAAAATTTGTACTAAAGATATTATGGAGCCAAAATACTTTTGCTACTGTATACTGTACTTTTAATTATATTTTTGCCTATCCAGATTTTCGGGTCACACTGTATATAATTGAAGCAAACATGTTCTTTTTCTTGCCAAGATGTTTTCTTCATTTCCTCTGCCAGAGCAGAATGAGAAAAGCTGAACTTTCCATATTTTTGTCAGTGTTGCCACCTCTAGGAGATCTGCATCTAAGTACAGTGGGAAATGACTCGGTGTTGGTCAAGTGGAAAGGAGGCGCTGAGGGTTTACGTGGTTACTGGCTCACATGGGAAGACAAGTCTGTACAATTCTCTAGGCACCATTCTACCCTGTATCTGCCACCCCACCTCCTCTCTACAACACTTACCCACGTTCCTCATAACACCCGTGTCTGCGTCTCCCCTGTTTACAAGTCAGCTCGGGGCGAAGGCCTTTGCTGTACGACTCACTTCGGCTCAGGTCAGTAGCAACATTATTGACGTTACGCCTGTATTCCACAGGTAATATAGATTTAAAAAGAAATGTTGGTTGCGTGCAGTTATATTGCCTGTTGAGCATCCTGTTTTTGCTAATAAACTTTTCCTACAGCTGCATTTGCTTGAAGTCACAACTTGTAGCCCTGCCAGACAGATGGATGCAGAACTGAAAACCTTACCACAGATGGAAAAAGGCGAAGAGAAAGGTTGTAATTCATATATAGTTATAGCACTTGTTTTCCACAGAGAGGTGCTCTAAAGCGCCACACTACCACAAACTGCACTGAATAGACAAACTGAAGTTATTTAAATCTGCAAACACACTATGCATGCATCTCGAATAAAAACTAAAACTAAAACATTTTCATAGGCTCAAAAGTGATTGGACGGTTGAGAGATAAGTATCTGACCATCTGTTTATTGTTATTTAATGACGAATTAAGACATCGAAAGGCCTTTAAGGACTCACAGGACATCAAATGTGGACGTGTGCAGAAATCTTTCCTTGACGAAGAAAAGCCCATTCACATTTAGCCAGAACAATCTTGAAGAGGTAGGCGTATTATTGTCAGAGTCTATAGTCAAGAGACGCTCTTGTGTTACACGCAAGTCTCAAGGAAGGAAAGACCAGATTATAGTTCCTTACAAAACATCTTAAAAGCCTGCCCAGTTGTTGAACAGGAATTTGGACAGATGAAACCAAGATTCACTTGTAGGAGAATGATATGAAGAGCATGGAGATAGAGAATAAGGGCTCATACTGTAACTCAAAACAAATCACATCATCTGTCAAACATGGTGGAGGGAGGCAGTTTTATGGCATGGGCATGTGTGGCTTTTATTGGAATTCGTTTATTGGGTGTTTTATAATGATGTAACTGCTGTTAGAAGTAATGGGATGAATTCCGAGCTATACCTTCTGCTCGGATTCAGTGACTCAATCAAATGCTGCAGAACTGCTTGGACGGCAACCCACGAGTTTCTTACGGCAAAGAAATTAAATGCTTCTAAATGATCTAACCTCAACCTGGAGCATGCTTTTCACTTACTGAAGACAAAACAGGTGACACAAGCAGCAACTGAAGGCCGCTGCAGAAAAGGCTTAGTAAAGGAGAAAACTCAGTAGTTGATGTCAAGTATTCAAAATAATTCTTGTTTTTATTTATGTTAGTTTTGTCAAATTACTTTAGAGCCTGTGAAACTAGAGGGATTATATAAAAATGCCTATAAATCCTAAATGGTTCATGAAATAATTTTTTTGTAAAATCCATAAATTAAGGCTGAAAGTTTACACTTCAATCAAGTCTTGAGTGCTTCAAATCCATTGTAATGTACAGAGGCAAAAGTGTGAAAATTGTGTCACTGTGCATATACAGAGGAGCCCAAAAAAATGTATACACACATCAACATAAAAAAATATAATCACAAAAAAATCACATTCACATGATAGAATCAACGATTGTGCGAATACTGACATCTTTAGAGCAAACATAATACTACATGTTGCTGCCATAATTCAATTTGAATTTTTTCTTTTAAAAAAAAAGGGCAACTGTTGAAGTGTGTATACAATAAATGTTTTGGGCCCCTATGTACAGACCTGACTGTAAATGAAGAGCATGCTAACTGTCTATTTTACTAATGAAAAGAAATCTTGAATGTCTTATTGCCCCATGTATTTTATGTTTGAAAAGGGAACAATGAAATCCTCAGAACAGTTTAGTTAACTTCCAAAACACACCTAGCTAAAGTTGCACATCTAAACCACTGCCTGAAAATAAATTGTTTATTATAAGTTGTGTATTTTTGAAGCTTGTGATTAGGGCCATTTATCTCAGAGCTTGTAATATGTATTCCTGGAGTACCACTGCCTTTCATGTGGTCGTGTTTTTCCTTGTTCAAATCAGCAACAAATGAACACACCCTTCCTGCAGTGACATGGCTGTGCTCGAGCAGGGAAACTATTAAAAAAAAAAAAAAAGTATGTCTGGGTATGGGTTTTCCTTCAGGATCAGTGTTAAAAACCACTTATTTAGGCCACTATAATTATCTCTTTATGAGATTGCAAGGTTGATGAAAAGAAGGACCACATTTCGAGTTCCTTGTAGCTACTAATGAAAGGGTGTAACAAATATTTTGCAGTCAAGAAGGGCCTTAATCAGCTCTACAGAAAATGTCTGAGGCACAAATCCACTACCCACACGTCTACTTGGGTATGTACATAAAGATGAGCTTTTTATACCTTTCCTCCTGTAATCTGCATTTAAGGATGTGTACATGGTTGCATTTTTGGCTTTGCATATTTACAGTTTAGGATGCAGCACAGAAAACCTCTACTGCCATCTTGTGGATTATCAGAGATATTGATGCTTATTGTAACTTAACTAATTACTTCAAATTTGGTCTGCTGGCAAAATGTTCACATTATGAAGAGTTGCTTTATAAATAAGAGTTGCATGTAAATAAGATTAATCAAAATTTAGCACTTTCTTTTAGTTAAAGCCTACTGTTTGCCAAACTACTCATCATGCTTGTGTGCTGTCTTAATATGAGGTGCTTAGAAGTCAGCATATCACAGGTGTACTGTGTAACAAAAACATGCCTGTAAATATTTCATGATACACACAATGTCTTATACTGTACAAGACTCCCCAAACTTTATTGTTGATTTTAAATAAATAAATTTCCATTTCTGTATAAAACTGTGATCCTCAGTCGTTTGTGTAACAAACACATGAATATGAACTAGAATTACAGAACGATTATTCAGGTTGTGAATGTGCAATGAATTATTTCTCACATGACATGCTGATAATCACAATATGAAATATTGTTTCAAAATATACTGATTCTCTGTATGAGAATGCAAAAAAAAAAAAAAGCCAAAGAAAAGCTCTGTTAAATTTCAATAAAGATTGGCAGCATTTAGGAATTAATTCCTTGTAAGTCAAAGGAAAGAACAATTTCTTTCAATTCTCCAACATCTACCATAAAGTAATACTATCTCCATACCGCTCACTTACAGTTCAGACAGTTCTTTGGTTGTAAATAATAAAGTGAACTTAAACAACGTGAAGATATTTAGCTAAGGCAACCGTAGCACATGGAACAATGGATTTACCCTAAAGACAGTATATTTCATTGAGATTGCAGCGTTTAGACCAGAACACATTTTCATGCACATAATCAAATTCTCCACATATACAAAATGTAGAACTTATCGAATTTCTTGCCATACTTGAAAAAACTAAATATAAAGCAGCAGAAACACCTTTTATAAGTGTCCAAGATGTTTACAGTGTTGAAGCTAGATGCTTAGAGTGTTGAGAGCTGGCACAAGTGTAACCGGATCAGGCAGATTCTGATTCTGGTCATGTGAACCTCGATCCTGAAGAACCTTCTTTTTGTGTCTTTCCTCTTGCCTCTTCTTCTTCTCTAGGCGCTGTTGCTCTTTCCTTTGTTTATTAGACAGCTAGAAACCGAAAAGAGGGAATGCCAGTTAACCCATAGCCTTATCCTAAAGAATACATCCATTTACACATAAGAAAGAATATAACCAGCAGGTACCTTGGGTTTGTGTGTGGTACTGCTCTCGGGCGGACACGTACTGTCAACATTTTCATTTACAGTTTTGGGGTGATCTAATGTTCCAAGATCACAGGGTGATAATTGGTTTGTCAGCTGGTATTCAAACCACTCTTCTTGGCACATCTGTGAAGTGGCAGTTGACTGGCATGGATTTATCTCTTGACCTGACGGAGACAAACCAAACACACAAGCAGTATGTGAGAAGAGCGTCATCAAGGACGAGATAAGAGCATGGAAAAAAAAAGAAAAAACTAAAGTGCGTGTCTTACAGTTTGGGCTGGGGGTCATCAGGGAATTAAGGATAACATCTTCATCATCAGAGGGAGCATGGCTGGGACGGGGTGCTCTCTGTTTGTCCTTCGCAGAATCACCAAACCGTCTTGAAGTATTTAGATTCTACCATAAGGGAAAATGGGAAAATGTAGTCATATGAAAATATATGCCAAAACCTATACTAACTGTACTATACAATATAATTGTTTAGGTTCCAAACCCGGGAAGCAGAATAACCCTGTCCTTTACATTTTAGTGTTTTCCCTGCACCCAATTACATTAATCAGCTAATTAAAAACCCCAGGATTGGGAAGCTATTATGGATAATAAGATTATTTACAAACCGCAATACGTAGCTGGGCGGGGCTTTCAGAATTGTCTGCGATATGTCGGACGCTGTCGTAATGGTCACCGTAACGGTACGCTATGTGAAGCTCATGGCATAATGGCTTCTCTGATCCATTTATCTGAAAGAGGACATTTTAAATAATTTACATTTTACTGAGGATAAGAATTTCAACAAGTGTCTGGTACGAGAAGAGTCAATCAAATAAGAATCAATCAGCTATATATTACCTCCCATAATGGAGCATTTAGTTGGTGGATAACCACTTTCACCTGCTGACTGCGAGCAAAGGCCACTATTGCATCGTTGCCTGCAAAGGTGCCTGGCTCGGCAAGGTCTGAAACTAGAGGACGAGCAGAAAATATGTTTACACTCACAGCAGTTAGCACAATTCTTACTGTTAAAAAATACAGTTAAGTTATTCTTTTTAAAGAAAATGGAATGACAGTACTGATAATTCTCAGCTGGGTGGGATAAATATGCAGACTACACTGTAGTTTCAAGTGACAGCATGTGTCATTTGTTAATTAGGAAAAAAAATTTTTTAGAAGGGTGATAAATCATGCAGGAGTTAAATGTTCTCTGTAATTATACTCACTGGAGGCCTATCACATCTGTATTGAAATGAGAACGCTAATCATCTTTTAATTTTCAGGCAATTCAGTGTCACATATTTAATCGACAAAATTCATTATGTCCAGGAACATGATCTCAAATAAAGTGAGGCAAATGTACGGAGGCTTAGCCAGAACACCAGGTTATTTTCACTTCATAGGACTGTTGCAAGTTTTATAGACTTTTCCTTGTAAACATTTTTTCACCCCAAGGAATAACAATCGTATTTCTCACCGTGTTTAATGAATGGCACATCATCCTCGACAAAAGGTTCAAAGTCCTGTCGGTGAGACAACATGTACTGAACTGTCTCCTGCCTTAGACGCAGGTGACCTCGTGAGTTCCCCTCCAGCTGATCCGCTAGAGCTCGGAACAAGCAGTTTCTAAAACATAAACGAGAAAAAAAAAAAAATCCTCTCAGTATGGACATCTTTTAAGGCAGCTTTAAACCATCGTTTATCATTCAGAATGAAGGACAATGTCAGCCTGAAGACAATATTGATGAAAATGTATACAATCAGTGTACTGAACTGTACCTTTGCTTGTGGCTGGGGTGTCATCATTATCTTTTTAACCTTTAATATGCATCGGTCACAGGGAAATTTGAAAGGATTTATGAAAAATACAGTGCCTTAAAAAAATTAAAACCCTTTTCCACATTTTTTCATGTTACAACCACAAACAAACTTATTTTGTTGGGATTCCATGTGATAGAACAACACAAAGGCATATTATTGTGAAGTTGAAGGAAAATTATAAGTGGTTTTCAACACCTTTTACAAAGAAAAATCTGAAAAGTGTGGCGTGCATTTGTATTTAACCTCCCAGAGTCAATACTTTGTAGAACCACATTTCACTGGCATTACAACTGCAAGTTATTTGGGGTATGCCTCTACCAGCTTTGCACATGTAGAGAGTGAAATTCTTCCCCATTCTTCTTTGTAAAATAGCAACTATGAACAGCAATAAATCTTGCCACAAATTCTCAACTTGATTTAGGTGTGGACTAACACATGAATATGCTTTGATCAAAACCATTCCATTGTAGTTCTGACTGTACATTTAGGGTCGAAGAAAAGCATGCCCACGACATGATGCTGCCACCACCATGCATTGTGTTAGCTTTCTGCCACACATAGCGTTTTGCATTTAGGCCATGAAGTTCAATTTTGGGGGTCATCTGACCAGAGCACATTCTTTCACGTTTGCTGTGTCCCTCACATAAATTGTTGCAAACTGCAAACTGGATTTCTTTCACACTACCTTTCTTCTTGCAACTCCTTCATAAAGGCCAGATTTATGGAGTGCACGACTAATAGTTGTCCTGTGGACAGATTCTCCCACCTGAGCTGTGGATCTCTGTAGCTCCCCCAGAGTTACCCTGGGATTCCTGGCTGCTTCTCGAATTAATGCTCTCTTTGCCCGGCCTGTCAGTTTAGGTAGGTGGACGGACATGGCTTGGTAGGTTTGCCGTTGTGCCATACTCTTTCCATTTTTGGACGATGGATTGAACAGTGCTCTGTGAGATCTTTAAAGCTTGGGAATGTTTTTTATAACCCAACCCTGCTTTATACTCCACAACTATATCCCTGACCTGTCTGATGAGTTCCTTGTGGTAAGTGGTTTTATTTTTATTTGTAAAAAAAAAAAAACATCTAGCATTTTCTTTCCACTTCACAATTATATGCTACTTTGTGTTGGTCCATCACATAAAATCCCAATAAAATACATGTACATTTGTGGTAACATGACAAAATGTGAAAAAGTTCAAGGGATATGAATACTTTTGCAAGGCACTCTAATTGGACCATAAAACCCTATTAAACTAAAAGTACTATGCAAAATACATGCACCTTTTGGGGTAAACACTGCATATTAAAGGCACAAAATGTGGATGCTTCAGAGGAGGGGTGCCCTTAAGGTAATGTAAGAAAGGACAATTCCAAAGGCCCCTGAGTTTTAAGGGGCCCATAAAAATGTTATGGCAACTGAAAAAGGTTGGCATCATCAAGATTGGGTCTGAGTACATTAAGTTTTCAATGGGCCCAGAATCTGTAGCAACATCCTTCATCCAAACGCCAAGGAATAGTACAGTTCAGTTAGACATTAAAACACAGACATAACAGGTAAAAGTCAGCAGGAGTGTGAAAGAATCGGATCTTCGATTTAAAATCCTGAACTTACCCATCTCCTGGAACCTCTCTCAGTTTGAGACCAAGTGCTTTAAGTTGGTTGGAGAAACCAACAAATTCCTCGGCTTCATCATCCCCTGGAGGCCGATTTTTTATGGTTTTGGACAGAGCCCTACGGACTGCACGTTCATCCCTCTTTCTCTCCACCTCGCATTTCCTGTTCCCACGTCCGGGCTTTCCTGATTGCTTCCTCGACATGACTGATTTCAGAATCACTGTTGATGAGTTCACCAAATCTATCTGAGAGCCAGATACAACTGCTACCTAAACGTTAAATTTTCAGACAACAAAATGTCATTCATTAGTGTACATCGAATAACATCATTTCACCATGCCTAGCATCGACCCCTTCAACAGACACTACCATGAAAAAAATTTGGACACACCTTCTAATGGCATTGTATTTCATGAATATTTCATGTATTTCATAATGTAAACATATGCAATAATCTCATTTGAACAGTTGATATTGAGATGTGTCTGAAGTTGATATTGAGATATGCTCTGTAAAATCTTTTTAAGGGTTTTAATCTGAGTTGCTGTTAATTGGTTAATTTTGAGGCTGGTAATTTAAATAAACTTCTCCTCTGCAGCAGATGTAAGTGTTGGTCATGCTTTCCTGGGATGGTCTTCATGAGAGCCAGTTTCATCATGGTGCTTAATGGGTTTTGCAAGTGCACTTAATACTGTTAATGCAAGAATATTCCAGAACAACTGACCTTAATTATAATAACAGCTGACTGTTGATGTTGTTGTTAAGTAATTACCTAATGCCACATTTGTTGTTACACAGTTATGAATTCTCCAGTAATATTTCTGTAATGTAGAGAATAAATCCAAACGTGTGTCCAAACCTTTTACTGGTTCAGTAATTAACACAGAAATGCGGAAATAAACGAAGACGACCACAGCGTGTACAGTCAAATATAGGCTAATTAGGGCTAAAAGCTAGCGCAAATAACGTAAATACTGTAAATATAACTTATACAATATAAAATATAATCAAGTAAACTCCGGGAGTTTTCTTCTAAGTGTCTAACCGAGGAGCTCGACACCAGTTTTGGCCATCATAGACATTTATAGAATTGTATGCTAGCATTAACTACATTAAATGCTATTTAGCATCCTACATCTGAATTTGTATTATTGTACAGTCAATGAAAATTAAAATAGTGTTAGATAAACTCAACAGTGTCCATGGTGTCTACAGAGAACTGCTTGAGCATGACAACTGTGTAGCTAGCAGAACAGCTCGCTAATAACCAAACGATATAATATTAATAAGTGAGTAAAGCCCTGCATTGCAACAAATCTCTAAACCGTAATACTTACATTGCTGAAAAAATGCTATTATGATCTTTAAAGACTCTTTCTGTCAGCTAACTACGATCGGATGGTTTTGTTTACCCGCATGCAGACTCTGACTTCCGGATGTACGGTGGCCCTAATGGGCGAATTGAACTGACGCGCATTGTGACGTCACAGTGATAAAAACGTAACGCAGAACGTACACTGTTGGCCAAGTTCCAACATTTTACACAGTTACTTCCAGTTAACTAGTCGTTTGAATACAATGTTAACTTTTATAATTTAAAATTATTAACTTTAGAAATGTTTTAACTTTTATATTTTATTTATATGTTGTTAGACAAGGCAAGGCAAGTTTATTTGTATAGCACATTTCATACACAATGGTAATTCAAAGTGCTTTACATAAAAGAAAAGAAAATAATCATAAAATGAAATAGAAAATAATAGCAATAAAACTGTTAGTTTTTCAGCTGCTTCAACTTGGGTTTTATACCGCATGTCCTTACCGAGGATGCACAGTTCTGTAGTGGCTAGCTCCAAGCAGCTCCAGGGTCCAAGTTCGATTCCCGGCCAGTCCCGTTTTTCCCGTCTCTGTGCGCATGGAGTTTGCATGTTCTTCCCCTGTTTGGTGGGTTTTCTCCGGGTACTCCGGTTTCCTCCCACAGTCTAAAGACATGCAGATTAGGCTAATTGGCGTTCCCAAAATTGCCCGTAGTGTGTGAGTGAGTATGTGTGTGTGCCCTGCGATGGATTGGCACCCTGTCCAGGGAGTACCCCGCCTTTTAAGTATCCTGGGATACGCTCCAGTATACAGGGTAAAGTGGTATACACAGTGAGTGAGTGAGTGGCCTCCCCTCCCATTTTATCCGGGCTTGGGACCGCCACTGGATCCAGTGACTGGAGTTTGGTTGGGAATCGTACTGTATACTGTACTGTTTTGGCTCATTGAGCTGAGCAACGTTCACATTGTATGTCATGGGTTCAACATAACAGGAAGTCTGTTATTTTGTGTGAATGGCCCTCTTGTTTTTGTAAGGATTTTTCTTCCACAATTTGAGGCTTTTTGGGAGTCTTTACATATTAAAAAAAACTCATGAAAATTGCTAGAAAATTTGGAATCTGATGCCACTGGGATGCCCGAGGACCAGACTCTCAGGCATCCCAATTGCATCAATTTGGGATGCCTGACTGTCTGGGCCCTGGACGTGGCACGGGCTGTATAGCTCATAAACACTTGCACGTATGCACACGAAACCTGGTACACATTTAAAGCTCATTGAGCTGAACAACTTTCACATTGCATGTCATGGGCTCAACTCAACAACTGTTATTTTTGGGTTGTTTGCAAAATGCACCCAAAAGATTTTGATACACTCTTCTACTTGTATAGTACCGAGACTCTGTGGAGTCTGCCATAAAAGTGAGACTGTCGAGCATATACTTGTCCTGTCTTTTCTTGTTTTACAATGGTTAGCATCCAGTAAGTTGTATTACTGCACCTTATACCTTTCTCAATTACATCCTCACCCTGTCTCACGCATGTACTGCTCTTGTGCAGGAAATATATGCAGGAGAGGATAGACATGATGTCACAGCTCCAAAAACTAGGAAGGGGATGAGGCAATGTTAAACGTATTTTACAATGGGGAGTCACAGATCAAAGAAGGAAGCATTTAAAAAAAGTTTTTTTGAGGAAGTCTGGTCTGGAAAGTTAGCATTAAAGGACCAAGAAGTTGAGGGGGAGTGAGATCTATACTTACACGACTCCAGGCAATGACACAGAGCAGTACAAAGAGGGAACATATCGAGGAGATGTAGAGGAGTGTGTGGAAATGCCGGATAAAAAAAACACAATTAGTTCAAGACACAGAACAAGACAAGACAAGATCAAGGAAGAAAACATTTAACTTCCTTCCCTGAACCTGAGAGAGAATGAGACCTACAGTTGGCGGTAAGTCAACCTGGAGTCCCACCGGTATTAACAAGGAAGGAGAAGAAGTAATAGCAGAAGTAGAAGGTTGGGGCCCAATATATTAGACTTTCAATGGGCCCAGAATCTCTAGCAGCATCTCAAAAAATTTATTTATTTGTTTATTTTTACAGTGAAAGCTATAATACATGGCATATGTTGTTTTAAAACTTTTGGCCACCACTGTATTTATTGTATAAAATACATAAAAATAATACAATAAAAAGAATCTGTTTGTTTGTTTGTATGTTTGTTGGTTGGTTGGTAGGTTTAAATAATTAGATTCACTCTCAGCCTTTAAATGGAAGGTTAGCTGAGGAGAGAGAGCTCTATAGGTGGCAATGATGCAACTTATGGAACTCCAACTAAAGATGCAGAGTGGTACTGAGAGGATTTACGAGGCTGGGAAGATGAGGGACAATGAGAACTACATTTGGTGGATTGGTATTTGTAGGTATTTTAGGCTTTTCTGTGTGTTTCCCATGTGCAAGATGTACAGTACATACCGATTCCAATATCAATATCCAGGGTTGCATGGTTTCAAAAACTTTTTAATATGCTCCATAATATGATTTCCCTCTCCCGACTTTAATGATTCTTTACATTATAAACACAATATCTGCATTTTAATTTTTGATAATTTTATGTCGACAAGATTTTGAAAACCCCAGTAACTCCTTGCACAAGCATGAGGCAGCACAATTCCTGCCTCAACAGGCCTCTGTTAGAACGTGTTGCAATTTCTAGATTTGATTACTAGGTGCAATATCTATGTAAGTTTGGCAGTAAGAGTGCTGCCCCACAATTGCACATCTAGTAAGGTGAGCAAATTAATACAATAACTACTTACATGTGTCAGATACCAGTGCTAATAAATGTATTATTCAAAGAAGGAAGTCTCCTGGGATAGGCTCCAGGTTCCCCGCGACCCTGAACACAGGATTAAGCGGTATAGAAAATGAATGAATGAAAAAAAAAGGAAGGTTAATTTATGCAAATGTACACAAAGTACAGAAAAATCACATGCCATTTTTCAAACTGCTGTGCTACATGAACTCTACTCTGATTAAAAGGTGTATGTTGCATCTTTTCTTTTCATATTTTTTTACTGTTTGCTTGCATCTCTTTCTTTTCAACTCTGTATCTTTTATTTTTCTTCCTCAAATATTATAATGCTTCCTAGTCACCTAACTAAATATGCCTTTTAAAAATGTTTGTGAAAATTTTGCAAATCAAAAAACTTTATTTTTTAATGGATACCATTTCACAAGCATGTGTCATGGTATCCATTTTTTAAAATTTAAATCTTCATCTTCAAACATTCATCCATTAAAATGATTATACCGTTTTTGGGGAATGTTTGAAGTAAATGCGCTGCCTGACCACAAAAAAAAAAGTCATACTCCCTAGGACAGGGGTTCTCAAACTTAATATTCAAAAGTTTGAATCTGATTTCTATTTAAGGTAGACAGTTTGAGACAAAATACATTCAAGTCTAGTGGAAAAGAGTTGACTGCAATCAGACAGCTTACATTCAAGTTTCAGAATGCTTCAAAATATGCCCAAGTTAGTGAAAAGGAAATGACACTGTTTGCCTGCAAATTGTTTATGAACTGCTTATGAACCTTAACAGCTACAACTTTTAACATTACAAAGTTTACAGGTGTTTTAGACGAAATTTTAGAGAAAAACCTTCATTGTGTGATTTTCATGTCTAAAAAACTAAATAAGTATTTGCTTTTGTGCTAAAATAAACCAATTAAACAAACAGACCTTAAAAAACAACACAACACTGTAATATCAAAATTATTTAGAAGTAAAAGGTTACCGTTTGAAAAGGGGCCGTTTAAATATCTCACTATA
This sequence comes from Clariallabes teugelsi, assembly GCA_030014215.1. Taxonomy (NCBI): domain Eukaryota; kingdom Metazoa; phylum Chordata; class Actinopteri; order Siluriformes; family Clariidae; genus Clariallabes; species Clariallabes teugelsi. Next base: position 9,212,703 of record JAQMYG010000015.1, read on the forward strand.
TCTTAAGTGTAACGTAAAGAAGGCGCTTCTTTCCCAAGCCACATGGCGTCTGCAGTTGCTAAGTAACCATGAGCATCGCATTCTATGACGCCGAGGAAGTCGAATGATTCACATGAATTTCCAGCACCTACATTCCCATTTCATTAAGCTTTTGTAATGAATGTGTTTGTGGAAAGGAGGGGAAAACTCCGTGCTTGGGTGCTTCCCATCCTTCAAGCATGATGAAACACGGAGAATTCGACATGAACGGCCCCAAAGACAGTCAAAATGCGTGGCATCATAGTCTGAGAAATTACACAGTCAGACTTTCAATAAGCTGCCTAAACCTAGGCACAAAAAAAGATTTGGCGATCACTCGAAGAAGACACTGAACTAAAGCATTTTTCCCCTGATTAATCTCATTAGCAAGTGTTTTTTTGTGTGTGTTGCCAGCCGTGTGAGTCCTTGTTACACTCTGTGTGTGGAAATGCTCTTTTATTGAAGATAACTGATTTTTAATGTAATTTTTTTTTTTTTAAAGATGAAACTTCACCAAGCATTTCAACGATATCCCTTCATCCACAAAGTTGACGGTTCAGCACTATCCTTCTGTGTTTTAATAATGTGTTTGAGTGTTCGTAACTTAATTCTAGTCATTTCCAATTGCATTTGTCGCTTTCTTTGCTGAATGCAGGCCAATAATCTTTACATATTTTCAGTTGCCTCAATTCCCTTCCAGAGCCAGCTGTAAACGTTCATAGGTAAGAGTTGGTTGATGTGGGAAAAAACACGAACGTACTCCATCACATAAATTAGAGAGACATAAAGTGTATTACTGTTTGAGGACAGAGAGAGAAAGAGAGAGAGAGAGAGAGAGGTTACTGCATTATGCAGTAAATCTTTATCGAAGCTGCTATCCAAGGTCCTGAAATGCAAGTAGTCGCGCTCCAGTGGGCTTGAACACAAAAGGGTCACTAGCCTTCAGAAAATGTATTAGGCTTATATTTGTGTGGACATTTGAAAAAAAAAAAATAATAGTGATAAAGGAATGTATTGAAATAGTATGTAAAAATATATATAATTGCGCAAAATCTGACCTAGCACAAACCTTGAAGAAAAAAAAGACCCTACAGTATTCAAACAATGGATCTCTGACGTCTCTTCTGCGTGCCTTTGGTCAGTCACCGAAACACTGAGCATCATATGCAGCGGTCTTGCTGAATACCAGAGCAAAGGAGGCGAGGCTACACACTCCACTCCACTACAGACCGACTGAAATGGCGCAATATGAGCTGCAGAGCGAGCCAGTGGGCGGATGAAGCAGGTTAAAGCTGTGTGGTCTTTCTGTAGAATATGTCTTATAGCTAAAACCCACACAAATCGTGTCACTGTTTTAAAGTGATTTGCGAGCCCGACCGAAGAAAATGAATAAGATATATTTGCCACCTCTTAGTCACCTCTGTAGGCTACTGACACGTCCCCCGCCTCTCTCTCACTCTCTCTCTCTTTCTCTCTCTATCTCTATCACACACACACACACACACACACTCAGTCATATCTCTAAAATGCCCCTGGGTACCACGACGTCTGAAATAGGACTGTATAGCCTAATCATGTGTGAGGCTCCGGGTGTGTGGTTGATGCAGATGCGGGGGAAGTGAGGGAGGCTGAATCTAGACCTGTCTTGTCTTAGTGTGGACTGTCTTATCAAGCAAGATCAATGCTGGACCGGAATCACTGGTGCATCGATAAGCTTTTTTTGCAACAACTTGATCGACTTGCATGTGATAAGGAGGGAAAGACGGACATGGATTACAAGGATTACTAAACGTGGAATCAACCAGAAGCTTTAAGAAGCGGCACTCCAAGCCAGATCCGTGTGTGGGGGGAAAAAACCTCTAGAGCTCCCCCTGATCTCGCTAATCGTCGCTGGGAAATTTTCTACGGTGCTGGAACGCAGAGGGGAAAAGAGCATCAGCAGCTATCCAGCCTAGATAGAGCAGGACACTTTGCTCAACATCAGTCCTGAATTTTCTCAAGCTAATTTAAGGCACGATCAGCAGCGCAGTGCTAAATGGAGAGGACAATAAAACCGTGGGTAATATAGGGGGGTTTGGTGAGACCGGGCCACTCTATGCGCCGATCCGCGCTCAGGACCGAGAAGCAGGTGCAGTAAAGGCGCATCCATGAGCGTCTTCTCCTGGGACAGACTCTTTTAGCACTGTATGTTTAGTGTTTTTAAACATACAGTTCTGGTTGAAAAGACAGGCTCCCCTGGGTTGAAAGAGAGAGAGAGTGAGAGCGGCGCCTTTGGAAGTTTGGATGCATATGATCACAACCACCATGATTTTTATGATCCTTGGTGCTTCTGTTGTAATGGTAAGAAATACGCACCGGCATCTCCACTAACAATGTCGATTGTTAAGTTGCGGGTGAGGAGAGAAGCAGAAAGTCGAGGCGCATAGACCTGAGGAAAGTCCATTCACATCCTTGATAAGTGCACACCATATTAAAGGAATAATAAGCAGCTCGCTCGAGCCGGTGCTTGCCTGAAAATATATATATATGTTTAATCTATTCGTAGGCAATATATATCCATCAGTAGCCTTTTTTGCTTATAATAGCAGATTGGTGCCAGTGTTGTCATGATGTCCAGCTTGACTCGAATGCTTCATTGCAGGCGATAGCGTGTCTAATGGACATGAACGCGCTGCTGGACCGCTTTCACAACTACATCCTACCGCATTTACGAGGGGAGGACCGCGTCTGCCACTGCAACTGTGGAAGGTAAAAAAAAAAAAAAAAAAAGCTCATTAATGATTTATTTTTATTACACAAGTCTTGTCGTCAATCGCTTTTAATCGTTTCTCATTTGTTAAACCAGAGCAGGGGCCTGTAAGCATTCCTTATGTACCCTTTTTCATACCACTGAAAGACTGTTTTCTCCATCAGTCTACATGTAGCACATAACCATCCATCCATATATCCATACATAGATGCGTGACAGCTTATAGGCCTCATCTTATATTCATCTGATCTGATTAAACGACGGGATGGCATATTAAGATGATCGAGTTGCTTGCTATCTGTCAGTGTCGGTGGTGTTTTTAAGGGGGTTGGTACTTGGTTTTCTGCGTCTCAAGGTGTGCGTTTCTCCAAAGCACAACCTTGTGATACATATGGGGCTACGTAGTTCATTTACTGGCCTGGTGCGTTCGCGTTCGCCACAATGCGCTACGTGCAGCCTTCATCGTTCCGGTGATTTGCGAAGTAAATGCTGCTGACGAAAAGGTTACCAAGGGGTAAGAAGAAATTTTCCTTGGTCAGTTGAATCGTCATTGTTTTTAACGTATAGAGGCTAATGTATAGAGGAAATCTAATCTGCATAGCTGAATGGAAAACAAAAAGTGCAGAAAGATGCAACATGCAGATTACATGACATGACATGGATTCCTCCACAGTGGTGTGGTGATATTCATAGTCAGAATACACTCACAGAAATAAAGGCAACAAACCAGTTTTTTTCCCCCTTGTTGCTGGGATGGTTTGTACCTTTATCAGGTGTTTTTGTACCCGTGACAGTACATTAATTAGCTTTGCACAAAAGCTTTAAATGTGTATCAGTGGAACTGCAGATTATTTTTCTAAAGGTAAGAGGTACAGAAGGTTTAGACTTAGTGGTACCAATTAAGCAACAAGAAGAAGTACAGTTTGTGCCGTTAATTAAGGATGCTGTTTTATTTGGCCAATCATTTGTGGTCACCTGATCATCACAATTTGTCTTTACTGGAATTGAGGGGCACAAACATTTTCCAGCATGACAATTCCCCTGTGCACAAAGCAAGGTCCATAAAGACATGGGGGTTAGTGACATGGTATCTTAGTGGTAAAGGTGTTGAACTACTGAGTAAAACTGAGTGTTGGGGTTTGATAAGGTCCCAGTATCAAACTCCACCACCACCACCACCACCAACTTGCCACTGACGGGCTCTTAAACAAGTCCTGTAACTCATAACTTCTCAGATGTAAAGTATGATGGAATATACTGTAAGTCACTCTAGATAAGGGCATCTGCCAAATGCCGTAAATGTTAATGTAGCAGACAGAAGTCAAAGCTCCCAAGTGGCCTGAACAGAGCCCTGACCACAACCACAGTGAACACCTTTGGTCTAAACGCCTGGCCTCACTCATGCTCTTGTGGCAGGATAAATTAATCTCAAAGGCCACCTCCCAAAACTCTTTGCAGAAGAGTGTTTATTATTACAGAAAATTGCAACTAAATCCAGAATGGTTGTTCAGAAAGCACATATGTGTGTCACCGGGTCAAGTGTCCACAAACTTTTGGACATATATCGCATATACAGTACACATGGCTGCTTAGTGCTTTGCTTTAGTGTTTTAGTGGTTATGTTCTATAAAATATCACTATTTACTCAACATTGTTATCTCTGTAGACTAATCGACTAAATTCTCTGTTAAGTGCCCTGTATTCTCTACCCAAGGGGACTGAATCAGGTCAGCCTAAAATTATTCTCAACTTTGACCTGCTAATTGAGCTTGCTGCACAACACCACAGCTAATCTGTTGTCTGAAATCAGACCACAAACACTGTATAATCCATTATAAAATTTCAGGCATGATTCCTGCCAAGATTCTTAATTATACCTTTTGATATTCTGATATATTATTTCACATTTAAAAATGTATCTCAGCGATGTTTGTAATGCAGAAACATTTCATGTAAATAGGTCAGGGGACATTAGTCAATAAAATACTGGGACTTATGAGATTGTGCCCATTTTCTTTAAAGCAGTATGAAGGAAAGATTAGCTAAATTGGTATAATGAAAAATGTTTAATGAGATTCTCTTTCTACCATTTAGTGATGAGCTCTGTATTTTTAGAAACAGTCTAGCTAAATCGTTTCTCTAGAACTTATGAAACTTTATGGTACTCTTAGTCCCTAATCTAGAAGTACCAGTGTGCTAGCATTCATTCATTCATTCATTCATGACAGATAACAGAATATCTGAACAGCTATGGATCACACTCAGGCACCCGATGTAAATTAGAAATTTTATCTAATTTCTGATCATCACCATACTTTTTATTTTCATTAATTCATTCTTCCAAAGTATGCACTTTATCTTGGTCAGTTGAGGACACCAGACACGAGTCACAAATACAGAATGAATCAGACACCAGTCCATCACAGGGCTCCATGCATATGCACAATCACGCACCCATTTACACTTAGACACAATTAAAAGTGCAGCCAACAAATAGTATGTTGTTGAGAGGTTAGAAGACATTGTAGAACATGTTAGAAACGTATATGGGAGCTGGGAGACCATGCAAAACAATGCAGCTAAGCTTTGAGCCTTAGTGTAGGATTGCTAGGTTTAAAATAAAATAATCTATAAAATATTACATTAGGTTCCTTTTCATGCCAAATATACACCAGGCAAGAATCGTTTTATGACGTTGAAACCACCTTGAAATCGCAGTACCCATCTAATCTTTTCCAATGTAGTAACTGAATAATTAATCATGACTAATGAATAATATACTTTGAATTGAAGAACTGAATAATAATAAGTTGTATAGTGGCTAGACATTACTAACTGAAGCTAAGTGAGCTTGTGAATATGCGTGTATCCTCTCTTCATTACCAGTATTCATGGGACAGACCCGGACGACACTGTGACCCTAACCATGACAAAAAAGTTACTGAAGAGGGTTGAATTAACTGGAGTGGATTGAAATTAGCTATTTAGGGGCAATTGATTTTGAATATTGTCCAAGCAGATATGTGTTTCACATATGTCCTTCATAGATATTTACTTAATGTCAGGTATGTCAGGCATGTGGCATGTCAAAATTATTCATTCATTTATTCAGCTCGAGTAGTCGTTTTATCCCGGTCAGTGTCACAGTG
>JAQMYG010000015.1:9257535-9271653 GCA_030014215.1 Clariallabes teugelsi
GCTGAATGGCTAGTGACTCCGGAAATCCACTAGCCACATTGGCCAGTGAGCAAAAAAGTTAATGTCAAGCCCTGGTTTATTGTGATGTCCTATTAAGCCAGCATGTGCGAATTTTTGGTTGGAATTTGCTGTTGCAGACAAAGAAATGAACATTGGACCAAAAAAATCATTCATTGTTTTGGTTTGTCAGATGAGATAAGCACTCGTAAGGTCTTTATGCATCTTTTGTACAAAGATCGCCAGTAACAAGATTGTGTCAGAAAAGTTTTTGAATTGTTGTAATTTTATTTGAATGTCCTTATTAACTTTTCCCCCCCTCAATATTTTCTGTTGTTTCTGTAGTTGTTTTTCTCTTCGTGCTCGTGATCCTGTTTGCGGTAATGATTTGGCTGGTTCTGGTTCCCAACACCTTTTTCCGTAATTTTCTGCTGTTGTACAACATCTCTGACATGAACTACAACCTGCTGCTGTTGGCACTCGCTGCTCTCAACCTCTTCATATGCTATTTGCTGGAGGTAAAAAATAAAAATAAAAAAAGACTATAATAATCAAAAAAGCCATATTTTTCCAGCAATTATGTTAATGTTAGTTTGTGGAAAGGTTTGTAATGCTGTAAAGTGGATTACTTTAAACTGTGACATTTTTCCACCTTTAGGTTATTATTGACAAATTTGTCCCGGACTGCCTCCGTACCCTTCGTAGAAACCGACAGTCGAAAAAGCAGTACAAGCGCTTGAACGCACAACTAGCAGAAACTCCATCGTGGCCACCGCTGGATCAGCCGCTTCACCCAACACAGTGTTCCGTCATCGGAGTTAGCTAGCATAAGCCGCCGTGAACACTAATAATAAAATGTTTCAAAGTGCCAGTAATGGACAACTACCTCCTAGATATGGATTCAATGAAGGTATAACTTAATACTTGATGAAGTTTTTTTTTTTTTTCACATTTATGGGCAGCTACCAATACTCAAGACTCACTGCTGTCAATAAGCCCACTGTTACATTTCTAAACAGCTAGCTTCACTTGCAACCTCTGGTGAAAATTATGAACTCGCCACACATAGAGGATGTTCACCCTAATTTTTAGAAATCAATTGGACATTCTGGCTTTGTGTAAGCCAAACATTCATTCATCGTCTATACCGCTTATCCTGTGTACAGGATTGCGGGGGCTTGGAGCCTGTCCCAAGGGAGACTTGGGGCACAAGTTGGGGTACACCCCGGACAGGGAACCAATCTATCGCAGGGCACACCTACCCACACACAAAGCAAGAAAAGGTGGAACTTGAACCCTCAACCCTGGTGTTGCTTTTAAATAAAATAATTTATTTGAAAGAGTCCTGCCTTCCTGTTAGTGCGTGTGGATTTTGCATGTTGCCCACGTGCTTGGTGGATTTCCTCCTGGTTCTTCGGTTTAATCTCACAGTCCAAAGACAAGTAGAGTAGACCAATTGGCATTTCCAATTGAGTGAGAGGGTTTTGTGGTGACTGTTGAGGTAATAGTTGCCATCTCCCTCGGATTGTTGCCCATCATGCAATCCTGTCATGCAGTCATACTCAAATGATATACAAGTTAGGACATTTAATTTTTTTTATTATTTTCCCCTTTCGGCAGGTACCAGACAAAATTTAATTTTTAATATTTCCTTTTGTACTATATACTATACTCCCCATCTTTTTCTCTTTTAATTCATTTTTCTTCATTTCTAATATGGCAATACTTCCTGTGGAATGCATGTAGACCACGCGAATAGCTATCTCATGCACCCCTCATGTGGCCTGCATGTGACCACTTTTTCACTGTGTTTACTTTGAGCTTTGGCCAAGGACCTACTGTATACGTTTTCTTTGCTCAGTGAATCAAAGAGGTACATTCAGACAGTCATGTGTATGCGCGTCTCTAGTTTAGCCACCGTATCCAAGCTGATTAGTGAGCATGTCACGCGCAGCTAGTGGTTCATTAATCATGTTTTAAATCTAACACCAACACAGATTCACGATTCATCACTTCCATCATTCACACACCATGATCGCTTCCATTCAGCAACTTTGTTTTCTTCTGTTCTGGTTTTCATCCAGATTTTCAACGTATAAATCCCATTTCAGCTCCATCACAATTAGCGATTCCTGTTTCCATCCATTTGTGGGCTTTTTTTTTTTTTTGCCCTTTTATATTTTTAAGGCATATTACGTTGATGTCTTCCCTGATCTATTACAACCTTCTCATTTTGTATATATTGGCACCAAATGCTAGAGAGAGTAGACTTGGAACAACTAACATGTTTTACTACACTCCATATTGGATTTAATTATTGAAGGAGTTCTATAATCCTTTCCTCATTAAAAACTCTCTTGTTGGCACCATGTTTTCTTTTAATTAGCTAAATCCAACAGTTCATTAGATTATTTTTTTAGCCATTCGTGTGGATCTTGAGTGTGTGAATCCAAAATATGTGGGAATAAAAAAATCCTCTCCTTTTTCCGTTTCAATCTTTTTTTTGTCCATAAATGTGCTTCAACAGACATTCAAATTACTTGCTTGGTATGACATCATTTCAGGACAAAAAATAAATTAGTAGGGGAAGGGGTATGTGGCAATTTGCATAGCTAACCGTTTTAGTAAAAGTTATGTTTCATGCATCCTGATTAGCTAGAAAAATACACTTCCACAAATGGGTGCAAGTGGCAATAGGTCATTTTCATTGAAATATACAGACATTGCATTTGAAACAGGAGGAAATTCCTTGTTAAAAAACAAAATGGGTCACATTTAAGACCTGTAAGTGCTTCCTTATAACTGCAGACTAGTTTGCATTTCAGACGTGTCCTTGTTTGTTTAATAAATGCAAATTAAAAGGTGACTCCATGTTTTTTTCCCTACACCAAGTCCATAATTTATTGTATTTGTTTTGTCAAAGTCAGAATATTCAACTATTAAATAAAAAATGTTTAATTTCATAACTATGATATGAATTTGCTCATATGTGTATTACGAAATAATAAAAATCTGGGTGAATATCCACCAAAATGTGGCGATCATATTGTTTTTGCCAGGTGTTAAAACTGCCCAAACTACTGACTATATCTTAAAACGTTCAGTGCTGCAAACATTACTACATGAACTTTCAAGACTGGGTGAAGTGTTGAATCAGGTGGCAGAATGTGTCTTGTGCACTATACTGTTAAATTAAAGCTCTTAAAGAAGTTCTGAATCCTAATCTTTATTTATGTTTGCAAACATGAATAGTAACTTATCTATCATATACAAATTTAAAGCTCTGAAGTTCATTACTTTAAAAATTCTTTATTAAATGGGCATTTTGTAAAGTATTTACAAGTAGGGTTCCATACTCACGCACAGCTCTTGATATATCGTTCTGGTTCGTGTGATACAGTATGCCAGATGGGCATTTGCCACAATTAAAGGGTATAATATTCCTGTACAATGTTATTTTCTTACCAACAATGATGTTAAAACGACAGTACAGCAGGGTGGGATGGTGTTTGACAACTAACAAACTAAAGTGAGAGAAGCAGAGAGAGATGCAATTTGGATATATGGTGCTTGCTGTAGGTTGAAATAACACTTGAATTGCTAATGGTGTATATACTGTCTTATTTTTAACAGGTAAATAATTTCTTACAGGATATTCAGTACTCCACTTTGAGGTGACCTTGTGGCAGATCCACTTGCACCACTACTAAATTAAAACTAATTAATAGATATTTGATTCAGTCAGTGACCTGAGTTCCTACTTCAGCAAATAAATTGATAAAATTATCAGCAGACAAAAAAAGAGAAGCAAAAGGAACCGGCAATTTCTTCCTCTTTGTACATCTCCCTCTGATTTTCTCCAGCACCAAGCATTTACATTTCTCTTAATTTGTATCTGATATCATTAAATATTCCTACCTTCCCAAACAATATAAAAAGTCAGAAAATTATTTTCTCTACTTTTAATTCTTCATTTCCTTTATGTAGAAACTAGGACAGTCATAGGAAGACCCCGGATAATAATAATAATAATAATGATAATCAAAACTTAAGAGACATGTTTCCACAGAACCCTCACCATTCCCTTCCCCATTAAAAATGTATGGCAATAAGCTGACTAGGTTAAAATAAAACAAAAATCAACAATAACTAATACAAAAGCTTGGGAAGAGCAGTTTGAAAAAGAAAGTAAATGAAAAATGAGAAACCGAAATATCCTTAATATTATTGCTGAGAGCTGATGACCCGCGCAACACAATCTTACAACACTTCTAGCACATCCTCATCATAATGTGGCATCGCATTCCGTTCCAAACGTCTTCCTCAAGCTGGGCTCTGATTGATGACTGATCTCCAGGTCGAAAGCTGTCCGTTTGCAAACGGGTCACCAGTCACAGTAGGTTAAGGTGTCGAGGGAAACTGATTAAGTGTTTGTTTTTGGGAGAGGACTGGGGATCACAGTGAGCAGTGTCTGGAAGAAGTCCTCATCACAGTGTAAATTTGCTCTTCCATATTAGATTTCCTCCCCTTTTACATTCCACACTGGCTCAGGAGCCCTGATGGGTCGGGATGAGGGTTTTCTTCTCATTTCATAAACATCCCACATCCTAGATATTGTTTTAAAAATGGTCCAAATTTAAACCGTTTTTTTCTTTTCTTTTAAAAGGAGATGGACCAAGAGCTCTCCTTTTCTCCCGGGCCTTTATTATTCCTATCTGCGCTGGCGAAAGCCTTGTGTACCATCTGGACCTGCTGGTTGCCGAACTACATGGTTGTTCGATCTTGTGTCCTCTGAAGATGTATGGCTTCCTGCACGTGGTGACCTAAACATAAAAATGGGTTTTAGCATTAACTACTATGTCCGTCAGCTTGTAATGCATTTGATTTAGCAAATAAAATGCTAATTGTCTCAAGCGCTAACGATGCTGCTAAAACTGCTTCTGTAACCTTGAATTTCTGACCTCTGATGGAAAAGAAAGGACATAAGAAAATGTCCATATCAACTTGGAAATCCTGTTTCCTCAAGTTCAACATATCTTATGCTCGCAGCATCAAGGGGAATCAAAGTAGTCTACTTTTAAATGCTATACTCTATCAGTCGTTCACAACCTTGGCCCTGGAGGACCCCCTGCCGTACACATTTTAGTAAAAGCTGTTATTTAACTCATTAGTTAAATCAGGTGTGTTGTGAGCTAAGAAAACACTAAAATGTACATAACAGTGGGTCTACCAGGTCCAGGGTTGAGAGCTACAGCTATATATACAAATATTTGCTTTAGGCCAATCAACAATCAGACACAATTGCTTGTTAAACTATAAATTTGGCCATTTCATATCACTTTTTAAAGAGAAAAATATACATCACAAATCACAGATGATCATCAGTGTCTATGTTATTCCCCAACTTCGTAGCTCGAACATCATTTAAGATTCCCAATTACAAATTAAGCTGAGCACAGTGAGTGCTCTTAAAATCTCTCAATTCTGTTGATATAAATTCTGAAAAATACAGGCTTTCCTGTACGGACCTTTATGCATTTCAAAGTTACAGAATTTTAAAGTTACTCTCTGGAAAAAATGAAAAGTGGGAAAACTGCATTTAAAGATTCTATTCTAACTGTGCAGGACCATTGTGACATCAAATTACTTATAAATCTTTCTCCATGGCATGTGCAGAACCAGTCAAACGTTTGGAAACAAGTTTGGATTTATTTTGCTACATTTTAGAACAATACTTTATAATTCAAACTGGCTCTCAAAGAACTTCTCAGGAAAGCAACAACAAAACATTCACAAAATAAGTTCATTTATAGTTACCAGCCTCATAAAAATCCAATTAACAGCTCCTTAAGATTAGAGCCATTATGGCGTTAAGGCTTTACAGAGCATAGGCAGTAGACATCTCAATTTCAACTGTTCAAAGGAGATTATTGTATATTTTGGATTGCATATTTTCCATTGTTTTGCCATGTAGAAAGAAAGAAAAATTAGGAAAGACCATGGAATTAGATGTTTCCAAACTTTTAACTGGTAGTGTAGCTGTGTCACAAAATCACACTTGCTATAAAAGTTTTAGAGATCTTTATACAGACCAGTAGTTCTAAACCCCGGTTCTGGAGGACCCCTTGCCGTGTCCTGCAGTTATAGTGTTTTCCCAGCTCTACAACATGCAGTTTACTTCAGAAAATGCTGTTAATTTGTGGATTTAAATAATCAGATATGCTGGAAGCTGAGAAAACACTAAAATGTGCAGGGTAGGGGTCCTCCAGGACCAGGACTGAGAACCACTGACATAGCCTGACTATTTTAACTATCGCAATTTTTATCCCCAACACTGACATTTAATAAACCTAATAAAAATATTACCAGTTAAGCTTTGTCTTTAGATTGTCCATCTTTTGTTCTTGTCTTTAATTAAGCCTCAAACATAAATATCTAGCCATTTCACCTAGACAAGAACAAATTTACCCACATCAGGTTGTATGACGTATGAAACACTAGAGAGGATTATGGGCAGAGTGCATTACACATAAAAAAAAAACAATGTTTAAAATGAGGATTACCTCTCTGACGGGGGTCTCTCCTGAGGTGTGTCATCAGCACTGCCAAGGATACGCTTCCTGGCTTCGGCATATTCAGCCTCCCTCTGAGCTAAAGACTTGACTTGCGGTGAGGGTCGGCTCTGCGTTACAGACGGCCCCAAGGATCCGTTGCTGGTGGGTCGTTTTAAAATGCGGATCTGTGGAGGCGGCGCAGCCGGAAGTGAGTCGTCTTGGATCATGATAGTCTTTATTGGTGAGCGACCTGAACTCCCAGTTGAGAGTCTGCAGGGAAAGCAAGGGTTACTTGGGAAGGAGGAAAACAATACGTAGGAACTTAACATCTTAAAATAAAGTAATGCTTACCTCTCTTTTTGACTGATACGGAGTTTCTCCTCCAACCGTCTCTCCATTTCCTGAAATTAGAAGTTTGAAGTTGCATAAATGCAGGCTAGAGAGTAGACTTTCAAAACATTAAGGGTAGTATTTGCTTGCACAAGGAGCCTCTGTGCTGCAGTGTCAAGTATCGCAGCTTCACCGAGTTATTTATACATGCTTAGTACAGCGGCTAAATTAACAGCAGGGATGAATTTCAGTTCTGAGATTTAACTGCTCGACAAGCAAGATCAGTTCACATAGTCACTTAAATACCTACAACATTAGCACAGAACAGTCATCATTTTCTTTCTTAAACCACAGCTCATTTACATTTAGTTTTATAAACATGGTGTATAAACTAAAGCGATGTCAGTTTTACACTTTGTCCGTCTCAAAACATAATTAACTGCACCACAAAAAGGCTAAGTAGTTATAATGACTGTGCTGGACTTTATTTTGCTCAGTTAATTAATTTGCATAGTAAAACTGGTTACGCCTACAGAAGCTCACGCTCAAGACAGTGTGTGTAGTGCAGCAGGCAGTGTGACTCAGTGTGACATTACCGTACACTATAGTCACAGCACTGAGGAGCATCACACTCTCCGCTGACAGATGGATGCTAAGATTGAATGAAATTATAATCTGTTTTGCTAAAATCTATAAAGAGACATTTTTTAATATTTAGGACAGATTTAGATAGCTGATTTACAAACCTCTAAAACCTGGAGTAATTTAAATGCCAGAACACTTGTTTACTTTAAAATACTATTTAATTGCACTATTCTTAGGCACCAGAGCTACAATTACCAGCTAATTCATTAGGTACACCTTGCTAGTCCTGGGTTGGACCTGCTTTTACCTTCAGAACTACCTTAATCCTTCATGGCACAGAATGCTGGAAACATTACTGAGAGTTTTTGTCCATTTGTCGGCTGCACATCCATGAGGCGAGTCTCCCATTCCACCACATCCTAAAGATCTCATGCTCTACTGAGATCTGGTGGTTCAAGAAAGTTTGAGATGATTTTAGGTTTGTGACATGGTGCATTATGGTGTCATCATAAAGGGACGGATATGGTCAGCAACATTACTCGGGTAGGCTGTAGCATTTAAACAATGCTCCACTGGTACTTAAGGGCCCAAAGTGTGCCAAGAAAATATACCCAAAACCATTACAATACCAGCAACGGCCTGAATCGTTGGCAGGACAGATCCATGCTTTAATGTTGTTTAAGCCAAATTCTGACCTTACCATCTGAATATTAGAGCAGAAAGACCACGCAACAGTTTCCAATCTTCTGTTTTCCAAATTTGGTGAGCCCATGAGAACTGTAGCTTCAGTTTCCTGTTATTAGCTAAAAAGAGAAAAGAGCTTCAATCTGCTTCAAGGTTTAACGTGTCTGTTCAGAGATGCTCTTCAGCATACCACAGTTGAGATGTAATTAGATGTTACTTGAGTTACTGTTGCGTTTTTATTAGCTTGAACCAGACTGGCCATTCTTCCTTGACCACTGGGATCATCAAGGCATTTTCACAGAGGGAACTGCTGCTCAGTGGATATTTTCTGTTTTCCTTTCCTAGTCATTCCATGGTTTGCGTGTAAATCCTGGTAGATTTGCAGTTTCGGAAATACTCAGACAAGCCTGTTTGAAACATGTCAAACATGTCACGTTCAAAGTCACTTAAATCACATTTCTTCTCCCCATTTGAATGCTCACGCTGAATTTCAGCACACATCCCTGACCATGTTTACATTCCTAAAAGTATTGAGCTGCTGCCATGTGATAGATATTTGCGTTAACAGTTGCAGGTGTACCTGATGAAGTGGCTGGGGCACAAGTGTATAAGCGTAACTGATTTGTCAAATTAAAAACTATCGAATCATTCAGGGAATAAGTTAATAGAATAAGTTAATTACCACAGCTTAAAAAAAAAAAAAGAAATTAACAATAAGTTGTTGGACAAGTTTCCGTTTTGATCCTGTGGTAATCAAAAGGAAGCAGTGATAGCTCAGTGGTTAAAAAAATTTTCACACAGCTTTTTTTGTTATCACAAAACACAGCCATGTGTGCACTTTATGTCATGGCAATCACCCTGCTGAGGCCACACATCCAACAATATGTATATTTTCCCTTTCTATTATTATTTATATTTCTGGACTAGACATTTTTATTTTGCCTTGTCAACTTTACCCTTAGTGTACACTTCAATTATTTTTTTTATTATAATTGTTAATTGTATTGAACAGTTTTGTCACAGTTCGTTAGTTCACAGTAGCACTTCCCGGCATGTCGTACGGTATGTATGCGAGATAAATAAATTGGAGATTTGAAACAAACCCGATCATGAAGAGTCACTAAGCCGCTAGCAGCACTACTCATGACCACACTGCCACTCGACTTTTTTGGCAGCTAACTAAATGAATGGCAGTAGGTTAGGTCAAAGTAGTGTTTTAATATTCATAAAATTAAACAACAACCCCGTTAAACGGCTCCAAAACTGCATTACATTAACGTTACACTGAATTACTTAATGCTAGCGCCTTAAAAGGCGAGTTTCTCTTATTCACATTAGTTACACACAGCTACTCGCTAACTATATAGCATGAACATGAACCCATTCGTTTAAACCACCAGTGTGTTTTGTATTTCAATACACTTAAATTAGACCACCTGAATGTGTTTATATAAATATATATTAAAAAAAAAAAAAAAAAAAAAAAAAAGACTAATGTTGTCTAAAGAGTACGGTTATATTTTGACCAGTACACAGGCTCTTCCCTGAGGCCTAACACTTAGTAGCTGGCTAACTTTCTTTTCCTTCCGTCATCACGCCCTACAGATCAGACTGCTCACTGCCCCGCGTCCCGGCAATCAGCTTTCACTCAAACACTTTTTATCCCCATTATTTACCCCACTGTCGGCAGCTTCTTCCCAACTCTCAGCGATCTCCTCATCCTCCATGTTCCCACACTTTGCTAGCTAGCCACTAGCTTCAGGGGGTTCCCTTTACTCATCTACGTGCGAAAGCACATTTTCTTTTTCTACAGCCGGAGTAGCCGCCTTATCGAGTGTGTGGATCCTCGTCCTGCGCCATATCGCCACCTACCAACAGGAGCCGGTCTCTCCGCCAGCCTCTCGACGTCACATTATTAACGCGTCATTCCGCCATTTCTTTCTTTCTTTTTTTTTATTATTAATTTTGTTATGTTTTCTTCCAAATGGCTTGTTAAAACAAGACTTTTAGGTTCTGATAAACATGACAAATCACATTACAAAGTGCTTACAACCACAACTCCTTCCATCAATTTTACACTCCTGAAAATTTAGAAGGTTTACTCGTTGAACAACAACTTTTTAAAGTCAAATTATCAAAGTGTAAGATGATTTTAATGCAAAACTGTGTGTTGAGTGAATGTGTAAATGTTGACCAGAGGGCTCACCACGATCGTAAAATGGTCAAGTCAAGTCACGTTAAATAGGCTTCAGTTCAGTACACAGTGAAATGAAAAAAGACTTTTCCCCCTCCAGTACCAAGGTGCTACATATACCATAATTTAACAAATGCTAAGAGCTGAAGGCAGCACGGTGGCTCAGTGGTTAGCACTGTTGCCTGGCACCTCCAGGGTCTGGGTTCGATTCCTATCTCTGTGTGCAAGAAGTTTGCATGTTCTCCTCACGCTTCGTGGGCGCGCCCTGTGATGGATTGGCACCCCGCCCAGGGTATACCCCATCTCGTGCCCTAAGTCTCCTGGATACGCTCCAGACCCCCAGTGACCCTGTATACTGTACAAAATACAGCAATATAGACAATGAGTGAGTGAGTGAATGAGCTAAGAACTGTACGAAAGTGCAAATGTACAAACACGACACAATACGATACCATACACTGTGGCAATGTAGCACCGACCAGTACACAGAGTTGAATTGTCAATATTATACAGTGGTAATCATCACTGGTCTCCAAGGTCTCTAGTTGGACTACAGAAGTGACTTGATGGATGGATGAGCTTCAACAATATTTTTTAAACCCAGCTTCATGTTACAGCCTGAACTGTTCTCAACCCAGGGGACCTCCTGTCTTGCACATTGTAGTGTTCTGATTGCTCTATCACACACTCTTCAATTTACAAAAAGCTGTTAGTTAGCTGATTAGTAAAAAAAAAAAAAAAAAAAAAAAAAAGTGTGCTGGGAGTTCAGCAGTGTGTGTAAGTTTATTTTAAATATTTTAAATCCTACATTCTTCTGTTCATCCCTGGCTTAGTGTGCGTTATGTTTCAGCACTGATGTTATAATATGTTATGCATATTAACTGAGACAAGTTATATCAGGTAAGTTAATAATTCATTCATTCATTCATTCATTCATCTTCTATACTTCTTATTCTGTACAGGGTCGAGGGGGCCTGGAGCCTATCCCAGAAGACTTTGGGCACGAGGCGGGGTACATCCTGGACAAGGTACCAACCCATAGCAGAGCACACACACACTTTGGGCAATTTTGGAATGCCCATTAACCTTATCTGCATGTCTTTAAACTGTGGGAGCCTGGGTAGAACATGCAAACTCCATGCCCACAGGATACTCCACGCACACGGGAATCGAACCCTCAACATTATTGAGATGTTTTTCTAAACAGTTTAGACCTTATTTAATCTGTACTGGACAACTATAACATTAACAGATTAACATTGATAATCAATTATTTACCAGTAAACTGGTGACAGGACCATGGTCCCCAAGGATCAAGGCTCGCCCATGTCTGTAGGGTCCAAAGGCCAGTCCGTCCAGTCTGATCCCACAGTAAAGCCAATGCAGCACAAATCAATAAAAAAAAAACAAATGCTGTCCATGATTGAAAGGCACTAGAATGACCAAGGTACCACAACCTGCTGTGCACAGGGCTAAGCAGTCAAGGAACCTAAGGCCCCCTTCCCAGCCTCCACAATCCTCGGATCTCTATCTAATCAAGCATTCATGGAATGTGCCAGACAAACAAGTCTGGTCCATGGAGGTCCACCCAACAACCAACAGTTCCCAAAGTATCTGCTGCCAATGTCCTGGTGCCAGACGCCACATCACACCCTCAGTGGTTTTGTGGAATGATTACATGAGGAGAAAGAGCTGCATGGGTGTCACAGGGGGAACCTACACAACACTGAGCATAATGTTCTGTATTGTAATGTTACAGCTGATCGGTATAAATTCTTTATACAAGTAATGCATGCTTTTTTTGTGCTTAACACTTTAATTCAGCATTTTAGGGCCCTCAGAACTAAAATGATCACCGTGTGAGCTCTTTGTGTCAAGGACAAAAGAAAGATAAGCATTGGGAATAGTGATAGGTTTTAATCATTCCCATAATCATTGACAAATGTTTTATCATTCAAAGTCATTTGATTGCTAACAATGATGACTAAATGGCTTATTACTTTCTTTGGGAGGGCCTGATGATTGCATAAGCCACGGAGAGCTGAAAAATGACCTTTGAGACAGTGCTTATCTGACCTACGGCTAGCATAACAACTACAAATGGTTTTAAAGAGGAGAGAATTTCAAAATAGCTATATGGTAAGTAATAATATTATCCATTTGTTGTTGTTGTTGAAATTTAACAGCAGATAAATTAACGTAAATGCACTCAGCCTCACGTTAAATTCACGAACTGATGTTTGTCCAGACAGGATAAAGTGAGATGTTGTCCTTCATTTCCTGGTTTGTACCAAGTTTACCCACTTGGCTCATACCTGAGACGAATCCTCTAGAATGTATTTTACAAGGTGAGGCAACTTGAATTGATTTTGTGTAATCTTGTTCGAGCAATTTAAAATATATCTGAATAATTTGTGGAGGAGAAACATTATATTAATAACTTTAAAGCAAATTAATGGTACAGGGTTCAAAATATTGTTTAGAAGCTCATGGAATCCCATGTATTCTTGCTGAGAATAAAGAACTTAGATTATTCAGCAGTTCATTATAAATACAAAAATAACTTAATTGTTCATATTTTGTACCCCAGCACCACCAAGTTGCCACTGTTCGGCCCTTGACCAAGGCCCTAAAAAGGGCCTAAATTGCTTAGATGTAAAAAATTTAGATAAAAATGTAAGTCGCTGTGGATAAGAGTGTCTGCCAAATGCACAAATGTAAATGTTTTAGTCGTGAAACATTGAACAAAACATAAGCAAAAAATTTATAGAAGTTTAATAGAAAATAGTTTTGCAGGTACGTTGTGGTCACAGTTACAGTAGAAGTAAATTAAACACAGTTGTTACAGCTGGTGTCATAATGTCTTCCAGAATCACTGTACCTTAAAACGAGCAGAAGGGTTTGATTGAAATGTACATATCATTTTGTTTTTAAAAGAGATATTTTCAACTTTCGTCATTTACAGTTTCTTACGAGTACCGGTAGTCATTTTAGTAATTTTGGCCCACGATTCTTTGCAGAATTATTTTAATTAAGCCACATTGGACAGTTTTCAAGCATGAACAGCCTGTTTAAGGTAATCTCAATTGGATTTAAGTCTGGACTTAAACCTTATCATTATTATTTTTAGACAATTTTTTGAGGAAAAAAAATAAACTTTTATCTTATCAGTCCATAGAATATTTGACCAAAAGTCTTGGAGATAATCAAGATGTTTTTTTGGCAAATGTGAGATGAAGTCTCTGTGCTCTATTCGGTCAGCAGTAGCGTTTGCCTTGGAACTCTCACATGGATACTATTTATAATAACTTTCTTTATTACCACTGTTCCAAGTTTTCTCCATTTCTAGATAATGTCTTTCACCGTGGTTTGCTGGAGTCCCGAAGCCTTAGAAATTGCTTCGACATTATACATGCCAATTACTTTGTTTCATACCTGTTCTTGAATTTCTTTAGATTGTGTTTCTTTTTTTAGACGTTTTAGCGTGCTTCATTTGCCATACAGTTTCTATTTAAGTGATTATTCCCCCTTATAATAAATTAAATCATCATTAAAAAACTGCATTTTGTATTTACAGTGTAACCTCGGATTGCAAGTAACGCGGTTTGCGAGTGTTCCGCAAGACAAGCAAAATTTTTTTATAAATTTTAACTTGGAAAATGAACAAGTCTTGGTTCATGAGTACGGAGTATCACGCATCACCAGTGGTGTCAAAAGTATTCACATTCATTACTTGAGTAGAAGTATGGATACTAGGGTTTAAAAAGACTTCTT
>JAQMYG010000015.1:9277334-9295897 GCA_030014215.1 Clariallabes teugelsi
GTTGTTTCGTTTCACTGTGTACTAACTGTATATGGTTGAAATGACAATAAAAAGCCTGAACTGAACTGAACTGAACTTATAAACACAAAATGGCCGCCGCTGTCTGAAGCTAACTGTTCTCCTGGTATGAACGGCGCGCGAGAGACACAATGCTCAAAATGGCGTCATATTACAGATAACTGGGATTGATCCATTCTCTAGGACAACTGATCAATTTAATTAATAGCGATTACACTATACTACCACGTTTTATAAACCGCGTCTGCATCTAAACACGCCGTTCATTACAATCTGCAATGATTGATAAATAAACCCATGAATAAAACATTCTTTTAATCCAGTATTCAGCATTGCATTCCAGGCCAAGTTTTATTGCTGTTGTTGTTGGATTATTTGTCCTCTACTTCACAGAGCAGCAGCACACAGATATGTATTTCCAAAGCAGACCAAGTGATGTTTTCCAATCCCAAAAAAGCATCGTAATCAATAAAGTAGTATACTGATTTTATTTCTCTTCCTTCCAGGACTTTTGTAAATCCACATAATCCTCAATGTAGTCTGTAGTTTGGATAGTTTTTTACCCGGTGTCTATAAGCTTTCTTTCTTTTTCTTTCTCAACGCAATTTCGCATCCCGCACATGTTTTTTCCAGAAATTTCCGCCACTCTGCAGAGTAGAATGGTAATTGCTCTTTGTCAAGTCCCTGTGGTGGGCGTGCTGTGCGCATGCGCGATTTGTCCACTGCAGTCTTTAGATTTGCCGCATTTTGACGCATGCGTGTTTCGCCTCGTTGCGTTTCAGTCTTGTCAAATCCTCAGTCATGTTGCATATTTCAACAGCATGTGTTATAAATCGGTCACAGTTTGTTTTATATTAACTAAAACCGATGGGTGAAATATGCAAACAAAGAAATTCCTGAAAATTGTAATAATGAATACAAAAGTGCTTTCTTTACGTCAGTAGTAACGTCGATTTCGGGAAATTGGGTCTGATTGCAAGACAGAACCACATGGATTGCCTTCGTGCTTGTAACTGAACATATTTTAGAGTAAGCTGTCATCACCGTGATAATAAAAAAGTGCTGCATTGTGTCAGATGTTATATTTCCTAGGAATCTTAGGGCGATCAGTACCTTATGTTTAATTTCAAGCAGAGATTATTTGACTAACTGGTTTTAGACAAATGTTTGCACAGACATTCTTGTGCACAGTTTGAAAATGTGAGCTATATTTATATCCAGCCTCACTGTGCTGGTGAAGTTTATCTCATGGCAATGGATTTATGTTCGCATGAGTGGAAATGATGCATTATCATTTGCATGTTGGAATGCAATCACATCACAGGTTTTCATTTAATGTTGGCTGATTTGCTTTTTGTCATTGAGGGTAAGGTAATTCTAGAGCTAGTCTTTTTATCTATTTATTTATTTATTAATTATTATTATTATTATTGTTATTATTATTATTATTATTATTATTTTTTTTTTTTTTTTACAGGTTTTCGCACACGTTTAAACCAAAAATATTGATATAGTCAAGAGGAAAAAATCATACAATGGTTTGTGCCATATTTTCCAATGCATAGCCATAACGTCTTTCAGAAGATGCCACAGAGTAAACATGCACCAGGTATAACAAAACAATGAGAGTGTGTAAACAAATCGGTCAGTGCTTCAATGCATCCCTCAGTGTTAATGTATTAATTCACGAACTCTGCCAGGTTATAAAAGGTATGAAATTTGATTAACGATAGTACGATGCATTGCGATGCGTTGCATTCAGCTATTTATAAATCATGAATAGTTAATTTACTACATGCCCTGGTTAAAAGAAATCACTATTTTTGCTCTGCAACGACATGCGGCAGCATATAGCCTTAAGTAAGCCTATGCATTGTTATATTTGAATAGTATATGCTGCATTGTACAGAATTGACTACACATTATTAGCTTATTATTAACCCTATTATCTCTTGCAAACAGTGCGCGTCCTCGTGCAAGCACCTCAGCGCGCGCATCACGAGCAGCGCAGCATAGTGAACGAACGAACACGCGCGCGCACGCACGAGCTTCAGTTTCCAAGAGCGAAGCGGAGAAGGGAGACGCTCGCGCCTCGGCTCTGAACATCTCAACATCTTTGCAAACTCGTACACACATATACACACACACACACAGCACAGCACAACATACACTCGGGTCGAATTTAATCTCCCCCCCCCCGCCCCAAAACAGTCATCTGCATGCTCGGGAGAGATCCAACCGCGCAGTATGGTCCGGGAAACCAGACACTTATGGGTGGGCAATTTACCTGAAAATGTGCGCGAGGAGAAAATTATCGAGCACTTCAAACGGTGAGTGTGTTTGAACGCGTGCATTTCTGAAATCATTTGCATTGCAGCTTGTAAATGCATTGTGAGCTGATGTGATGGAAAGAAATCTCACAGGCAGATCCACAGGATGAAATGTGTACTTACAACTGAATATAATCTACATTTTACTGCTTAGACTAAATGCATTATAAACTTACACCCGGCAAGCTTGATCCCTAAGCAACCCAGACGCCTGTTAGCTAGCTAATTAGCACCTTGAGCAAGCAAGCAAGCAAAAAAAAAAAAAAAAAAAATGTCAGCAGCAGTAGCACAAATCGCAAATCGCCATGTCTAAATGAATAGCTGTTACAGAAAGCAATAACACTGGCTACAAACACGCTTTGTTAGCTACCCAGCTATGTCAAAAGCGTGTGCGAGAACATGTGCAATTTTTTTTGCGAGCTTTCTAACGTTTTGTTTAGTTTGCCTGCCAGTTCACGTGTCAAATCAAATCATGTAAAGTCAGCAATGCGTGCAGCAGTAGCTTAGTAAAATGCATGTTTAGCATGCTATGCTAGTTCAGCCTGAGCTGTGGCAGCATGGAGACAGACAGACAGACAGACAGGTTAAGTGTCTGTACTGTATAACTTGTAATAACAGTGTTAGTGTTCATGATCAGGTCGGTTTGGTTGTGCTGAGAATGCTAATATCTTGGCGCGCGCTGGATTATAATATTATACACTCAAGAGTGCAGAAATGTTCCTGTACATACTACTGCTATGCATGTTCACTGTTTTATCGTTCATTTCCCTTATTACAGCATGTAGTGGTGTAAAAACTGCAGCCAACTTGATCATCTTTTAGTGCACAGGTTTCCACCCTGATACTGTTCTATACTATACTGTACTATATACAGGGGGTCTGGATCTCAGGAGACTTAGGGCACGAGCCCTGAATGGGGTGCCAATCCATCTTAGGGCACACACATACATATACACTCGCATGCAAATTCACACCCTACGGCAATGCAAATTTGCCTAATCCGCATGCACCAAGCATGCACTGGAACATGCAAACTCCATGCGTACAGACCCCGAGGTGGGAATAGAACCCTCCACCCTGGAGGGGCGAGGCAAAAGTACTAACCACTAAGCCACCGTGCCGCCTCCCGTGTATTGCTATGTATACCATATTCTTATTACCTACTGCACCTTTTACATATTAATCACTCTCACCTCTGTACGTATAGACCCATACCCTCATTTACCACCTTTGTTATTTATTGTAAATAGCTTGTTTTTGTTCTGGTTAGATGCTGGCTGCATTTCATTGGCTCTGGATGTGCACTTTGCACAATGACAATAAAGTCTAATCTTATCTAATCTAATCGGTAGCACCCCACGCTCTGCATCTTTTAGTCTGTCTTTTCTTCTCACAGTCCAAAGGCATGCAGATTAGGCTAATTGATGTTCATAAATTGCACATAGTGTGTGAATGAGTGTGCAATGGATTAGCACCCCATCCAGGGTTTACCCCGCCTCTTTCCCTAAGTCTCCTGGGATAGGCTCCAGGCCCCTCCGCTACCCTGTATACAGGATGAAACAGTGTAGATGATGAAACACTGTAGTGAGTGAGTGTTTAAGGTGGATCAAGTCTGTTTTGGATTGTGCTCTGCCTCACTTGCAGAGTGCCTTTGATATAAATGAAAAATGTTTGCCAAATAAATACGCTGTAGTAGTGTATTATTGTATTATATTGTATTTTGACCCCACTATGCAACAAGGGCCTGCAGTATCACAGATGTGTATGCAAGTAGTCAGATAACCTTATTTCATAACTCAACCTGGACCACATTCATTGTTACATATAAAAAATAATGTTGGTGTAGTCATTACGTCTGTACAAAGGTATTGCATGGGTTAAATGTTTGTTTTCTGGTCATGGTCTTTATGTGACATTTCAGTGACATTTCATTCGCAATGTTCAGTTCTGTTTGTCTTTTAAAATATTTTGTTTATTACTTTATTACATACACTATATTGACAAAAGTATGTGGACACCTGACCAAAGACACCTGAATGTGCTTGTAGAATGTCTCATTACAGAGTTAGTCCTGCCTGGCCTGTCATCATGTCTTTTCACTAGATTTTGGAGAATGCCCCTGGGCTATTTCTGTCATTCAGCCAAGAGCATAACTGATATTGAGCGAGGAGACCTGGGGTGCAGTCAGAGATTTAGTTTTTCCTGGAAGTAATTAGTGGGGTTGATGTTAGGGCTTTGTGCAGGACACTTCAGCTCTTCTTCTCACACCATCCTTAATATTGGTGTGATGGTCTGGGATCCATATAGTTTAGGATATAGTGTAGAAATGGAGCCTATGTAGTCCAACTAGGGCACATGGAAGTCAAAGATGACCATTGAATTTATTTGGATTTGTACAACCATGGTAGGATCTCCGGTGATGATTCACACGCCCACTCACACACTATGGGCATTTTGGGAACGCCATCTCCATGTCTTTGGACTGTGGGAGGAAACCAGAGAACCTGGAAGAAACCCACCAAGCACGAGGAGAACATGCAAACTCCATGCACACATACCCGACACGGGATCGAACCAGGGACCTGGAGGTGCAAGGCGACAGTGCTAACCACTAATCCACTGTGCCACCACAGTGTAGGGTTTTCAACATCTACTGTCTAGCTGTAGCATTTTTGATTTGGGGCCTGTTGCAACTGCAGACTTGAAAAACAATGCTTTTTTTTTTTTTTTTTTTGGCTTTTTAAGTGAAAACAGAGGTCTAAGAAAATGCAAATAAAATTCACCCAGCATGAAAAGACCATTCAGTGAAGGACACGGCATGCAAAAGACGCACGCTTGCTTTTTGCAAGCAGTTAATTTCGCTTTTATCTATATGAACTTTGAACAATGTATTCACAAGCCTTGATCTTGTGAGCAAATAGAATGTAAGTGGGCAGGACTGTGATCTTTCTGATCAGAGAAAGTAATGAGTACTTATTATGCAGTGTTCTTGTACTGTATGTTCCAGGGGCAGACCCATTATCGCATGTTGCTATAATGTTGTTGTATGAAGTGTACGATTGGACCTTGGCAGTTTTAGACTTATATTTTATTTGTGTAGTTGAGCAGCATGAGCGTTGGTGCCAAACATATTAAGGGATTTTTTTTGCTTTGATATTGAGCATGGGATATTGTTTGATTGTAGTGTCCATTTGTGTTTCCTCCGGCGTATTGGATTTTCTCTAAAATCCAAACTATTGGAAAATCTATTTTACAATAGTCTCTCTCTCTCTCTCTCTCTCTCTCTCTCTCTCTCTCTCTCTCTCTCTCTTGTTTACATTTACATTTATGACTTAAGGCAAACGCCCTTGTGTAGAGCTGCATACACTCTCTGCTAACCTTTTCTTTGTTTTTCTAAGTAGGTGTTATTGTATTTAAGCAGTTGTCAATATGCCCCCACACCCACACACCCACAGAAGTGTTACTTGTTTTGAAAACACTACATTAGTGTGATTCAGGGAACATTTTTTTTCTAAGGAGATGCGCCCGATTCATTCATTATCTAAATTCTAGATTGAGCTTGCATGTCTTTCAGGAGAGCATAGTGTTTTAGTTCATTCTGGCTTCACCTACTATTCTCCTTTTCATTTGAGCTGTTTCGGGCAGGACTGTGTTTTTCAACATCGAGTCCAGGTCACACCCTTCACAGTAATGTCATTTGAGTCCTGCAGAATTTACATATTGCCAATGATCCTTCCTCTGGTTGTGTTCTATTCTTTTTTTAATATGTATATCAATTCCAATTCGAAATTTTTAATTCTCCGACATAAGTCAGATTTTCCAGAAGTCTCCTAGACTCTCTCATCATGTTTGTTCTTTCAAGGTGACCGGTATATAAAGTTCACATATTTTTTTTAAACAAGTTAACACAGGTCTTAGAGGTCCACTAAAATATGGGTGTTAATGCTCAAGATGAAATTACCCTCACATAGTGAGATGAGATTTTGTATCAGCACACTGACATTTAAAAAAAAAAAAAACTTGTTTAAAAAATGTTTGCATTTACGGCGCTACAATGTTGCAGTTCCTCTAAACCACTGGTTCTCAACCTTATTTCTGGAGAATCTCTGACCCACATATTTTAATGTTTCCCTCCTCTACCACACCCACTTCAATTAAGAAACTGCTGTTAATTAGTTAAATTAGTTTTGCCGGGAGTTGAGAAAGCATTAAATGTGAAGAGCATTGATCCTCCAAGACCAGAGTTGAGATTAATTCATACATTGCCAAGCAGCGCAGAATTCTATGTAATAAGTTCAAATTATTTGCTAAGTTTGTAACAGTATAATTGTAACACAATCTAAAAAAATGTATATTGAATCAGGTTATTATAAAATCGTGATACTAACAGTATCGCAATACAAATCGAATCGGCATCTAGGTATCGCTATAATAGTGGTCCCTGGTGATTCCCATCCCTATCGGATAATAATGCATTTTATTCGTACCTCAATCTCCCTGAATTTCACTCCTCCTGCAAGTATGCCATTTCAGTGTCTATGTAAATGAGCTACTGCTGAGTCATGGCCCTAAATATAATTGGATTCCAAAACATGAAAACACACCAAGCTTGAAATGCACAAGTCTTTCTTACTTACTTACTTACTTACTTACTTATCTATTTATTTATGCGTTCCACTGTTTTGTAGGCTGACAGTTCTGGTGTATCCTTAATACACTATGTAACAGGTAGTGAGCTATGCAACTAAGTTTATTGCTGTCAAAACACATCCCCTATTAAGTCAGTAGTATGCGCTTAATTCAGCTGTAATGCGTGCAGAGTTGCACCAGGTTCTATCACTGCTTAGTTATTGCTTGCTGAATAACTAAGCAGTGAGTTTAGTTATTCAGCAACTAAAGCTGAGTTACTTATAGTGAAAACACCTGGTGCAGACTTGGATTAAGATGCAAACCTGCTGATTGTTTGCCCTCTAGTGAAATCTGTGTTAAGCTAAAATTTACTGTCAACATGTCATCATTGAAGCGGCTTCTGTGCATGGCAGTATTTAGATAGTGAGCACAGTAATTTACTGATTTTACAGTAAATTTTGAATAAAGTAGCTGTAGTTGTCTGTCGGACTAGGAAATCTTACTAATGGAAACGTTAGCTTAAAATTATATGTATAATAGAGTTTCATTTACATCACTTGGAGACGGACAAACACTAATGTAAATAAACAGACCATTTCCTGGTAACCCGATTTGAATTTCAGCACTTTGCGCATGCGCTGGAATCAAACATTTGTAAACTACAAGTGAAGACCACCACATCTCAGAGTGAAACATTTATTACATACATATGTCTGTGGAAATCCTGAATATACGATATACCTGAAACATACTGTATACCTTACATACATGAGGTGTGTCTATAAAACCGACAGCAACACAGACGGGTAAATCTCAAAACTTCAGTTTTATTGTATTGAAATCAATGGAACTTTAAACTAGGGCTGCACGATATTAGGAAAATATGCGATATGTTGTTGGATATTGCGATAACAATATTTCTTGCGATATGACATTTCCCTAGGGAAATGCATTTTTTATTATTATTATTATTGGCTATTTTTAAAAAAATCATTTATATATGTAATGATCATAAAATAAACAGGTAATAGATATTGTCTGATGTAATTAAATCTAATTCAGGCTAAAAAGAAACTATATGTCAAGGAAGTTGCAAATATTTAGACTTCAAAACACTATGAATGACTTAAAACCCTCAGCAGATATTCTGATTTCTGGTTTGCTCTTACCATAGACCTGCCAACACAATATGAATTACGTTCAGACATTACTTTTTATTTACGTGTAACCATACACTCATCGGTTTCATTTACTGCAACTCTTTGCGATACAGATATTGCGTATACCATTATCGCGATAACGGTAATTTTTCGATATATCGTGCAGCCCTACTTTAAACATCATTGCATGTTTTCTTCATTCTTCATTAGGCATCCATTCCTAAAATGAACCCATTTGAAAGAACTGGGCGTGCACACTATAACCCATTTGAAAAAAAAGAGGGCGTGCACACTAATGTTTTGTTCGACCTCCTTTAGCTTTGATTATTGCACGCAATGTGGTGGGCAGCTCATGTGTAAGAATGAATGATTCCTTATGCTCCCACAACCACTCTTTCACATTTCGAGTCCTGCCTGTGCCATCAGGAAAGAAAACAAAATTCATTGCTGGGATAACCTGGTCATTCAGTACGTTAAGGCAGTCAGCTCATTTTCATGCCATAGTAATTTTAATATTTTCCTACCAATCATTTTGAGCCTTTTGAAAATGTCACCTTTTTTTCTGTACTGTATGTACAACCAGGTTAAACATCATTTCACTGCCCAGCTGTTTTCTTTTCTTGTTAGTATGAAATAATAATTATATGTTTCTTTGATGTTGTTATGACGTTACGAAATGATGCAAAAAATTACATCCAGGTCAATTAATTGCATGTAGGTTTGAGTGGCTGAACGTGCACGATGGAAGGATTACTTTATTTTCTTATAAACAGTGTGCAAATATTTATTTAAATGCTGGGACATATAGGTTCAGGTGTCATATAGTTTTTCATGTACTACAGGGTGTGCATGCATGTAATCCAGTGCTCATGTTGGATCACCCGAGATGGCAAATGATCAATATTTTGGGCAGCGTTCTTCAGTCAAATTAAATCCAACTCCTACTTATTTAACTAAGTAAGAATAGCTAATTATTGTTTTAATATGTCACCATATGACTAATGATTAGTCACTACAAGTTAAAATACGAGTGCCTCGTAATGTGTAACATAAAAACAAATGCATTTCTGCTTGTCCTTTTATAGATATGGACGAGTGGAGAGCGTCAAGGTCCTTCCAAAGCGTGGATCTGAGGGTGGAGTGGCTGCCTTTGTGGACTTTGTGGACATTAAAAGTGCACAGAAGGCTCACAATACTATCAACAAGATGGGCGACAGAGACCTGCGGACTGATTACAATGAGCCAGGGACTATCCCAAGCGCCGCACGAGGACTGGACGATAGCCTGTCTATAGCAACGCGCGGGCGCGATGTTTCGGGGTTCACAAGGGGGACAGGGGCCACAGTTTATGGGCCTCCTGCGTCACTCCACAGCAGAGAGGGAAGATATGAACGCAGACTAGACGGGTAAGTGGACATAGTTTCTCTGAAGCCTAGGGACCCATACATTTCTTGTAGCTTGTATTATTTTTTTTTACAAGCATTTTAAGAGCAGGGTGAGACAATTAAATGATTATTCTAGAGAGAATGTAATGATTACAAAACTCTGCTGCTCTTAGATTGAAACATGCTAAAGATGATTACTCAGTCATGCTAAGTATGTAACGTTTAGAATATAGCATGGAACGTATTCACTCTGGCGCTAAGTTGGATATTATAGAGAACAGATTCAAGGGCATGTGTTGGATATCATGATATCCTGGGACTTCTTCAAGCAAAGGGAAAGTCCACTGTATTGCCATTACCTGGGATTGCCCTGACCTGGAATACAGTACTGTCCATCATGGATTAATATCTTACTATTTTTTTCTTAATGTTTTATTATGACACAACTTAGAATATTGTGGTACTTAGTTTTGACATGTTGTTGGTAATTGGATTTAAGAAAAAAGTGATTAAGTGATTCTCTGGACTCACTGGATGGTGTTCAACGGATTCACATTGGATTTATGCAGACAAACACAAGGATATTTATCGCTACAGAGGTACCGTTTTCCTATTTTTCCTCAGGAATCATGCGCGTTATTAGCATTCTGTCATTAATTACATGGGAGACTTCTGCCATTGGCCATTATGGCAGAAACTGACAGAAACAGTGAGCAAACATCTTTATTTATGATTTATTTTTAGACCATTTTCAGTTGATTTCTGCTTTATTATTTTTGCTGATAATCTCCAATGAATAAAGGACTGCGTGTTGGATATAAAGGAGTATACGGTCCAACCAACTGAGGATGGAACATAATGTATTTTTGGATCATGGACTTAAACTGAAGACGGAGTTTTGCACCGGGTAGTGTCAATCCCTTTGACCATGGATTTCGGATTTGGATTACTTCTCCAGTACTGGATATAGAACTACAAATGATTTTGGATACAGCACTAACGTCAACCAAAATAAGGATTTTTTGTTTTGAGTCACCGACTGAACTTGTGCTCTGGCGGTGGATTATTGCTAGGCATCTGAAAGGTATATTTGAAATGTCACCTCAGGATTGGAAAACATTTTTGAGAAAAGGACTTGGATTATAATTTTTAAAAAATGTTTTTATTGTTTCCAATTTATGGATGTGATTTCTGGAGTTAAAAGCAAAGAATCAAGGTCATTTAATTATTTATTGTTTTGTGCATAATGAAAGACTATAATTGAACACATTTACATTTAAAAAAATCCTCAATCCTCAGAGATACAGAAAAAAAAATCAAGAACTTTAATTAATTTTTGAGTCAAAGTGGATTTATTCTTCTTTCTTAAAGCCTCATACTTTTTCACCTCCATTGACGTCATTTTCTGGCCCAATCAATTTTTGGAATATCTCTGGATTAACCCAGCCACAAGATAAGGATTATTCCTTGTTTTTTTCTTACCATTTTTTAACTTTTTTTTTTTTTGCTCACAAAGTTCTGTCTCCCTAAATTGTATTTGGAATTGTAGGTCAAGTTACCACTGTCTGAAAAGGTTGGTATGTTCTGCCCTGTGTATTATAGCTGTTCTCTAACTCCTAGTTTAACCCTGTGTCTTTCTTTCCTTTTCCCCCACTAACAGGCTGTTTCTGATAGCTATTGGTAATCTCATTTTGCTCTTCCGTCTCTGTGACTCTCCCTGGCTCTTTGCCCTTTGCTCTCTCCCTCATAAATTAAAAGAAATGGAAGCTAAAGGAAAATTAAAATGGCTAGACTGAAATGTTTATGGATATGAATGGAGAAGAGGACATAAGAGCTGTGGAGTGTTGATTGGCATAATGCATCACTTACGTTTCTAACTTAGGGTTTTTTGTTTGTTTGTTTGTTTGTTTGTTTGTAAAAAAAATTAAATTACAAAGTGAACTTTGTGCTGTAAAGTTACACGGGGTCCAATTACCAAATACGAATATTAAAATGTTAAACAAATCCAAATCCAAAATTTTAAATTTGAAGATTGATTTTTATAGTATATGATTATATGATTTGAATAGTATTTTAATATTATAAAAATGTTTTATTATAAAATATTTTAGTATTTTAGTATTATAAAAAGGTTCAATTAAACAGAACAGAAAAAAGCATGTAATATTCAAAAGCTTTCTTTTTGAGAGATTTCTCTCTCAGTACTAGTAGAAATGACAGTAGAAATGTAATTTACATTGTGCAAATTTGATTACAGTAACTACCACCGTGTTTAATTAACACAATATTTCCTTAAAAAGACTTCTCATGAGACTTTTCAAGTGGACTTTTCCACTTTTTCAACCTGTCTCATTAAATTCGCCAAACCCCGAAACCATCGGCATAACCTGCTAAATCTTATAATTAATTGGCCTAATCTTTTTTTTTTTTTTTTTACCAAAAATGTATTGTTATACTAGATGTGCCCATGACTTTGTTTGCGTGGAATTAAATTGCATACTCCAGTGCGTTTAAAAAAATATATATCTGTTGAATTTTTCTGCGTTACTGTGAAGTTTGTGGAATGAAGGTGTGTGATTGCGTTTATTAAGTAGATTTTAATTGCACACTCTTAAGTGTGTGCCGATTGCAAAGAAACAAAGACTATATGTTACCTTAAAAAAAAAACATTTTAAATTCGTTCAGTAGTTTTCACGTGATGTGCGCACAAACAGACTTCCAGAAAAAAATTCCAAAAAACATCCTGTTGGTTGTTCTACTGTATTACTCGTATTACGTCCCCCCAAAATAATTGTTTCGCAAATATCTTTAATGTACAGACTTTTACAACTTTATAGTTTTATTACATGTATAGAAGAAAAAGTAGATAGTGCTTGCTAAATTACTAATATACTACACCATGGTTGTCACCTCAATATTATAGTGTTATAGTGTTACAGCCTGCATATATCTGACAGCATGTTTCATATCTCAAAACTGTCACACACGTTTTAACAAGGTTTTATGAGCATGAACTTTGACTCATGTCTCTGAATAGTGCATTATATTGATCAAGTATTGACCCAGTAGCTTAGATCATTTACCAGTATTTCTTTTTCTTATTTAAATAAGAAATCCCTAATCAATGATATGATTAGTAACATGGTTAAAGATTTGTTTCTCCAATAGTAAAACACAGTAGGTCCACAAGTACACATTTAAAATGCAGTTTGTCTAAAATAACTTAGATGTTGTATGATTGTAAAATAATACTACTAACTTCTGTGATGACAATTCTGTACAGTATCAGATATCGTTAGATATAGATCATTTATTAAACTATACATAAATACTTGGCCAATTCTGATTTGCAAAGTGTGACCTGACGATTTTCTTTCTGTCCAAAGAATCGTTTCAAGTTTTTATTTTTTTTCAACTTTCCTATAATGGAAATTCAATTGTATGTACATAACTTTTATTAAAGGTCACATGACTATTTCTCACTCAAAAAATCCTAATCTATTATTAATAAAATAAAAAAAAAATAAGTAAACAGAGCTTTTTTTTTTTTTTTGCATAAATAAATGAATAAATGAAAATGAGACAAGAGCTAAAAAGGCAAAACGAAACCTCTATCATGTACTGATACATGACAGCGCAGCTAATTTGCTCCCTAGACGTTTGTCTCCACATGGCCGCAGCCTGCGATCACCAGATATAAGGCAGATGCTTTTATTTTCCACAGATTGGAATCTTGTGGTTGATCGGCACAGAATCAGTTATATCTAAAGCTGATTAGTTAGTCACCAGTCTTGGCCACTCCAGCCATTTCCGATCGGTGCATCTTTAATAAAAAAGTATTTACGAATATACAATGTTACTTTCACAAAATTTGGACTAAATATATAAACTTAGTCATTTGTTGTGTTTTCTTTTCCAATTCTTAGGAATTGTACTCTGAAAAACAGCCTCACAATATAACATATTAACAAAAATATAATAAAAACAGTATTATAGTACACCCTGTATTTGGATTAATCTAAATAAAAATGCATGTTACCTGACACTCAGATTAGATAAATTAGTAGTTCACATCATAATAACATTCCTCTCATTCTCTCCACCCATCCTCCATCCTTCTTCATGTCTTCTTAGGGCTTCGGAAAGCCGGGACCGCACTTATGATCACAGTGCCTATGGACACCATGAGCGTGGCAGTAGCAGCAATAGTTTTGATCGCCAACGTCACTACGATGCGGAGTATTATCGGGACCCACGGGACCGAAATCTTAGTGGAGTTGTTAGCGGGAATGCTAGTTCCTCTAGTGCAAGCACCGGAGGAGCCTCTTTAGTGATCACCGGAGGGGCTGGCGCAACAGGTCCAAGCAGCAGTGCTGCTGGTGGAAGCAGTGCTAACACTGCTGGTACAGGAAGTGGGGGATCCGCATCTGGTGGCGTTAGCTTTTATGGATCTCGATGTCGGAGTCCTGGTCACTTTGAGACTACAGAAACACGCTACGAGGCCCGTGGGCGTGAATCATATACACTGGCAAGCGTGGTTCATCGGGATCTGTATCGGGAGGAGAGAGGCAGGCGAGGAGATAGGACTTACTGCCACAGCCGAAGCCGTTCTCCACATACTTCACAAACACACAATGTTTCACCACAGAGGTTGACCAGCCCGGTTGCAAGACCCCCTCATTCCCCAAGTGGCTCCGGCTCCCGTAGCCGCTCTTCTAGCTCGGACTCGGCCAGCAGCACCAGCAGCAGTGGCAGTGGCAGGTCAGTAAAGAATTTTACAAGGCATCGGATTACAGTGCTTTAGTGTTTATTTTCTTGGATATTCAATAAGTGTTTGATAAAACCTTGCATCCGCAATGTCTATGTTGGGAACTGTTTATTAACTTTTTGCTACACTTTTTGATCCAGTCATCTGTATCATTTCCTGGGTGGGTTGTTCTGCTTTATTTTCTCTCATTGGGTTTAGCCATCACATATCACTATTTCTTCTTATATTGCTGGTAACATGAGCTAAAGATATTGCACGCAGATGAGGCTGTCGTATTGCACCTTCCGGGGTCCGGGTTTGATTCCCACCTCGGGTCATGATTACATCTTCTTTCCGCACTTGGTAGGTTTTCTCCAGGTGTTCCCTTTTCCCCCAACAGTTCAAAGACATGTTAGGCAGGTTAGGCTAATTGCCGATCACAAATTACCCGTAGTGTGTGAATGACAATTGGCTGTCAAGCTGGCAACTCAAACCCCTTAAATAACTGTCATAGAAACAACTTCAGAGTGCCAGTCTCCAGATGTGCCGGATGGCATGTGGGCTGAACAAAATACAAATACAAAATACAAAAGCTTCATACTTCAAAGATTCATGAGTCTAGCACATGGGCGAATTGATTATAATATAACATGTTATTTGCACATGATGTTACTTTCACTGTGTAACATGGCGCGAACTGTGGATGGTGGTCAGGAAGTGACTTTTTACGCTCGTTTTACACTTTTGCAACTCTCAAAATGCCTTGGGTTTGGGTTTATGCTTAAATCAAGGAAACTTATAAGTCATGAGTAACAAAGGTAGTTTGTCATAATGTGGTGTACCTAATAAGAGCCCACAAATGTAATACATCATGTAGCACAAATCTGCAGCTTTTAATGTAGTTATACTTGGAGATGGGGGGAAAAATCGATTCAGTCATAAATCTTGATTTGTTTGTGTGGTGATTCAAAATAGATGAAAAAAAATTTTCTTCACATTTATATAATAGAGATGCACCGATTAATCGGCCAGTGACAAAAATTGGCGTTTTTTAGTTTAATCAGCCATGACCGGCCAAGCAGCCATAGATTTTGTACTCAGTGAGGCAATAGACACGCATTATTATGGCATTTCATTCTCAAAAGTTGCACACATTAAAAGGCTCCGGTCAATATGTGAGAAAATGAGTCTCAAAACCCACTCAGTACATACGTTTACACTAATCTACAAACACTGCGAGTGCAAATCAGTCTTGAAAATTGCACGTTAGAAGCCCCACATGCCCGTGTTAGAAGTCGCTATGTGCTACTCAGTAAAAATGTATCTTTTTGTTTAATTTTAAAATTGAATGTTTTTTTTTTTTTAATCCGAATTTTCCGATTTTCTCCCCTAATTTAGTCGTGTCCAATTCCTCCCGGTCGCTAGAGGCTCCCACATTAAGCTTCTACTGCCGCTCAGTCGGGAGGGCCGCAGACCAACCCACGTGTTTCCTCCGATCCACGTGACGTCACCGACCATTTTTTCGAACTGCTCGCTCACGCACCGTTGGGGGCGGCGTAACACACTCGGAGGAACAGCGCTATCCGCTCCCTTCGCCTGCGCGAGCTCACAGACGCCCCCTGATTGGCTTGTAGAGTCGTCATTAATGTGGGAGCACTGAGTACCTCTCATCCCTCCCCCCTGAGAGAGCTCGGCCAATCAGCTCTCTCTGTGCCTCCGGCTGTGAGAGGTAACAGCATCACCCGGGGTTTGAACCAGCGATCTCCGGATGATAGGGCTGTATTGTTTGTATTGTTTGAATACTGCCCTATGATTTTTTTAAGTGCGAAAACAAATGCTATAGGGAATAAACTACAAATGATGTGAAATTCAGTTGCGAAGCTGTTGAATAAAGGTAAGGTATAAAATGTTTGAGATATGACTCAACTTTTTTTAAAGGTTCAAGGTCTTAAAATTGTAAAATTTGGGAAAAATTTTAATATTGAATCGGAATATTTATAAAATCGTAATATTTGCAGTATCGCAATATTAATTTAATCGGCACCTAAGTAGATATCGTGGTAATATCGTATCGGGTAGTGACTAGTGTTTCCAATCCCTAATAATCCTACAAACTTAATCCATTTCCCAACAACGTAATAGAAGTTACTATAATGTTTGCAGTGATTTGTTCCTTTTTTGGGAAGGTGAAAATCTTCAGCTTTCAGAATTGTAACTTCCCTCAAATATAATATTACAATTATGGTTAATGTGATATGTTTGTGGGATTCTTACATAAAAAACTGCAGATTTGTTTGTAGGCTGTTATTACGTTGGTGTAAAGAATCCGGAGATTTCGCAGTTTGGCTAAAAAACACCACCATAAATGGCTTTAAAACTTTTGTGTTTGGTCAGGAGGAGAAGTGGCAAATAATGCTGATGTGTGCAGTGGCCCCTTTGTTAAATGTAGTGTAACTTAACATGACTAAATTTATTTCAGTAACTAACTTACCGTGAAAATCTTAAAGTTACTGTATCTTCTTTGCTGTGTTGGAGTTTATACCCTTTTTTTCCTAAACAAAAAGCAGTAATAAATATCAACAAACAGAAATTTAAAAAAAAAATTGTAACAATAACTATCAGAAAAATTACTTACATTTAAATCTGGGTTAATATTTATTCCCGGCCTTCTTAAAGTCTGGACCCAGGCCACAAAGTTTCCTACTTTGAAATAAAAACGTGTTATGCTGATTAATAAATAGTTAGTTTTGTGGTCTACCTGGAGATCATTATGTCAATCCTGCCCCGAGACTAAGGCAATCTAGTGTAGTTCACGTGAGGTCAATTCTGTTGAACAGTCAATCCTCTTCATAACATAAGGGTCACGTGCGACAAAATTGATGTTTATGTGATTCTCTGGGGAAATAGTCTAAACTAGCACACTATGGCCTTTCCCCATCTCATCTGTTTTTCCAGAGGGATTTTGTACATCATAATAATCTAGTGATTGCAAACAACCTGTTTTCCGCTATAAAAATTAAGTAATTGATCACATTCCTGGCTTTTTGCAGGGCAGATTATATCTTATTGATACTGACCACTGCTATAGTAAGTCAGTCACCCCAAGTAGAGCTGCACAATTAATAAAAAAAAATACGATTCATACATACACGCGATCTCATTGCTGAATGACACGATTCACTTGCGTGTATTACTCTGCATTCAGATCACGCAGCATACACGAGCTCACTTATTGACTTGACAACAGTCCCGGATTGCTGTACCAGTCAAGGTCACTGGTTGCACTCAAACAGTTGTAACACAAAACATTATTAAATTACCAGTCAGGCCAGAGATTAGCAAATTATTTAGTTATACAACTCAGTCACTTCTCGTCTCTCTTCCTCATTTCCCGCGTTGAGGTGGAGATGGAGCTAAACAAGCTAACCAGTAATCAGGAATATGCTGTTATTTTTACGCTAAAATCAGATTTTATTTTTGTCCGCTTAAACGCTCACTTATTTCATAAAACTCAAACTCCCGTTGTGCTTAAACTGTATTTCCTGTGTGTGTTCAATATCACAACACTCATAAGTCATAAGCTTTTTATTATTATTTTTTTACATTCTGACGACCTGTTTCTGATCGACTCCTTTTAATGTTTTGTTTTAATGTTTCCTTTTAATGTCTGCTCAATGCATATAGGTGTGTCAAACACCTATGCGGTTTGACTCGCGGTGTGACGTGGTGTTAGGCCCCTCGAGACATCACAAGGTACCACCTCGGCCGCAGGGCCGATGAGCTTCCGCGAGCACCGGCCAAAAAAGTGAACGTTAAATTTTTCGCGAGGAAAGATTGGAAACTTAATCACTACGCCAAACTCACGGTTAATTGCGATGAGGCCATTGTGTAAAACTGTGTAGATGAGATAGGGGTGTTGCATTTTCTTCAGTTGTTGCATTTATCATGGCATAAATTGATTGTGCATCTGTGTTATTTTTATCAGCATATGGTAAATGTCTCACACACACATGCTCAAAACTAAAATACATACTATTGTCTGATCAGAGACAGCTTGGGCTTCTAATTGGGCTGTTACACAGAGACTCTGAGAACAGAGTGAAAGCTGCAGAGGAGTATACTGGAAGTGTGTAAAGACCCTGAGCAATAAACCCTTTGACACCAATAAATTTACACTGTAAACTGTGTATTTAAGAACAACCTACCTAATAATAATATAGGGCTGGACGATATGGCAAAAATTTATATCACGATATATTTCTTAATTTTGGTCGATACGATATAATTCCGATAT
>JAQMYG010000015.1:9308596-9331284 GCA_030014215.1 Clariallabes teugelsi
TCTGTTTACTACATTGTAACATTTTTCTGACTGGTGCGGACTAAAGCAATCGAACTATAGGTGTGAAAGCACCCTTAATCTGCTAAAAAATAAGGTTTTAATATTTCAGTATAATATTTTATTAAACTGCATTGTCTTGTCAACAAAACAAATCATACCCAGTTCTATGTAATTTTGATATTGCAGACCAGTAATAGACAATACTGTGCAAAAGTCTTGAGCCACCCCTCATTTCTTCATATTAAATTAAATTGAATGATGTAGATTAAATTAAAGAAATGGGAACAAATGTTTTTCTGTGACAGACTACAAAGTAATTAAAGATACAATTTATAAAGTGGTTGTTTATGTAACAACCTCAGCAGCAACCTCATTTCCCCACTCGTCTGGTCCAACCACTCCACATTACCAGTATCATCTGTCATCATCTGCACCTGTTTCTCACTGGTTCATTCCTTAAGTTAGATGTTTTTTTTTTTTGGTTTGATTGTTTTTTTACACTTGAATGATTTATAGGTCATTGATTGACAAACATTCCTCTGAAACTTGTCAGGTACAGGGACTTGACTGAAAATGAGAGACAAAAAGTCCTTTAGGAAGCCTGGGGAACTTTTCCTCAAAGCTAAACTCAAAATTAAAATACAAGAAAGTCTGACTCTTTGGAACCAAAATATGAAGAAATGAAGGGTGGCTCAAGACTTTTGCGCAGTACTAGATGACCGCGTACAACTCAAATATTTTACAAACATTGACATATGGTTCTTTACATCATTTTACAAATTGAATACAACTTTATCATATGTAACAGATTGCAGCATTTGGGCTAATTACACTGTATGTCTCTGTTTTTGCATGTAGAGACTGAAAGTGAAAATGAGTTCCGGCCACTTGATGAACGGATAGATGAATTTCATCCCAAAGCTACACGAACACTGTTCATTGGAAACTTAGAGAAGACCACAAGCTACCATGACCTGCTCAACATTTTTCAGCGCTTTGGGGACATTGTCGTAAGTTGAATCTTTTAACTTTTTTAACAAATTAACATAAAACTTTGGAGTCTCCAAAATGTGTCCAGCTAAAATACAACTCAGCTGCCATCCCTGAAATTCTTTTTTTTGTACTTATGTTCCAAATAATCTGTTTCAGTGTCTATATTTTAAAAATGCAAATGATCTACCGTGAGCCTTGGGGGAAATGTCAGTCACAACGCAGGAATGGGACTTCCCTGAAATTGGTGGGGAACAAAATACCATTTATTTTTTTCCCCAACTGTTTAAGACATGGCTCACTTTTGGACATTTCTCACTCGATTTAAGCCATTTCCCAGCATTTCACACATTTCTGAAACATCTCTTTTTAAATTGTTTAATGATATAAACATGTTTATAAAACAACTAAAAATGGAGCCTAATCTCCTGTCACATTTTAAGGTTAGCTGTATTAGCAAACTAGTTAGCTGGCATGCTAGGATAATTGTAACAGAAGTTTGAGTTACTTTCTGTAAGTTTTATTCCCTTATAAAATGTATAAAATGTCTGGAACATGTTTTTCATTAAACTGAGCACTTTAACTTTTATAAATAACCAGGTTAGGATTGAGAAGGCAATCAAATTCACACACTTTCTCTGACTAGCGTGAAGATTTATCCTGCTTTGTCATGCAATATAAGCTTCTGGTAGTAAAATTTGCCTCCCAGCTTAGCTAAATTCAACAAACCAATTGCTAAACTTTATAAATAGCAACTCTTACAGCATCAGGATCTGAAGTCGAGTCACAGACTAGGAATAGATCCACATTTAAATTCCCCCTAAAACTGTGGGGATAGCTATTAGAATATTTCCACTGAAAATAAAAGATCATTTCTTCACTCCTTGGGAGGGTGGGAGTAAAAAGAGAGTTTAGTGTTCTTTTTATAGTGAACATCAGAGGATTGGCAGTTCCTTGCTTTTAGCTGTGACAGGCTGTGGTTCCCTCCAGTCTGCTGTAGGCGAAGTAAAAATGCCGACTCATTGGATGAACTGAGCTCCCAGCTGGAGAAATGCCTTTATCAAATTCCTACTAATTTATTTATTTCATTTATTAACCTTTTTTTTTTTTTTTTTTTTAGATCAGCAATGAAAATCTGAATGCCACATTTGTACAAAAAAAAGGGAAAAAGAGAGGGAGATTTTTTTTCCCCTCATATTTTTGTGTGTATATTCACACTGGAAAATACTAAAATGCTAAAATATCCCCTTTGACAAATGTGCTTAATGTTTTATTTTGTAATATGTGTTATTTTATAATATAACCTCAAAAAAGCGAAATTTGCTGACAACAAACATTGGGTCAACATTAGTACATTTTTTCCTATTGTATCTATTTGCACAACATCCGACCATATCCATGATCCCTTAAGTTTCTAACCGAGTTTAGAATTATATGATCAGAGATTCGGACAGACACAACAGCTTCCCACACACAGTGCATGTATATATTATACAGTATACTGTTTTTATATTTTGTACTGTACTATGTTGCTTGCACTGTGTTTATTATATAAGCGCATAAATAGCCTCAAAAGTGTGTTCTTTCATGGTCCTGTGGTAAGCGCACAGCACTGTTGACACATTGACTAGAGATTGAAGCCCACTCAAGCCATAAGTTTGGTATTAATCATGTTTTACTGTCGTTTTGCAACGCTGTGTTATGAGTATTTGTTATCCTATTGTCATGTCAACATTGTTCTGATGTCATTTCATCAAAGTAATTTTAGACACAAATGTTGTCTCAATGTTTATAACATTGCCAAATGTTTTAGATCATTTCTTGAGTTAACTGAAACTGAAATACTTATGATTTTTGTGATACATGTTTGCCTCATCCATCCTCTGCAGGATATTGATATAAAGAAGGTAAATGGTGCCCCTCAGTATGCCTTTCTGCAATACTGTGACATCGCAAGTGTCTGCAAAGCAATAAAGAAAATGGATGGAGAGTATCTTGGGAGTAATAGGCTAAAGGTGAGAATGTGTACCTTATTATTAATTCTGGAAAAATATTCAAGAGATCTGTTGTTATTGTTGCTCTCTATAGTTGGTCAAGTTCAATCCACTCATCTAACATCGGTGTGTTATTGTTTATATGACGTAGTTATAGTCTCTAAGTCTATAAGTTTTTTTTTCCTGGAAATGTGGTGATGATTGGATTGAATAGTACAGCAGCCTCATCTTTGTGTTTAAATGTGACATCTAAAAATGAATAACAATTATAGTTTCTTTTTGTTTTACAGTTAGGATTTGGGAAAAGTATGCCTACTACATGTGTTTGGTTGGATGGCCTGGCTTCCAACATTACAGAACAGTATCTTACAAGACATTTTTGTCGTTACGGACATGTTGTTAAGGTACTCGTTCTTCTTAAGAATAATCTCAGTTTAATCTCTCTATAGTTTCCTAAGTGGGTCCTATTTCTCATTCTTTATTTCTTGGCTTCACTAGGTTGTATTTGACAGACTGAAGGGAATGGCTCTAGTGCTTTATAACAATATTGAATGTGCACAGGCTGCAGTAAAGGAAACCAAGGGTTGGAAGATTGGTGGTAACAAAATTAAGGTGCACAAACAAATT
This sequence comes from Clariallabes teugelsi, assembly GCA_030014215.1. Classification (NCBI taxonomy): domain Eukaryota; kingdom Metazoa; phylum Chordata; class Actinopteri; order Siluriformes; family Clariidae; genus Clariallabes; species Clariallabes teugelsi. The sequence continues at coordinate 9,312,208 of JAQMYG010000015.1, forward strand.
TGGTTATAACATGTCTATACAGTTAACTTACATTTAATGTCTTTTTCATTTGCAGTTTTAGTGTTTTTACCAATTGATGTTCTTCTTTTAGGTTGACTTTGCCAACCATGAGAGTCAGATGGCTTTTTACCGTTCAATGCAGGCTTCCGGCCAGGACATCAGAGATTTTTACGATATCCTTTCTGACCGTCGGTTAGTTCAAATTGCTACATCATTTATTTTTTTAACTTTCATGTTAGGTCATTATAATAATATAAAAAAAAGAAACATCTAACAGCAGATTATATTGTTTTTTACTTTTTGCAGAGATGAACGGAGGCCAATCTATCATGAATTCTCCACTGAACGAACATGCTACGAAAATGTAAGAACACCTGGAACATACGCAGAAGAGCTGCGTCGCAAATATTCTGCCAGAAGTCGAGAATTTTATACTGAATGGGATCCCTACACTGCGGACTACTATGACCCAAGATATTATGATGAGCCTTGTGAATTCAGGGACTACCGAGACGCTTATGAGCAAGACATAAGAAAATATAGCTATATGCAGCGAGAACGCAATAGAGACAGAGAACGCTTCGAAACAGACAGGGAACGTGATCATAGTCGACGGACAGCTGAACACAACCAAAGTCCATCTCTTCCACGTCGTCCTTCTAGCCCGACCGCTTCCCCTGTTCTATCTGAACGCCTAGTCAGTGATTCTGAACATCTTATTTATAGTCGTTCATCTGAGAGAAGTGGTAGTTGCAGCTCAATTTCTCCACCACGCTTCGAAAAGCCAGACAGAATTTGTTTGGACCGTTACAGTAAAACTGACAAGCTTGAGAAAGAAAGGGCCCTCTTTGAAGCAGATCGTGGAAATGGGGGAGAAAAGGAAAGGCGGGCTGGTCGTAAGGAAAAAGGAGAAAAGGACAGAACTGAGAAGCACAAATTAAGGAAGTTAAAACTTTCATCTCCTAGTATTCCATCATCTGAGACAGACCTTGAACCTGACAGAGAGGCTAGCCCTGATACAGCTCAGCACAACTGTAGCAAAACTCTGGCCAAAGAAAAAGAGTCTGGAAAAGGAAAACTAGATCTTCCACCTTGTGTTGTTCATTTGACACGTGTCAAGGAAAAGGAAGGAAAGTTTATTGACCATGCTATTATTGAGAAACAAAGAATAAAGGCTACCAGTGATCATGTCAGTTCTCCAACGCCACCATCTTTGACTGATCACAAGTCTATGTTGCATCGTGTAGAAATGCAAAGTAGAGAGGTCCTTAAACATGGAAAACCTCCAAAAGATAAATGTTTGGCTAGCCAAGTAGAGATTATAGACAAAGAAGACAAAATCAAGGGCAGAAAATACCTCAAAGCTGAGCCTGTATTTGAAAAAAACAATTCTGATGCTGATCGCTTGGCTGCTCGAAAGAGACGCTTTGAGGAAGAAACAACAAGAGCTAAACGTCTGAGAAGAGTTACCCAGGATGAAGATGAAGGGCGATTAGGACTGAAGTGGCTGGGCAATCATCATTTCTCAAAGGGGCTAGAGGAGGACAAGAAATTTGCTCAACATGAGATGTCCAAGCGAGAGAGTAGAATTGATAGGAAAGAGTGTCTGGTTACTTTAAGCACCACAAGGGAAGACCCGGAACCAGAAATGAGCAAAAAACTTGTTGATCTGCAACTTAAAGAACTGTCAGAGGATGAAACAGCTCCTATACATGATCTTGATCAGAAGATGCCAGGGGTTGGAGGAAAGAACCTGCAGTGCCTCAGTCCTAAGGTGTCTGAAGACAGAAACTTAGAAATTGAACAGCACTTAATTAACCTTAAAGGGCATTCTGCAATGGAACAAATAGATGCACTGAATAGTGAAGAAAGGTTACTTTTCGACCTAGACCACTCACAAAGCTGTAGGAAACAAATGGAGCAAAGCCGACGTCTCCAGCAGCAGCTAAAAGACTCAAACACAGATGATCAAAATCTTGTGTTAGGTAAAACCGTGCTGGATGTTACTGATGTTTCACCTCCTCTCAAATCAAAGGGGTCAGAAGAATTTGATTATCATTTTATCACTAATAAAGAGTGTAGTTATCAAGATTCTGGTCAACTAAGTGATGATTCTGAAAGGAATGTTACCTCTGGCTTAGTTGATCAGGATTTGCCTGTTGACTCATTACATGTGAATGCCAACAAAGCAAAAGACAAACTCAAACCAGAAAACAACTCACACTGGGATGTATTTAAATGCAATAATCACAACAGTGTTACAGACTTCGAGTTATTCAAAGCTAAGAAATCACTGATTTATAATGAAGGTCTGGGCTGGGAAGGTAAAATCAAAGAAATGAGCTTTCCCAGCACCATTGTGAAACGTGAGAGCATTAGAAAGCGCCTTGTACCCGAACTGGAGCCTGGAGAGGTTCGATCAGACTCGGACGATGATTATGATGATGGTGACTACGCACATATGTCACCAAAGATGGACACTTCTCTTAAAAGAGAATGCGAAGGGAAAGTTTTGGACCTCAAGCTCTCGGGTTCCTTAGAAAAAAACAAGTTCTATGAATTTGCACTGGATAAGACAATAACCCCAGACACAAAGGCCTTGCTAGAGCGGGCGAAATCTCTCTCATCGTCAAGGGAAGATAATTGGTCTTTCCTTCGCTATGATTCACGGTTCACAAGTTTTCGAAATTGCACGGACAAAGAGAAAGTTGAGCCGACACCAAGGCCTATTCCATCTTGGTATATGAAAAAGAAGAAAATCCGGTCTGACTCTGAAGGAAAGCTTGATGACAAAAAACAAGACCCGAAGCGAGAAGAACAAGAGAGTGGAGAACTATTTGCCTCTCGTTTTCTGCACAGCTCTATTTTTGAGCAGGACTCAAGACGTCTTCGGCATCTTGAATGCAAAGACAATGATCCTGATATTGGAATCAGTAAAGAGAAGGCTGTGATCACTGTAGAAACGGTTGAGCCTCTAGGGACAGACCTTGTGCAGGAGCCTATTGTGCTTTTCCATAACCGATTTTTGGAGCTCCAGCAAAAAAAAGAAAAATACCATGAGTCCCACTTTTCTGAAAGAAACAGTGAGCCCGAGACAGTTGAGAAAAATGCACCACTAGATCAAGAAAAACATCAGTCCCCCAAAGAACCTGATGCTGGGACTGGATTTAACTCAGTAAGTCCTTCATTATCGGAATGTCTACTCAACCCCACAGAAACGCATGTGCACCAGAATAAGCCAGCCTCTCCCGTTACAGAGTCATCAGTTATAGATGAGAAATTTGAAGATATTCAAATAGTCTCCAATCAACTGTCCCAGGCAGTTAATGACATTAAAACAGCTCTTGCCAAAAACACACCGCCTTTGACCAAGATGGACCACACTGAAGGGGAAAATTGTGAACACACAGAAAATGCAGTGAACACTTTGGCCGTGGAGCAGAATGTTGATCTAAAACCTACCTGCTTAAGTAATTCGGATATGGAGTCTGATCCTGCAAAGTGTTTTTCTCCTATTCCATCTGAAATGAAAGATGCACAAGTGCCTCTTAAAGTAGAGCTGTCTGAAGAGAAAATAGAATATCTTGATTGTAATTCTGACCAGAATGTGGAGTCATCTTTGGAGATGCAGTTAGTGGTCTCTGAACCTGAGGTTGAACCAACACAACCAGCACGAAAACAAACTAAGAATAAAAAAGCTAAAGCAAACTCCTCAGCATTATCACCTATGCTGCCAACTCAACCAGCCAGCATTGAGAAACCAGCAATACGAAAGAGTGAACGGATTGACCGAGAAAAGCTGAAAAGGACATCATCTCCAAGAGGAGAGGCAACAAAAACTATATCTGACTCTAAAACTACTTCCAAATCCCCTGTTTATACAACAGATATGGAGCTGGTCACTGATCCAAGCGTGCCCCATGGTAGAACACGACAGCGTCGGAATGTTCGTTCCGTCTATGCCACACCACATGAGGATGAAGCACATCAACAACAAGGCAAAGATTTTGCAGAATCTTCACGTTCCATGCGCAAGCGTGTTGATAAAGAATCCGTACAGCAGGATGTATTGACTCCACCAGCCAACACAAGGAGAGGCCGTCCACCAAAAACACGTAAAAGAATGGATGATGTTACTTCAATGAAGGGGGAGCAGAAAACATCTGAAGACGATGACCATCATAACAAAGAGGCTGGAAAAGGTGGTGAAATTACTAAAGTTACAGAGGGGTGGCGTTCACCTCGCTCTCAAAAGGTTCCGGCAATAGTTAAAGCTGGACAGAGCAGAAAACCAACAAAAACAGACAAACCATCAGAAGATGATGGTTCTGAAATCTTGAAGTCGCAAGATAAAGCAAAAGATGAGTCTTCCTCACTGGAAAAAGTGACAAAAAAGTCAGAAATGGATCCAGCGGACAAACTACAGTTGTCTGAGAAAAATGTCAAGGTCAAGGTACCAAGATTGACACGTAATACTAAAACTGTTCATTCAGTTAATCTTAAAAATCTTGTCATTGATCTTAGTGGTGATGCAGTTAATGATGCACTGTATTCTGGAGATGAGAATAGTCAGCACTGTCAAGATCCTTCAAAGAAAACCAAAGCAGAATTATCTGAGAAGGAAGAGTCTAGATCTAAGTCTAAAGATGTAGATGATCTCAGCCCAGATAAAAGGGCAGAAGTTCTTTCAGATGGGGAACCTACTGCTGAACCAGAGGCAGTGTTCCTTGCCCAGCAGATGGAATTAGAGAGAGCAGTGGAAAAAATTTCTAATCTAGCAGTTGAACAACCAGCACCATACAAGGAACCTTCTTCTCAACCTCCTGTTGTATTGACACCTGTTGTAGCAGAGTCGGATCAAACTGAGGTAGAAAAACCGGCCAATCCTTCAAGTGAAACTGAGCTTGCTGCTGCAATTGATTCAATTACTGCTGAGAATATTTCTCCCGATGGAGATGGATTTCACACTCCTCCTACATACACATCACTGCTTCCAACATCAGAGTCACTTATCTCGCCTGCTTCGAATGAAGTCATAGAACCAGAGACAAACTTGGTAATGAAGAACATAAAGGATTTTGGGACAAGTAGTAATTTGGCTCCAGATTCAAAGTCGTCTCAACCAACAGATGTTACTGAAAGTCCACCATCTGAGATACCCAAGAAGGGAGGGAGACCTCGACTTAAAACACCAAAGAAATCCAAAGGTCGAAAAGGTTCTGCCAACAAAAAATCAGATGTAATATCACATACAGAATTGGAAGCTGAATTGTTAGCAGTTAAACTACCAGAGTCAATTCCTGAAGACATGCAAACTACCAATCCAAAAACAGCCTCTTCAGTTGCAGCAGCTACTGTAGTCACTGTGGCTGCTGCATGTAAACATGACGTTGCATCAGTTGTGACATTAAACACTCCAAAGGAGGCAGAACAACCTGCTATAGACCAGCCTGAACCTCAAGAATCAGCCTTCCATTCTGCAAGTAATAGTCCTTCATATTTAAGGTCATCAGATGCATCATCAGAACGAATAGCACCAGTTCTTACACCACCTTCAACTTGCCTAAATGTGACACCATCTCATTTAGCTAAGGTGCCTCATACATCCCCAGACTGGGTGACAAGGACAGAAGAGAAGGTTTTACCACTTATGCACAAAGTTGCTGTAGTTGCATCAGCTCCAACTGTTGTAGTAGGGGGTCACTCTGCAAATACTGCAATTCCTCCTGACACAAAAGCCTCTGATGTTGATCCCAGCTCTAGCACCTTAAGGAAGATTTTAATGGAGCCAAAATATGTGTCTGCTTTAAACAGCAGTTCAGTGCCAAGCACGCTGCTTACAACATCATTAACAGACCCCAGAATGTCCCAGAATGAAAGTCTACCTGTTATAAAATCCTCAGTACTTGTAGATAGACCCAATCCTGTAACGCCAGTTACACCTCAAACAGTGCCTCCACAACAACCTCCTCCACAACCCAGTGAAACCTTGAATATCTTTAAGGAAAAACTGGGCAATACAGTTATCTCTTCATCTGCTACCTCTGTCATTAGTCGAATTCCAATGCCCTTTGATTTTGACAATACCCCTCATATATCTTTGAGCAACCGCAGCTCTGCGCTGTCACAACCCAAGCACAAGTATCGCTTTGGCGTGAATGATACCAATACAAATAGATACCATGGGCTTTCAAATTCTGATATAGGACGACCTTCTGATAATACACCTAGTAACACAGGATCAGGTCCTGGTTTGAGGGTAAACACCTCAGAAGGCGTGATGGTACTGAGTTATTCAGGTCAAAAGACAGAGGGTCCCCAGCGTATTGTTGCTAAAATTAGCCAAATCCCACCTCCTAGTGCAGTTGATATTGAATTTCAACAGTCTGTTACGAAATCCCATGTCAAACAAGAGCAAATTCAACCCCAGCCATCTACTCCTAAAGCATCCCAGACCACCACGGCTCCAGGACACACAGGTGCTATATTAAGCAACCAGAGGTTCAATGCCCAGCCTGTTATTTCCTCCATTAAAAAGGAAAGCCCTGTTTTTGACAAATCTGAATCATCTTCTCATGTTGGTTCACCCGGTGCTCCTTTGAAAACTTTTCAACACTTAAGTCCCAGTCATCAGGTCTTGAGGTACAATCAGTCAATGCTTCAGCAACATCATATTAAAAAAGCACCTGTTGTAGAATCTATTTCAGTGAAAGCTGATGATAAACAACTACAATCCTTTAGTCACAGCCCAGTTTTAAGTCCACACCCCTCCCCTTTGTCAGGAAGTCACATTTCAAGTCCAGCTGCTCCTAATGATAGATTGGTCTGTCACCAAAAACATGAGTTACATTGTCCAAGGACATTGGCCTCTCCATTTTCTAAAGTTTGCCCACCTAGTACCTCAGTTGATTTGGCAAACGGGCCTAACTATGTGATAAACGTACATCATCCTGAGCAGTCTGTCATCATGCACCCTCATAGTGCCACACAATCAGTCACAGTTGGTCAACTGTCACAAGGAAACGTCAGAATGAATACACCTCCTCTATCTGGAATTAACTATGGAGTACGTACAGATTCTCTCTCCTCCCCAAACTCTGGTCCTCCACAACGCTCCACTACACCCCAGCCAGTAATAATGAGAGATAGATTGTTAAAGCAACATGCGAGTGCTGGCCAGGTCAGTGGGGCAAATGAAAATGATGTGCGACACTTCCATCAAGGAGCATGTAGAACATCTGTGCCCCAGTTACACTCAGATGTCGTGGTAATGCAGCCGGAGTACAAAGGGATACATCATGGGGGGTTGCATCTGGATCATTACAACAGAGACTTGCGTGTACTTATGCCCCAACAGCTAACAGAGCACCCACGTGTTTCTGAAGCTCACAAGGCTCGAACACCAGAGCCTCCTTCACTGTCATCACCCTCACATACAACTTCGGCGTCTTCAAAATTGCACTCTGTTAAGAATCCACCACTGACTCTGAGAGACTCGCCAAAGGCATTGGATGTGAAAACTCATTCTCCTCATTCAGAGAATAGAGTAATTGGGCATACTCCTGCTTCAGTAATTTCTGCTCAAGGAACACAGCGGATTCACCCTGGAAGTCCTAGCTCCATGCCTGAGTTTTATAGAGAAATGCATGGCTTCCATTCCAAATTACCAAGCTCCTCGGTAATTGGGATTAACGTGGCTAATTATGGCATTGCATCATCTCAGGTAAGTAATCATAGTGTAATAACATGATAGAAATTAGTTGTTCTGTTAATCGTCACAAAATTCAGATTTTATTTCTAAACAATTGTATGTTGTTGTTTTTTTTGCCGTATCAGAGTTCTCAGGAAGGTGAACACCGACCTAAAGCTGCACATATCACATCTATCGGTCCACTTAGGGAAACAACACTTTCCATGCCGCATGTTAGGCATCCAGGCTCGGTGGATATGTCTCATATACACCGGGTGCAGGGCGAGAACACCTCTCCTGCATACACCTCTCCAACTCGCATTACACCCAAATCGGAACTCTCTCACTCTCTACAGAGGGGACCACAGAGTCTTACATCGGGGCTGATTTCATTACTTCCTTCTGCACCATCTAGTATAAGACTCAACAGAAAACCTGACAATGCTGGACCCCCATTGGTTGATATGGTTCAACTGTTAAAGGTAGATTTATTATGTTAGCAATACACTACTGCTCAAAAGTTTGGGATCATTTTCTAATTGCATGGTCGTTACCCCTCCAGCTGAGGTCAATTTTGGTCTTGCCTTCCTGGGAAGGTCTTCATGTTGTTGTTGTTCTTGTTATTGTTACATAATTACCTAATTCCATATGTGTTATTTCATAGTTTTGAAATCCCCAGTATTATTGTAGAATGTGGAAAATAAATCTCTAAACCAAAACAGAAATTTGCAAGTGATCCCAAACTTTTGAGTGGTAGTGTAGTTATTTGAAGCATGAAATTCTGGATGTTGAGCATGTATCTAAATATTTGGTTATTTGGTTATTCTCTTTGAGCAGAAGTATCCTATTGTATGGCAAGGTCACTTGGCACTCAAGAATGATAGTGCTGCAGTCCAGTTACACTTTGTTTCTGGTAATAATCTCCTGGCTCACCGTTCACTGCCTCCTTCAGAAGGAGGTCCCCCTCTTCGGATTGCCCAGAGAATGCGTTTGGAAGCTTCCCAACTTGAAGGAGTTGCAAGGAGGATGACAGTAAGCACCTTTGCTTCCTTTAGCAACTAGAGTGGCATGCAGATTATGTAGTCAGAGATTTTAGAGCAAAGTTATCAAAATCAGGCTTACATGCCCATTTATCTTTGTGGTTTCCCTCTTCCTGAAATCAAAATCCAGCACTTCCTAAAACCAAAATCCAGGCTTTGGTTGTTATGTTATGAGAGACAAGGTATAGAATGCTAAACACTGCAGTAAACAGTGCTGCAAGTCTGACAGTAACATTTTCTGTTCCATTTCTAGCTTGAGGATGATTACTGCCTCCTGTTGGCGCTACCTTGTGGTTTGGACCAAGACGATGTCCTCATTCAGACTCATGCTCTTAAAACCTGCTTTATCACGTACCTGCAGGCAAAACAAGCTGCTGGGATTATCAATGTTCCTAACCCAGGCTCCAATCAGGTAAACGCAGCTGAAGAACAGTCTAACACAAAGACATTTAAACAAGGATATTTTATACAAATAGCCAACTAGGAGTTTTTGCTCCCCATTTATACACATTACATTACAGTATTCAATAGCATATAGTGTATTTATATAATTATCGACCTAATTCATTTTATACTATACTAATGGGAGGATTGTTTTCCTTCTCTCCTGCAGCCAGCCTATGTTGTCCAAATCTTTCCTCCTTGTGAATTTTCTGAGAGCCACTTGTCTCACCTTGCTCCAGACCTTCTCAAGAGCATTTCCAACATCTCACCGCATCTCATGATTGTTATTGCATCTGTGTAGGACTTTCCAGAAAGAACACGTTTACTCAAATAAGGATTATTCCAACACCAGCTGAACAGCGTTCTGAAAAAGCCTCAATGAATTTAGTCCTCTGCAGGATTTACTCATGCACTCATTCTTCTTGGTTCTGTCATCAAATCTCCTATGTGTTATGTGCTTTCACAATCCATTGAACTCAAGGTCAAGCGTGCACAGTAGAAAATGGAGCTTTGTAATGATCAATTTTCTGATCATTTAATTTTCATTGCTTTTTTTTCTATCTATGATTTTTTTTTTTTTTAACCACCTATATAAACTCTTTTAAAAACATCGGACTGAGAAACAAATTAATTTTTATTTCATTGAAATAAGGATTGTGATTTATTATTTTTAAAAACTTCTTATGAAGATGGAACAGATCAATCATTGCACTATGTTAAGTAATTTTAACAAAAATTGAAAACAAATACGAAAGACTTTGTACAGATTTGAATATTAATGTGGTGCAAATTAGATGCTCTTTCACCAGCCATGTGTGTTTGAAAATGGGGGGAAAAAGCTGGAAAGAGAAAGTCTTTTTTTTTTTTTTTTTAATTGTATGATAAATTTTGTTGTATGTATTGCATCTACTGTCCGGTCTCCAGTCAGAAATTCCATGGCATTAAAAAAAAAAGAAAGAAAAGAAGACAAGAAACAGCTCTAAATGTATACTCATATTTCCCAAAGGGAGAGAGTAATTGTGAGTTGTAGAGTTTACACCTAATGCCTCAATAGGGGATTGAATGTACATAATTCTCTTTCTGCTCAAAACATGAGGTAATTTGGGTTTTGTGGGACTGTGTATATATTATAAATATTTAAATACTTTTAGAGCAGGCCCTATAAGTCTATAAAAGAAGTTGCCCTTGACTATAAAACAAAATTTCATCAGTATCATTCAAATTGTATTGTTTTTTAAATCAGTTCAGTGCCAAATTTTTTAAAGGGAAAAAAAATACCAAATTTTATTTTTAATACTTTGTACTTGTCACTGGATCTTTTGAAGTTCTTCTTTCACTATTACTCATTTTATATATTTGTGGTGTCTTATCTCTGTTGTTATGTTGTGTTATATATATTTTCACCGTTAAAATTTTGTCAAATATGTGACTCCTTAATGTATATTATTTTTTTTTAAATGAATTTGCATCCTGTTCGACCTATTATTAGATAAACCTCTGAATGTTGACCAGAGTCATTGAGGTGGTCAGAATTTTTTTGTTAAAAAAAAATTAAATCTGTTCAAAAAAAAAAAAAAAAAAAAAAAAACCTGTACAAATACGTTCTCACACACCATTTCTTCTGCTGCCTGTCTCCCTGAGCCAATATGTAAATACTCATTTATTCTGTGTATGTTGTAATTTTATTTTCAGCTTATATTATTTTCACCTTTTTCAGGGTTATGTTGTTTTGTAGAACAAAACAGTCTGAAGAAACAGAACTACGAGTAAAGCGATGCATAAATTAAACCATGTGTCTCACATTGCAGTTTCATTATAACTGCAAATTGATGGCTCATGAAAACAATGAAGGCACTTAAACTTTTTTCTAAGCAAATTAAAAAAAGAAATCTAAATACCAAAATGAGAAAGAATTAGCTCTTAAAAATTTTGTCTGTGATTTTTTTTTTCTTCATTGTTTGTGAGTGGATGTTTCTGTTCCTCTGTGAGGACTTAAAAAACGTTGTTTGGAAACACTTCTAAAGATCATTAAATGGTCATTCATTATCTACTTTTTGAGTGTTTGATTTATATTGCGTTAAAGCCTAATTAAAATTTATGCATGGATGCATCTTGAGGAGCATCATTTTAAATGAGAATAATGAAGTGATGAAAATGTATAATAATGGAGCTGTAATAATTATCATTAAGTAATTAAATGATCTAAAATGTGCTGGATAATTGTATGTCCAGTTGGAATAACCAATACAAAAGCATAGTATTTATTAATTACTTTTTCGTTCTAATGTGAAATAGAGACCTCACCAGATGGTGGCGATAAAGTACATCAGTAACTGTTCTCTTTTTTGGGGGGAAATCTGTGCAAGCAAAATTGCTTCTGAAGCTGTAGGAGAATGATAAAGGTACAATCGATAAATTATAATTATTACTGCAGTGCGCTGTTAATCTTCTATATAAGAATAGAATGTACTGTACAAGATAAAATCTAAAACTATCCATGTAAAAGCTTTAAAACATGACTTGCATATTATCCTCATTCATATACATTTTTGCTCATATTCATGAAGGATGTCAGTGATTCTATGTATCCAAACTTATCACTTTCTTAGGGACACCACCTTATTTATGTGATTTCCAGGAAGTTACATGTGGCAGTAGCACAAGACATAGAAAACATGCAGATAGATTCAGATCAGCAGCTTTAGTTAATATTTCCATCAAACAAAATAATAGGGAAGAATGTGATATTAGTGAAGGTGAAAAGGTCTTGCGTCTCTAGGGTCAGGGGGCTGGTCTGTATCTGCAGAATTTGCATGTTCTCCCTGTGCTTGGTGGGTTTCTCCTGGGTATTCCAGTTTCCTCCCACAGTCCAAAAACATGCAGAATATTCTAATTGGCATTTCTAAATTGCCCATAGTGTGTGAGAGTGTGTGTGTTTGTGTGCCCTGTGATGGATTGGCACCTTGTCCTGGGTATACCCTGCCTAGCGTCCGGAGCCCCCTGAGATAGGCTTGAGGCTCCTCAACCTGGACAGGATAAACGGTATAGAGAATGACAGTTGATAAGTAATGATCGGGTGATATTAGTGTTGTTGTGATATTAGTGTAGTGCATGGTTGTTGATACAAGACAAGCTGGTTTTCATATTTAAAACATGCTGATTTCCTGGGATTTTTGTGCCCAATACTCAGTTGACCAAGAATGGTGTGTGAAACCAAAAAAAACAATTTAGTGAGCAGTGACTCAGAAAGGAGGGGCCACCATGTTGATAAGAAATATAGGAGTAAAATGATCAGACTAGTTAACATATTTACGAAACTGGGCAGTTGAAGATGGAAATACTTTGCCTTGTCTTGTTCAAGTTTTTACCTGTTCAGTTTCGTTGCACCTGGGTTTTTGCTCCAAATCTCTACAGACTGTTCAGTGTAGAAGATCAGAAGTTGCTGAAATACAGTACTCAAAAGAGCTCATCTGTCTCCAACACCCTTGCTTTGGATGTTGAACCAGGAACCCTGGAGCTGTGAGGCAGCAATTTTACTGGTTTTGCTATCATGACACTGACCGTAAAATGATTCAGTTAAAATTATACATTAGGTGTTATACTACTATAAAACTGTCACGATGACTCAGTTGAAATCATATATAATAGAATGTTCTTCTGAAGGTCTTCATGGCAGACTCACCCCACAGATTTCTGCCCGAACTGGTGTCACCCTGCTCAGTTATCATCAACGAATCTGTATTTATGAGGCCTTCACTGTACTCTCTGTTACCCATGTTTACTTTTTTTTGGTACGGTTTGATTTTACGACTTTGTTGTTGTCTGCCTGTGTCTTAAATGGTGAGCCTCAAATCATTAAAACAAGTGCTTTTGTCTGGAAAATATGATGGCCTGTAGACCAACGTACGTAGAACAGTAGTTTGAGTTTCCACAAAACAAAACAGGTATTGTTAAAGTTCTAATCGTTTGTTTAGACACTTGTTTAAAATGGGCTGCTTGTACTTATCCTTCTATTGCTCATTTGAAATAATGGTTTTGGTCCTGTGTTACAAGAGATGGAAACAGAAACCCGGTTTACTCGGTGAGCACATGACTGGACAAATTCAGCTCCTCCTTCAGTCCACATCGTGCCGTGAATCATGTTCCTTTTCCCTGACTGGTGACACACCCAGGATGTATTTCTTCCTCCTACAGACGCTGCGGTCACAATCCTGCGCCGACCACGTCTCTTTCGCTCTTGCTGTTGTTCCAGTAACTATGTTAATTCTCCTGGAACTACCCAGAGCTTTTATATGCAGGGTTTCACTGGAGATTCCCAGAACTATGTTGTCACACATCTTATTATATTCCAGGTCCAGATCCTTTACCATGACTCTTCCCTACTGCACATCACATTCAGTTCTTTTGTTCTTGTATGCATTGTAGAAAGTGACTGGTTCTTGCTCCTACCAACAGCCACTCGATGGCAGTGCAATATAAAAACTTCTACTACTCCTAGTTACTCAATTGGCCTAAGCATTGCTAACACAAGCCAAGTTAGATAACCATCTATTTGTAAATCATCTTTCAACACCTGCTTTTATCAGATGTGATTAATCAGAAGGTGATGATTAATTTTCAATAACACCAACCCTAGAAATAGTTCTGGCTGTATATGAATGTACGTAATCTTCTATGTTTGTATGGCAGACACTTTATAGAATTTAAGACCAATAAGAAATGCATTGAAAATATTTTATCTGCAAAAAAGTAAAATGTATAGTTCTTTATATGGTGAAGTTTTCTGTAAAACGATGTTTACTTCACATCTGTGCTTTGCCTTTGTACTTTGCAATTTCTCTGTATAGTGGCATAATGTTTTTCTTTTGTGTTTTAAACTTCTAGTCATAGAATAAAAAAAAGACTGGTGATGACATGACCATATATATAACTGTTATAATATACAGTACACTATAAAGCCAGTGGTTTGTGGGCACTTTACCATCACACACGTGCTTCTTGAATACATTGTTCCAAGTTTGGTCAACTTTGCTGTTATAATAACTTCTGTTCTATGAAGGCTTTCCATTAGGTTTTGGAGTATGGCTATGGGGCTACTCGCCCATTCACCCACAATAGCAATTGTGAGGTTAGACACTGCAGGCGAGGAGGCTTGAGGTACAGTTGGCGTCCCAACAGTTCAGCACATAGGTGTTCAGCAGGGTTGAGGTCAGGGTTGTGCGCAGGCTCTTGATTTCTTCCAGTCCAATCTTGGAAAACCATGCTTTCATGGGCCTTACTTTGCGCAAAGAGGCACTGTCATGCCAGGACATGCTTGGGCCTGCGCAGGCATCTATACAGTTGTGTGCTTTTAGCTCTGGGGCAAGAGTTTGGGGAAGGCTGGCATATGATTGTGATAGTCAGGTGTAACCCTGATGTAAAGTCGGCACACCGACCTGGTGTGAATACTTGTCCAAGGGTTCCTTATATGCAACCCAAGGCCAGCTCAAAAGGCACCAGGACACCTAAAGTATCTGCTGCCAATATCCTGGTGCATGACATAACGAACCCGGACTCTGGAGGTGACAGTGCTAACCACTACACCACCGTGCCGCCACAATATTTACTATATTGTAGAATATATTGAATAAAATTTGACATTATGTTATGTTAATGGTTTCCATTATAATCCATCATATTGACATATTGTTCTATTAATTGGTCTATTTAAAAATAGGCCAATGCTAAGTGTCGACCTAGTTATCTACTGTGTATATGATGTGAAATCAAATATTTATCCGTACATCTTGTACTTCATAAAATTAAAGGAGTATTGCAGACACGGTCTATAATTTGGTAAGTAATTCTGAGATTAAAAGACAATCAGAGCTTGTAGAGCTGGTAGTTGTAGAGCTTGCGTTTAATTACTAACCATGTGACTTAGTAATTTAAGGAGAGGGAAGAAAAAGTTGTACTTAGTAAAAAAAAAATAAAGACAAACTAAAACTGTCAAAAAGGAAGGAAAAAAAACATGAAAAAGATGCTAATTATTGTATTGTGCAATGTTTTCTATTGTCTGTCAGGTGTTGTATTCACAAACATGTAGGTTAACAGCTGAGGACTAGTGTGTCTGTAAGCCTTATGTTTGTGCTGACCATCTTTCTAGTTTTCCGTAATTGCATAGGCATGAGCCACACTGCTTACGTTCATATTGGCAAATTACATGCAAATTGTGTGTATTTATATAAAACAATGCTAATATTATATTTGGCGAATACAACTGTGGTATAAGCGTTTCCCCAAAATCTAGCAGCTGCTCATAAATATCCATATGTCATTTCTTAATGAATAATGCAGTTAGGAATTCAGCATGCAGCTCAGTCCACCAGCCAGGGCGTTCACACTGCTGTTAGTGTTACAGTCCAGCTATGCAACTAACAACTGGGTTAACAGTTGTAGACTTCGGATGTGTTGGACACACTGCTATTTTCCCCTGTCATTTGTATGAAATGCCACAGTATGTGTGATTGAAATGTTTACCTAAAATTCTACATAGCTGATTTCAAATGGGGAGGATGTGTCGTGTGGGTAATACATCGAGAACTAATAAAATCAAACGAAGCATCCAGAACAGCTCTCTTTCCACATTAGAACACAGCAGAAAATAGAGATCTTATTTTGCCCAATGCAATTAGCACCCTCTTTACTGCATATTTAAGGCCACTGCTTTAGCAGACACTGATATTTTTCCCCTTGTTACTATTCAAAGGGGAAAAAATGTGCGTGTCGTTGCACAGTTAAATATCTACACTACTATGTATTTATGTGGTTATTCATCACATCCTAGCCATTAAAATAAATGAAGGAAACCACTGGAAACCCCTCAGATGTTTTTTTTCTTTTCAGCATGTGTGTTTTTGTGCACTTGTACAAAAAGACACTTATGATCGGTGACCAGTACTTTGTTTGATTGTGATATTCATTATGCATTCCACAGAAAATGGAATTGGAGCAGTGACGGTGGTGAGGTGTGCGTGAAGCCGGAGTCTCCAGTGACGGTGGTGAG
Source organism: Clariallabes teugelsi (assembly GCA_030014215.1). NCBI lineage: Eukaryota > Metazoa > Chordata > Actinopteri > Siluriformes > Clariidae > Clariallabes > Clariallabes teugelsi. Next base: position 9,328,427 of record JAQMYG010000015.1, read on the forward strand.
GTGTGCGTGAAGCCGGAGTCTCCTCCGAGTAGATTTATGGACATGGTATGTGGGGAGACGCATCATGGAGAAAAGGGCCTCTTCTTGCGGATCATAAAGTTTTATCCCCAACCTCACCACAGTGTATGTCTGTCAGGGATACTATCTGTGTCCACAAACTGTGGTTTTATCATAAGCTCATTTCATGGTTTCTTTATATAAGGAGCTATGTACATTTTGCTTTCAAATAAAGCATAAATACTATATATAACAATAATAATAATAAGTGAACAATTTACTAAGTGTGAATCTCATAGTCCACCACAAAAAAAGTTGTCCACACACACACACACCACTCTGTCTGCCCACCTTGATAACACCAGGAAGAGATTCATGTTATTATAAGAAAAGAGGTGAAGCACAAAGGATTTACACTGTCATGACAGGCCAAGGCCAAGAATTTTAATTGACACTCCACTCCCAGAAAAGCAACACGCAGTGGCAGCTAGCAAATGTGGAAATATGGGAAGGGGAGAGGAAAACCTTTCAAAGCAGCACTATGTCCAGTCCTCCATCCTTCTGATTATAGAGCCAAGTGAAGATAACTATAGCAGAGTAACCCCCATGGAAAAGTATGCTATAAACACTCTATGACTGTTAGTTACTAATTTGGTGACATTACTGGAAAGAGTTTATATGGATTTACATGGCGTAGTGATCATAGCTTTTGTCTAAAAAAAAAAAAGAAGAAGGACATATTGTTCTATTATTTGGTCTATTTGAAAATAGACCAATGCTAAGTGTCGACCTATTTATCTACTGTGTAAATGATGTGAAATCAAATATTTATCCATGATACCAAGCAGTAATTCTAGTAATTTCTTTCTCGTACATCTTGTACTTCATAAAATTAAAGGAGTATTGCAGACACGGTCTATAATTTGGTAAGTAATTCTGAGATTAAAAGACAATCAGGAGGTGTAGAGCTTGCGTTTAATTACTAACCATGTGACTTAGTCATTTTAGGAGAGGGAAGAAAAAGTTGTACTAAGTAAAAAAAGATAAAGACAAAATAGGAAGCTGTCAAAAAGGAAGGAAAAAAAATCGTGAAAAAGATGCTAATAATATTGCATTGTGCAATGTGTTTTTCCATTGTGTGTTGAGTGTTCTATTCGCAAAAATGTAGGTTAACAGCTGAGGACTAGTGTCTCGGTAAGTCTTATGTTTGTGCTGACCATCTTTCTAGTTTTCCGTAATTGCATAGGCATGAGCCACACTGCTTACGTTCCAAAAGAGCAAATTAAAAAGCAAGGAAAATGGAAAGAATTCTGAAAATACAAGGTTGGCTTGTCTTTCCCTGATAAGACGCCTCTTTTGGGCGGCATTTTTGGCGCATTCAACACCTCAGCAATGCATTATTTTCATGAGCTCTTGAGCAGATAACTTCTTTATCACAAACAGCCTGGATGTGCACTTATTTTTCTACAGTTTCCATGCACAGGAATGAATGGAATCTGTCTTATTCAGTGCAAACCCATGGCACTAACATCTAAAGAGATAAAGTGCATGGTGTTGAGAGATGATAACTCTGTTGTGAAGGTATGACAATAAAAAGATGCAGAGCATGGGAATAGAGAGGGCTTTTTTTTTTTTTTTTTTTTTTTTTAAATCTCTCTGATAGCATTTAAGCATGAGAAACTATTGAATTGAAGCTTTCTCAGACACACACATCTGGATATACTCATGTTGACAAAACCAGCCTGGGCAGAACCAGAGGTTGCTATTGCCAAAACTTTGTGCCCCCACTCATCAGCCTGCTAGTAGAGGGTATAAAAAGTGATAGATCTTTCCAGTCTTTTTCATAAGAAAGCTAGAGATAAGAAGGAGGTGTGGGTCATTTCTGGTCAGCCTCACATTTGACCTTGTTAAAACGAGGTAAAGAGAGGGTCATGGGTGAGAGACACCCCTCCCCCCGCACTGACCTTAAGTGACAGAGGATGTGTGACTGATCTTGGCACTTCTTACACTTCCTAAATCTCACTAACAAGATAACATTCTGGGTCATAACTTACATTTCCTTCTGATAATTCCACAAATTGCATAGATAGATAGATAAAGATAGAGTGGGGTTTGGTACAGAAATGCAATTTAAAAAGTGCTGTGGGAATTTCAGTAATAAATAAAAAAGCCTTTAAATATGTGCTTGGTTTGGACGCAAGAAGCTTTTGGTTTGAAATAATTTGCTTTGAATTGCGATCACTAGATGATCCTTTAGACATGTTCAGTCAGGCAATCAATTCTAATTTGATTTACAGAATACAGTACTTCCTCACACAGTGAAAATTCCCATCTTTATTTCATGTTTCAGCACATTCAGTTACATAGCAATTGAGGTTAAGGTTAAATGATCTTTTTACTTGGATGAAATTTATACTGTATGTTGACAGACTATTCCAAACTGTCAGTTTTCACTGTGTTCACATAACTTTTTGATTTTTGTTTCTCAAAAATAGGTTCGTGCTATACTGACACTATTTTTATAAGAAAAACAAATCATCAAATAATCAATTTAGCATATTTTACATACACTGATTTAACCACCTCATATACACAAACCTTAACAGGTGTTATTATTATAAGGGCTATTTAAGTCAAACGAGGACTTTTCACACGTCCTCTCTATCCTGGAAAATCAAATGTGTTAAACAGTACAAACACTGTAGGCTCCTTTCTTAATGATAAATAAATGGATCCTTACTTACATCTTTACCGTATAATTTCCAAAACATTTGAAATCTATTTAGTCCGGGTTCGATTCCCGGCCAGGCTCGATTCCCGTCTCTGTGTGCATGGAGTTTGCATGTTCTCCCCGTGCTTGG
>JAQMYG010000015.1:9334676-9369940 GCA_030014215.1 Clariallabes teugelsi
CCCCCCCCCCCCCCCCCCCCCCCCCACACACGGTCAGTTTGAGGACATAGCACAATATTGACAAAATATTAAAACATAATGAAGGTATTCTATTTTGCCTTTCCTCAGGAAATGATGCAACTTCCTACAGAGAATGTTAATTTATGGAGCATTCCAAATGATTCATGAGGGTGAATGCGTCTAATAACAGAGTTACGTAAATGTTGAGAAATCAATGTTTAATGCAAATGTTAATTTAATTTTTATTTATAATGAATGATTTGTGAAAAAATGTTGTTCAAATATTAAATGTTAAATGCGATGTTTTGCACTTTACTGCAATAGTGTTTTAATGATTATAAATGCAAGCAATGTGCAGGTAGTGTGCTGTAGGGATGTTATTTTTAGTTTTTTAAATGAAAGATTTTTGTAATTTTGACTAGTCAATTCTTCTTCTTCTTCTTCTTTTTCTTCTTATGATTATTATTATGATTATTATGATTATTATGATTATTACTAACTCTGTTAACAAACAAACAAACAAACAAACAAACAAAAACTATATTTATTTATTTATATATATTTATTTTTACTGCCAAAAAACGTTCATTAATCATAATTGAAGTCAAAATTTCAATTCATTGTGATGTACTACCCATACTTCGTTTATTCAATTATTCATTCATTCATTCATTCATTCATTCATTCATTCGGTATACTGCTTATCCTGTAATGGGTCAAGGGAGGCCTTGAGCTTATCCCAGGATTCTTAAATCCATCACAGGGCACAAGCACACATACTCCTACCCACACACCACGGGAAATTTGGAACAAGTAGTTAGCCTAATCTACATGTCTTTGCACTTGTGAGGAAACCAGAGTGCCTGGAGGAAACCCACCAAGCGTGAGGAGAACGTGCGCACAGACCCAAGGTGGCAATGAAACCCCGGAGGTGTGAGGCCACACATATGTGCAAATATTCAGTGGAAAATAAATAGCATTAAAGAATTACCCATAGAAAGAATAAGACACATAAGACAGTCAATTGTGTATCCTGGCCTTTTCAGCCTACATTTAGACCAGATTTTCATTTCACACAAAGAATGTACTGTACAGCTGAAAATAAAGTAGACAAAGAACTAAGCATTTGTGCTAATAAGTAATTTAATCTGTTTGGTTTCTCGGATTCACAGTTCCTTCATTATCACGAATAAAACCACTCAAATATATGAATATGTATATGAATATGAAATATATAAATCAGTAAAAAGTGAAAGAATTTCTAAATTATATGATTCATTTTTAATCTTTCCTTTTTTTTATGAATGTGCTATAAGTATTCTGTAACAAAAACCTGAACCCACACACATATCTACTGTAACTGTAGCCTCTTTTTAAACAATGGCACACGTTTTAAATTGTTGTGCAGTTGCAGGATACTTCCCTTCCTTTTCTGTTACTGTTGTGAAGGGTTTTGTAGCTAAGCAAGAAATGAATGTGGATCATTGCTTTTGTTCCATTTAACATTAAGCACTCAACCATAAGTCACATAAAATGTGATACCCGTGTGCTGGGCCTTTAATATCTACATAGCTTAATTTATTAGATTAGTGTGTGTGTGTGTGTGTGTGTGTGTGTGTGTGTGTGTGTGTGCGTACGTGCGTGAGTGTTTGTGTGTTATATGGTATCTAACACATTCTTCTATGTTGCTGACCATTTAGAAATGAGTTGTTGCCACCTGGGGAATCATTTTGGACTGAGGCTAGCTCATGATGAGAGGAACAGAGCTGTTCTCACACTTTTTTTTCCCCCAGCCCCCTTGAGAAAATAACGGGCCAAGGATTCACAGCTCTGTGCAACATGCAGGAACTGTCAGCAAAGACATTACTGATGATTTGCGACCTTCACATCTAGACATAATTTACTTGTCCAATTACACGGGACGTTTTCATAAATATGTTACTGTTCTCTATCAAACATGAGTGGGAGTACTGGTTAAACAGATTCGGAATTTAAATTCAACCAGACAGAAAAATGTTTCTCAAATGCAATATTGAGGAAATATTGCTGTCTTTGATATTCCTTGACCTGTATCTTACCTGCAAGGTTTTCTACTGGAGGCCAAGATGGATTGATCTTAGCACATGGATTGTAATGGTCCTTTGGCACTTTTTATCCCATCTTGTTCCTTACCCTATGCTGCAGTTGTTGATCCCGTGCCTGCACCAATCTCATCTCAGTGCTGCATTTTACACAGCTGTCCCCCACCTTCCTTGGCAAGCTGAAAGAGGAAACAAGGGTCACTCAGCTGTGAGGGGGTTGACATGCTTGACGTGCCTGTTGAGTAAACTCAGCAAGTCATTGCTAGCCTCCTGGAGCTCTGTGTACGCGGACAGGTGCTTCATAGCTGTTGACTTTCTAAATGGCAAATACAGTACAAGCTATTAAATCTACTGCTGTGGATTTAAACACACTTGTGCCTTATGCACAACGACATGAACGTAAGTGTGCATGTACATAAAGGACACAAGTAAGCCATGATACAACCTCGCACACACACACATAAATGGAATCACAAATATGCGCTTTATACGCAGCCCGCTCTTCTCCCCTCCCATCCTGCTGTCAAGTTCATCTGATATGATACATGACTGAACAGAGTCAAAGTTGGGTGGATCATAAACGCTGAATCAACAGTTGACTATTCAACACGTTTCTCATTACTATGGTGCTAGTAATCCACAAAGAAATATATGCCAACTTAATAGCTACAAGGCAAACAGTCTGACTCATTCTGTTTGTTCAAATCAATACACAATCAGTCTAGCTTTGAGATTTGAGTTTAAGTTTTAGACAACTTGCCCATGTAGTTGGTTTTGTTTAAAAAAAAGAAAAAAAAAAGAATGTTTTAAGGATGAGATCATTGTCTTGAACTGAGCATCCTGAAAATCTCTTTTGTGTTAAGTGAGCCTTGAAACGCTGGTATATGGGTTTGCTTCGTTTCAGAGAACTGGAATGTCGTGATAAAATTGTCCGGCGTAAACAGAGCATTGAATTCAGCAATTCAGAAACTGAATGTAGTATGCTTGGTTTGGTATGATCATACAATCTTTTCAGGTCAGCTACAGCATTGTAAGTAATTATTACTTACTCTGCACGAACATACAGATTATGTTTGGGTGTACATAGTGTATTTTCATTGTGGTCGTACATGTGAGGTGTTAGATGTCTTTAAACCCTTTTAAATGTAATTAAAATACAAATTACTTATAAACACTCTAGTTACTGTAATTAAGGTATAAATTAGCAAGGCTTCAGAGGGCCTCTGGGGGTGTGCTGTGGTGTCTGGCGCCAGGACGTTAGCAGCAGATCCTTTGGGTGCTGAACAGTAGGTTAATGGATAGGGCTGGGATTAGTTTGTCTGGCACAGCCCAAGGGTGCTCGATCGGATTGGGATCTGGGGATTTTGGAGACTACGTTGGTAGCCTTGGGCTCTTTCCCTGCACTTTTTTGACTTGAGCTTTGTGTGGCCATGATCATGTCACCATTTCAGTTGGAGGCGGTGTTAATGTTATGGCTGATCAATATGTTTCTGGGTCATGTGTAAATGCATTTTCCATATGTGGCCATGATGTACACAAGAATATGTATTGTAAGAGATTTAGCAAAGATTTGGAGAAAGAAATTGGAATGGTTAATGCTCATACCCCTGAAATGCGTGTTGCTACAGTGAACTCATTCTGTGTGCAGGTCTTTTGTAGGATTTTTCATATGTACTGTATTTGAGCTACTGATTTATCTGAACCCTGACATCATCTAATCTGAATGTTTTTGGACTGTGGGAGGAAACCGGAGTACCCGGAGGAAACCCTCCAAGCATGGTGAGAACATGCAAACTCCAACCTCACAGGCCCGAGGTTGAGAATCGAACCCTTGACCCTGGAGGTGCGAGGCCACAATGCTGCTAACCACTAGACCACCTTCTGAACAAAGTTAACAAAGTGAAACAGTTTATCTAAAGTTTTGTCCTAGTTTTATCTGAAACATACATACAGTCTAGCAGCCCACTTTAAGTGGTTTTTATACTTACCTTTGTTCTGCTGTGTTTGGTACAGTGGGTGTATTCCCTGTGGACATGCATGTAATGCAAATTCATTAGCTAATAGTTTATAACACAGGTCAGATGTGATAACTTCTTGACTTCTTTTTTGTTTTAATGAAAAATAAAAGCATGTTTTTGTTATTGTTGTCTGTTTGAAGAGTATTACCCAACCAAAATCCACAGTCATGATACATTGTTTCCAAATAAAAACAAACAAACAACAATAACAAAAACATGATTTTATTTTTCATTAAAGTGTCATTTTCCATATGCTCATTACAAAATAAAACATTTAGAAAAATGGCATTCAATTTCAGTTCCTTGCACTTGTTCCTTGGTTTATTTAGAAATTCTAAGGACATGCACTGTAGGTTAAGTTGCTTGTGGTTTGTGGGTATAGTAGCACCTAATCACGGTGTATCCCACATTGTTCCCTAAATTCCCTAGTTCCCTCAGGAGGCTTGAGGCCCCCCATGACCCTACACACAATAAACTGGATGAAGAATGGATAGATGGATTCATGTCTCAGATTGAATTTCTTTACTGCATTCGTGTCTTAGATATAACCAAGTGGGTGTGATTACTTTTTATTTTAATTTGTTCTCAAATTTCCTATCCATGAGATTGCAAAGATTACTTTAACTTACAAATCTAAACCAATCTACAGTAACATCGGAACTGCTGTGAAAAAGAAATTGTGAAAAAAAAAAAATCAGTTACAGTAGATAAGGACTGCATTATTTGAAATGATGAAATGCAGTGGGATAAATGGTGTGTAGATGCAAAAGGCCAATGGAATGTCTCTTTAGGGTTCTTACTACCAACCACAAGGTTACTCTGTAATTTTAGTGTATGGATAATGATGGCAACACCCCCAACCCCATGGCTATATTCATGTGCAACCACACATTGTAGAATTTATCCTGCAGCTTGGGACAGATGCTGGAACAGCACATCAGCCCCCACATCAGCATAAAAGGGCAAAGGCCATACAGTATGTACACGTTACTAACAACTTGCTCCCAGTACATGAAAAATGTTCATACACACACAGTGGCATTGGCCAACCAGATGAACTATAATAGAAACCGCAAACAACTTGCACACTTTGCTGTGCAATTCAGAGTTTCAAAGTTCAGGATTGTGGTTTGGTCTGCTATTGTTCTGTTTCTTCTCTTTCGTCTGCTCATTTACAATGACATGTAGCGACTGCCCGTGCGGATTGGACCTGGTGCTGGTTCTTTAATGAAGTCTCTCGAGACTCAGCACAGACAGGCCTTCATCATTGTGGGTGGTCCTGCGTCATAGTCTCTCTAAACTGTAGCTCTACACATTATGTATCTGTAAAGGATGTGAGCTCTGACAGGCTTTAAAATTCATAGCACCTACTATTTACAAATTTTAAAGAAACTTGGATAGGTTCATACGTTGCTAATTCTAGTCTTTATTCACACATCGCAAGTTAGTGCTCTGACCTGAAACCAAAGCTGAGGAATTAAAGCAGTTCCTACAATACCTGTCTTACTTTAAATGCAGAAAAGGTACTCCTAATGGTTCTTCCCCATTTGCCACCTACAGTCTTCACTATGTATGTACGGTACATATTAATTACATAAATCTTTAACATTAAACATTTGAATTCCTCATGGTTTTTGGATATAAAAAGGTAAAAGTACCTGTATTACACCTAATAGGGTACTGTTCAGAGGGCATAGAAGAGGTTGAAATCAGTTACAAAAGTAAATGGCATGTATAAAAGTTTGAAAAGTATAACATATAGAAAGGTAATGCAGATTTATCATATTGAAAATTAATAATAGATTAAATCAATACATAAACTAATAAATTACTGTTACAATATGTGATATAACATTCTGCAATGTTTATATAACTATGCGCATATTCATTATTTTAGTTTAATTTCTTGCTTTGTTTAATCATTTTTGTCATTAAATATTGCTAGATTTTTCTGCATCTGATGTTTTTCTGGATGTATTTTTAGACCTATTTTGTTTGTATTTATTTCTTCATAAATTGATGGTTTTTATATTAATTATTTTATATATATTATTTTTTCTTTTTTGTAAATTTTTTGTAAATTTTAATAATTTACTGTTTCCAATTTTTGTGTTTATTTATTTTAGTATTTTCTTTGCCCTGACGTCAATGAAGCGACTTCCAGACAAACAAACAAGATTGATATAACAGGAATCCAACTGTATATGTTTTTGCAATTTCACTTATCAAATAAGATAAAATAAAGTTTATCTACAGTCAGTAACTTAGTGTGCTAAGTAATTATTTCTATCACAAAATTTTAATCGTAAGCAACATGAGGGAAGTTATATTCTACTTTCAGAGTACTTTTTGCTTACAAAACAAGTAAACCAACAAAAATACAAAAATTAATGAATCTAACAAGACAATGGAAACTTAAAATAAATTCGAAATTAAGTAAATTAACTTAATATAAATATAAGCATAAATTAATAAAGGAGAATCACACACTCACCATCTATACCGCTTAATCCTGTACACAGGGTTGCAGGGGGCCCTGGAGCCTATCCCAGGAAACTTAGAGCACGAGGCATGGGGTACACCCTGGGCAGGGTGCCAATCCATCGCAGGGCACACACACATACACTCACACGCTCATTCACACACACTATGGGCAATTTTACAAACACCAATTAGCCTAATCTGCATGTCTTTGGACTGTGGGAGACAACCGGAGTACTGGAGGATAGATAGAACCCACCAAACATGGGTAGAACATGCAAACTCCATGCACAAAGGTGGGACTCAAAACCAGACCATAAAGGTACAATGTGACATTGCTAACCACTAAGCCACTGAGCCGCCTTAACAAAGGAAAATTTTTTTTTTTTTTTATAAATGAACAAATGTCAGAAAATAATGAATGAAAAATTCAAAAGAAAAACAAAATGACTAATTATATATAGATAATTTAGTTGTTTTTTAAATCTTTGTTCTTAATTTATTGCATAAATACATTTTTCTTTCTTTTTTTTCGTTACAGCAGAGTCCATTTCTTCGTATTTAAAACAGGAAGCAATGATATTCCCCCAGAGCGTATGCACTGTGATATACATTAGCTCACACTTGTGTCTATAAGCCACATATGCTATATGTTGATAGGCTGCTAACAATGGGTCTGCTGTTTGCCACACTGCTGTCGACTTGACTCGCACCTGTGCTTGGCAGGCCTCCCACCCAACCACACAAAGCCCCACTTATTGCTTTTCCATATCGGTTACACTGACATTTTTCCATTATTATATTTTCCAAACAGACAAGATGGAAAAATATGCATAGAAAATACAAAAACTACACTAATTACATGCTAACTAAAGTGCAAACCATTACCATTGTAAACTACAATTCCAAAACTGAACACTTTCTCATAGTTGCCTGGCCCTTCCTTCCTTCTTAAGCGTGCTAGGGAGGGGTACAAAACTTAAAATTACTGTATTGTTCCTTTATTAACTTGTGTCTTATGTACTTAGGTACTTGTACTCAGAGAAATAGTACACTCTTTCTGGTTCTCTCGGCTCCTGTATTCATATGTATGTGTGAAAAAGAGGTGTGAGTGAAATGAGGAGTGAGGGGCGGGAACGGTCACGACATGGTATTGTCGGCTGAATGGAGCGCCGAAACCTCAGGAGCAGTGCCTGTTGTGAAGGTTTTGTTGTACAGGTTTAAGCATGGGGGTGGGATCAGTGGATATTTTGACAAATACCAGTATTCGTGTGATAGAAGCAATAATTCTACATTTTTCTTTCCCCAGGTGTGTCTCTTCTCAAGTGGAGATGAAAACAAAGGAGTTCAATTTGTTGCGCAAGGACACAGTTCTCGTTAAGCTAGAACTGAAAGTAATGTGGCCCAGATTGTACGTGCCTATTATGATAATACGTAACTATAACCGTCTTCCTTAAATTATGCTGTAGGTTAAAATAAAATCTAGAACTTGGTGATACAAAGCTCTCTTTGAAAACTGCACAATGTATTTGCTATGTTCTCCTCAACTGCATGATCTGTTTCTCTTGGGCTATAATGTACAAGCAATACGAGCTGTTTCCTGTGTAATATGATGCAAAAACAAATGAAGGGGTTGTTGTAAGATCCTGTCGTCTTTAAAGTAGCCAACCTCCTGCCACCAGGGCTATTGTGTTGATGCCTTTCAATGTGTACGAGGCTCTTGTGGAGTCAGCAAAGTGGGGGTTTCAAAATATAAGGAGCTTGACTCCTTGAAATTCCTCAGAGTTGCTATGGGGAAGCCTTTGTCATGACTTCAGCTGTGTTGAAGCTCAAGCACATTGTCATCTCATGAGTCCTGCTGGGCACCATACAGTAGCGGTGCAATTTATTAATTAGACGGTGGAAGTCAATGTTTTTGTTCAACAGTCAAACTTATGCAGAGGTAAATCTACTCTTAATTAATTTCTATTACCTTACCGTTACCTGTTTTAATAAAATAAAACAAATAAAAATGTTCATGGTGAAGACTATTTCAGATAAGAACTACTGATAAGAAGGATGTGCATAGATCCAGTTTGGAATGTGGGCACACCTCTAAGAGAATATAAAGGGAATGAAGAAATTGTTGACTATAATTTTAAAAGTTATTATCTAAGTTCTTTTTTTTATCAAGTAACAAAATGGCCAAAAAGTATGTTTACCATTGCAGATTTCCCCTGGCAGACAAATTAAACAAAGAAAACAGAACATACAGTATCTTTGAAACAACTTGTTATAAATTATATGACTCACTGGAACTCTACAGGAGAGATTACTACCATTCTTCCAAAGGATATTCTCTCAATTGGTGATTATGAGTATAGTGGCGAGGTGATAGAGGGCATTGTCTGACACACACACACACACACACACACACACACACACACACACACACACACACACACACACACACACACACACACACAAAACATTGATTGAGCGAGAAGTTTGAGAGTGGAAACACATTGTTGATAGGAGAGGTCAGTGGAAAATGGCCAGATTGGTTTGAGCTGCTAGGAAGGATACAGCAACCCAAAAGATCCGTCTTTACAACTGTTGTGAGGAGAAAAGCATACCAGCACAAAACACTGAACATTGAGCTGTATGGGCTGCAGCAGAACACCACATTGGGTTCCACTCCTGTCAGCCAAGAGCAGGAATATGAGGGTATCATGGCTTTATGATAGCCTCATATTCATGGCTCACTGACGTAGTAGTCTGCTTTTGTAAGCCATCCACCTTAAGGTTTGGCATGTTGTGATATCTAAGATGCTTTTCTGCTTACCATGGTTGTAAAGAGTGCTCATAAGCTACCATAGATTTCTGGTCAGCTTAAAACCATCACCATTCTCCTCAACTCTCTTTCAAGAACAAGGTGTTTCAGTCTGCAGACAATGCTCACAAAGAATTCGTGAAAATCCCAGAAGTTCCAGTCCCAGAACATTAGTACACATTTTCCCCCTATTCTGATGTTTAATGTGAACATTACCAGATTACCAGCTCTTGTAGTGTAGTTATATAGATAGATAGATAGATAGATAGATAGATAGATAGATAGATAGATAGATAGATAGATAGATAGATTCATACATACATATACACACAAATACACAGATGCATGGTAAGTTGCAGGTACAGTAGGATGCAGGTTATTTAATAAAGTTTGTGACCTTCTATAGAACAAATGTTTTAAAGTCTTCTTTACAAAAATCATGCAAATGCAAATATGTTTGCACTAGAATTGCCAGACAGACAGATAGACAGATAGATAGATTCATAGATATATAGACAGACAGACAGACAGACAGATAGATAGATAGATAGATAGATAGATAGATAGATAGATAGATAGATAGATAGATAGGTGGGTTTGCTCCGGGTGCACCAGTTTCCTCACGGCAAAGACATGCTGATTAGGGTAATTGGTGTTCCCAAAGTTGTGTGTGAATGAGTGTAGGTGTGTGTATGTGTGTGCCCAGCGATTGATTTGGGACCCCATAAAGGGTGTACCCCACCTCATGCCCCAAGTCTCCTGGGATAGGTCCCTGTGACTCTGTCTAAAGGATAACTTCGACAACTTGGCGAGAAAAAGGTTTGCACTAGGATAGATATATCTAGATAGATAGATAGATAGATAGATAGATAGATAGATAGATACTTTTCAGCTATATTTCCTGTTTGAGAATAGTCCTTGTTCTATTCTTTTCATAGATAGATAGATAGATAGATAGATAGATAGATAGATAGATAGATAGATAGATAGGTATTTTCCAAGCATGTTTTTTGCTCAAGCACAGTCACTGTTCCGTTTCACCTACTTGAACTTGGCCAGAAGCTAAAGGTGCAAATTACAGGCTGCAGGTAGATTAACTTTTGACAGATTGTGGGCGGGGATCCTTGCCGGGGGCCACACCCCATTACCATACAAACGTTCTCAGCATTCCAGGGGGCGGGGTTTATGGCTCTCCGCGTTTCTGAATGAGAGTCCGATGCGCGCGGCTGGTAGAGCAGCTAGTTTCAGCGTGGAGTTCCTTACAGCTCTGACTCCGGAGACAGAATGGATTACCGTCGGATAAAACGAGTTTTATTTGTCACTGTATTTATGAACTGCGTATTTATTTCACTACAAAATAAAGAAGGTAAGATGACATTTTTGGTTCGTAAAGAAAAAAAGAAACAAGTGTGTGAATGTTGGTTCCCTCACATGGCTGAGAGTTGTGCCACGCCGAGTAATCTCAGCTCTTTACTCTGCTTTAAACTTACAGCTGCCGCGTGCAGTGTACTTTACTCAAACAAACAGACAAGCTAATAAATAAATAAATAAATAAATAAATAAACACTTGCTCATAAGCTGAACTTGGTGTCAGCAGTGCGCATTAGGTTACTATGTTAAATGAAAGTCTGAAAAGTTTTCTCCAGGGTTTGAATTCCGCAGGATGTATGAACAACTTTTTGTGTTGTGTAAAAATGAAAGCACAAAAGACTTTGAGTAAAACAGCAATGTGCACAAAATAATAATAATAATAATAAGTAATTATGATTATGATTATGATTATTATTATAATTATGTGTCATGGAAATCAGGTGCAAAGCAGAGTTGACTTGTTGCTTAACATTTAACCTGTAAAATCACACTGGACGACTTCTTACCTGTTGATGATTTACATTTGATGTAAATTTCTATTATATTCTTGCAGAGGTGCTGCTGGACATGGTGGCATCCGGAGGAGAGTTGGGCTGGCTGACATGGCCTGACCAGAACGGGGTGAGTAACACTGATTTGATATGATCGCACCTTACATTATGGCAGAACACTAATGTATGTTTATTAGGATTCAGTTTTATTCCTTCAGGCTTTCTCTGGGCTGTGTTAACAATTGGATTGTGTAGGTTAGAGTTAGATCTTCTCTCTCTCTATTAGACATGTCTGTACTTCTCCCGAGAGAAGAAAGCAGGCCTGCAGCTTTACTGCTCCATACAGGCTGTGGTTTTAAAGCCCTGTGTTGAGCAGAGCACTAAGGGTGTCATTAACATTTAGACTCAGGCTCATGTGGCGCTTTTAAAAACGTAAGTTTTAACAGTTTGTGGAAGCAAAACGCTCATGGAAACTTATACCATGGTCATGTGCGTGTAAATAGATCCTGTCGGCACGTCTGAGTGGTAAAGTTTTCCTTATTTCTGGATTTTCTCCGGTTATCTACAAACAATTCCAAGAATAAAAATAAAAAAAAGAAATCAGTGTGTGTGACAATCTGCATAGCAAAATGTATATTTAAATTTAAAATTATTATTATTCTTTTTTTAATAGTCTGAAACGAAAAGGCCATTATTTTATAACTTTTTCACACTTCTTATCTAATCTGAAGACGGCAGTATGCCATCTGGTAGACTTTTACCTGATTTGTTAAGAACAATTATAACTGCGAGGCTTAAAGGAGGTGGAATGCTGTTAGAAAGACAAGTGTGATTAGAAAAATATTTATGAGATTCATAAATTGACCTCCAAATCTTAACAATCACTGTTCAAATTTATGAAAGAACATGTGTCATAATGTACACACTTCATGCCCTTTTGGTATGAACCAACTTTCTCTGTTTCCTTTGTCCTAAGCAAGTTAGGATACACTTAATTGTACATATAATAATGTCTAAAATATCATATCTATGTATCTGCCTTCTTGGCTTCCACATGCTTTAGCCGTCATGGTTTATGCGTCTTGTTTCATTCTGTTCACAAACTCAAATTGTTCTCATACCAGCACAAGATTTTGGGACAAGTTGTGTCTTGCATTCATTAACAAATTCTCAACATGCTCCCTTAAACAGATTTTTGGAACAAATGCGCGGCTTCTGAAAGTTTGGAAAAAGCTCTGGATCTTGTAGAATTTTACATGGCAAGGATTTAGCACGATTGGGACTTATAGAGGCTTAATTGCACACTTGATGAGGTGTCTGGCCTTTAAAGAGCGTATAAGGGACCTTTAAAATGATGAATTATGTTGATGAAGGGGGTGAGCTTTTATACAAGCATTTGCTCTGCACTTTCATGGTATGGGAGATTTTATTATAATGCCACACACTGTGATAATAACCCACCTCTCCTGTAATTAATGGCACAGTGGCTACATGCAGAGGGGGGAAAAATCCCACAAAATGCCTCTGACAAGATGTGTTTCCCCAAGTTACATCAGTCTATTTAGTGTAAGTGGTAGGAAATGCTATTTTCTGCTAGATGATGACTGGTAATGATCCAGTGTCTTCAGTAGTATTTTCCCTGTTGTGGCCATTTCTTGTAATTTTTGCTCTCATCCGTTACTCCAATGCAATCTTGGTCTTAAATGTTTCTTAGTTGTATCTTTTTTTTTTTTTTTTCTGGTTGCAGTGGGAAATAGGCCAGCAAGCTGTTAATGGCACCTTGCTTTATAGCTACTTTGTTTGCAATGTGGAAGCGCGAGAGCAGGACAACTGGCTGCGCACTACCTTCATCCAGCGCCACCCCACAGCCACTCGGGTGTTTGTGGAGATGCGCTTTATCGTGCGTGACTGCAACTCCTTCAACGCAGACTCACTTACCTGCAAAGAAACCTTCAACCTGTACACTTCAGAAGCCGATGCTGACATTGGCACCAGCTTTCGTAAGGGCCAGTTCCGCAAGGTGGCAACCATTGCGCCTGATGAAATCTCTGGCATCGGAGATATGAGGGTCAACATAGAGACAAAGGTCGTGGACAATCTGTCCCGCAAGGGCTTTTACTTGGCTTTCCAGGACATTGGGGCTTGTGTAGCTATCTACTCTGTAAGGGTTTACTACAAAACATGTCCTGCCACAGTGAAGAGCTTGGCATCGTTCCCTGAGACAGTGGCGGTGGCAGGGTCTGAGAACCAGGCACTGAGGGAGGTGGCTGGTGCTTGTGTGGAAAATGCTGAGAGTGAGGACCAACCACGAATTTACTGCACTGTGGATGGAGAATGGGTGGTGCCGGTGGGCCAGTGCCAATGCAGCCCGGGATATGAAGCTGTAGATGACACATGCCAAGGTAAGACATTTGGTCTGAATAATATAATTTTTTCCCCCAACTGCCAGCTGTAAAGTCTGAATTTCATTTAAGCAATGGTTTTGGTTAGGGTTGTAAATTAAAGACAGCAGAACATATTTGCCATTTGCATTTTTTCTAGTGTTGCTTTTTTTTTTTTCACAATGAGGTTTTCTACACTTGTACAGTGCACATTGCTTTGGGTACAAGAAAAATGGCTGGAATTCCTTCTCAAGCATTTCCCCACTTCAGATTTGACTTTAAGTAAAATGTGAATAACTTTCTATTTTGGCTCCATAGCGTATCCTTTCACTTCCCATAAAATATTTTTCTGGTAAATCTAAGTTAAGGATGAGACAACCACATATTGCAACAACACAAACATGCCTTTCTGCACCATACTTCGTTTAGAGATCTTAATCACACATTTAAGAAAAATGCAGTCTTTTCCACAGATCCCCCACTTTTTTTTTTTATTACTATACATGTTCAGGATCAGAAAGCAAGGTGGGCTGTGTATTGAGGCATGTTTTTTCTTTGCAGTTGGAACTCTTACCTCCTTAACCCCAGCATTCTTTTTAGCAAATGCTTTTGCTCAAGGCAGGACTTTTTCATTTGTTTAAAAACCTGCTTCTGAGCATGTCTTCTTTTCTCTCCTTGTGAGTTTTCTTTTTCATGGTTCTCCATTTTAGAGAGAGCTTAGCTGGTTGACATTCAGGCCTTATGTGAGTAATGAAATGTCCATGAGTGCCTTGGCATGCTAGGACCTGTTGAGAATGATTCCATTGCAAATGTATGCAAACCCCATTACTTTAACAAAGCTTTTTTTTCCCCCCCTGTAACTGTGACTCTTGCAGAGGCAGGTAACACTGCCTTAACAATTCAGTTACTCAGATAATCAAGGTCTGTCTCAATCCTGGAGATGTCCATTGTTAATTCTGTGTGTGTTTTTTTTTTTTTTCAGGCAGGTATTAAGTCATGTTAATGTAAGGGAGAAAAGCAAGAGTGCTGGTGTCTATCATGAGATATAGAGGTTGACACAGACTAAGAGGGAGGGAATGATGGAAAGGTTGGGGAATGGAATGTTAAGGTTGCAGAACAATGTAGTTCAGTGTTCAGCTCCAGCTATCTGTCTCCCTTGCCCCCACCTTTTGCGGTACATTCCTGTTAGTTTTACCAAGAAGCCTCCCTGATTACTGCAGGCCTGAGGAATTCCCCATGGAGAGCTCCAGGCCAGTGCTGCCGCTCTGTGATGGATCTAAGAGGAAGGGCAAGCAATAGAGGGCACTAAAAACGAGACTGGGGTGACAGCCTTCAGTCAAACGAGAGAGTTGTGGTGTGCGCGTGGGTTAGGGTTAGGGTCCTTTCAGTATTAACACTAACACTTTTCCACCAATAAAACACACCATTCCATGCTCATAATCTTCCCTGGCATGGAGACACACATACCTTAGTTGACCACACAAAGCCTCACTGCCCAACCTACTGCTTAGATGGCGCAAGCTGAGTGGTGTGTGCCCACGCCCTGTCGCAGGCCATAAAGCCCTCTGATGCTCAGTTGGACAAATAACTATAGTTTCTGGAAGCCACCAAAGGATGTTGGCTGCCGTATTGTAGGTGCACAAGAAGGAATAGAGCGAGCGGTTTGGGCATAATGAGCCAGACTCTTTCAGGCTGTTATTTGAATTCCTTTTTAAAGAAGGTCTTTAACCTTAATTTATTTTTTTTCCTTTTCTTCTTCTACTGGAATTAAAGCGGATGGTGACTAAGTGGAAACTCTGATGCGTGGTTTAGTGATCTGTTGGGTTGTAATTGACTTGGGTGCGGGTATAAGTGTAAGAATACTAAGTGCTAGGTTTGCTTGCAGCTCTGTAACCATTATTTTCATTTAATCTCAGTTTTAGTGGTAATGTTTGCTGGAATATTTTGTGTTTGACATGATGAAATTTGCCAAATTGTTTGGTAATTAGAAGGAAGTTGCATGAAGGAGCGAAAGAAAATAGGTGAAAGAATTTTGGTCTAAGATGGGGGGGATTGTCTGAAAGGAACTTGGCATTATGAAGGAACCTTATCTAATAGAGAGACACGCTTGTGTATATAATGTTTAATGGCTCTTTAGGGGAACAAACTGAAGAACCCCTAAGTTTTATCTTTTTTATTTATAATTTTTTTCCTAAGGCCGGTATAGCAATAAAATATCAGGTTAAAAAGAAACCTGTCTAGTTTGACAGATCCATAGCCACAATTCCATTGAGGAACCAATTTTGGTTTTCTAAGGAATGTTTTGATTGATATCTATATTTTGAACAATTTTACCACAGACAGCTAAGAAAATCTCTTGAATAAGTATTACCTCAGATCGATGATTTAATATAACATAACTAGTTACACAAACGTTTCAGCTTTAAGTCCCACAATGTAAATGTAATCAATATGTCAATGCATTTTTGTGGTAGAAAAATTATTACTCTGTTATCATTCCAACAACAACATTTTAAGATGATTATGGAAATGTTTCTGATATTCACATCCACACACCTATATGTACCATGCACAGAAACCAGAAAGATGGTATTGTACATTTTTAATTATTGCAATTATTACAAACACTAAACTTTTCTTTCCTTTTTCTTTTTTTGTCATTCTTGTTTATCTTCCTCCCTTCATTCCATCATTCCAAAAGTAAATTTTATACTGTCTTTAACACCACCTTTTAAGGAGCCATAGATTTTATCAATATGTATCAATATTCATAAAGTCTTAATTGTTGTCTGAAGAGAGGGTGCTGCCCCTCAACCTCGCACGCACAGGAAATTTTCAACAAACAAAGAACGTTTTCTAGTCACCGCGAGCTTTTCTGTCTCGAACAGTAACGGAAAATCTTAAAAATAATTTTCAACGGTGGTCAAATCGTAACAGGCTAAATACGAACTCAGTAAATTTAAATATAATTAAAATAGACTTGTCCTTTTTTTCCCCCCCAGGCAATTTCTGAGGTATACGTGCTGAATGCGCCATGCTGAGGTTTTTACTGCATAGCTTTTTTTTTTTCCACAAGCACTGTAAAGTTGCATGACTGCAGTCAAAGGAGACCAAGCATTTCCAAAATGTGTTGGTGAGAACCTGGGTTAAAACAAATATTGTAGCTTGCTTCATGTGAATTATTTAGCATGATATGCTTTTGACATTTACATTTACATCCATACACTGCCCTGTTGGCACTGTTTAGGACTCTTCTGAAAAACCCAAATATTATACAGCAAAAAAAAAAAAAGCGTTGCTTATCCGTCTGTATCTCGAGGACAAACCGATTTCTTCTAATCACATCCAGTATGTTTATGTGAAGGTCGTAAACGATGCTTAAATTGCTATAATCGTAACATTTATGTAATATACAACACCATGATTAAATCATAAGTGTTTCGAGACATTTAGATATGCACACATTTTCACTGCATACTTTTAGATCACTTATCAGGAGCAGAGTTAAAAAAGATTTCGCTTGCAAATAGCCACTGATTGAGTTCTTCTGTTAGTTTGCTTCTGCCATTTCCCTGAAGTCTTAGGACAATGTTTGTTCTGGAGCCCTGTGGCGAGAAGAGCCGTGGAGCTGCAGCATAATAGGGGGATAAAGAAATGAACTCGAAACTGGTTCTAAGTGCAGCCCTCATGCTGGGCTGTTTGCAGAGTTTACCGGCCCACGGAGCACATTGTTTCACCGATCTCTGGAGGTGAAAGGTGAGGGAGCTTCGTAGACGATGGAGAGATGAGTCTGAATAGCATTTTGTTCTGTGGAGCAGAGTGAAATCTGAGGATTTTCCTGCGCTTCTTTTAGCATGTTAATATAATCAGCGTCTCACCCAGTGTGCACGATGAGAGCTTGAGAAATATGTTGAGCACAATAGTGAGCTTTGCTGCTTAAGGTTTGTGTGCTTGTTTGACCTATAATTACTCCCACCTTTCCTCCAGGCTAATGTTCTCTTTTCCAATTGGCCAAAACTTTAAGCAACTGGAAATTACCCACATGTTATATACAAATCCACAATTTCTGTTTGTACATTTCAGACTGAGGCGATGTTAAACTTCTTTTGACAGGTTGATGAGGGGAACTTGCAGCCTTTGATCCCCCACTCCAAACGAGTGACAAGTTCTCATACCAGTTCACATGGCTTGGAAATGAGGGTTGTTCTGATTATTGTAACATGATTGCCATCTTCCTGTGTTGTTAAAGATTATTAAAAATAAATGCATGTTTATTTGGAGTCCGTTAGTTCGGATGAAGTGGGAGGGGAGAAGAATTTTTTTTTAATTTGGAATGAGTCATTAGAAAGAGGGGAAAGTGTCAGTTTTTTCCCCTATTGAAACAGCACATAGTTTTGATAATATTTGGCAGCACTGATTCATCGGCACTTCCTGTGTTTTACCAAAAAAAAAAAAAGCCGCCGACAGTTGTGTGTGTCTTGAAAAAGACGCGTTGTGTGTTTTGTATTGTTTAGGGTATTAAAGGGTATTTGATTTAGGGTTTTAAAAAGTGAGTCCTTTTGGGACATGTTTCCTGTGTGGGAAATCATATAATGGAGGTAGACTGTGTGTATGCATAGAGTGCATTATGCGGTCGGGGTGTGAGATCAGCACTTTCCTGCCCCCACGTCAGTGCCGCGTGGCCCCAACAGGACGAGCTACAGCGGAAACCGGAGGCCCGCTAATCCTCCCTGACCCTCCGACTCGTCGGCTCAGGGGTTTCTATTGTTGAATCCATTCGTGCTTTCATTCAATTATTTATTTTTCAGTTATTGCAGGATTTTTGCTTATTCATTTGCTTGGTCTTGTTCTCTGAATTACATTGTTATTTAATTGTGAGGAAATTGCGTTAGAAAAATGCTTCCTAATAAACTATGATTATACTTGGCAAATTTATCTAAACCACAGTGTTTACTGTAAATCTGCTACATGTTTGGTCCCTTATGGCTGGATAATTATAAAATCTTCCTGTTCTCTTTTCTGAATCTAAGGAAATTGGATGAAATGTTTTTAAGATGACTCTAAGAAGCATCATTTCTTGGTTTGTCTTGGCAACCCTATTAAAATCTTTTGCTGTGTTTCAGTCATGTACTTAAGTGGGCTTTAAAGTCCTTTTGTGAATGACTGAATCCTCCAACACTTCTACCTGAGCCTTTTGCTCCCACTCATCTTCTCCTTGTTGCCTCTCTCTCGCTCCTTCCCCTCCTTGAGGAGGAATAAAAAGCGTGAAAAGAAAAGGATTAGAGCATTTATTGTGTTCGTTAACGACCAGTTGAAAGACTGAGTGGAATTGTAAAGCGTAGATGTAATTCTCTTACAGCTGGTCCATTGGTCTGATAATCCTTTGGACTAATACTCTCAACATACCTAGCACCTTCCTCATCTCCTTCCTCCTTCTGGCTTCATGTTACATCTGACCCCCGCACTACAGCCATGGCTTTGTCTTCACTGACCAAATGACTCGTTAAACAGGGAACACTGACAGAAGAGAAGAGAAGATAAGTAGTATAGCCCAGTCGATGCAATCACAATGGTGAACCTCTGGAATCAGGGACTCTTTAGCGCAAAAGCAGATGCTAACTGATTTGAACTCAAAGGGAACAGAGTTCACTGTTTAGTTTCATAGTCTCGGAGGGGGGAAAATCTGATCTCTGTTTATTGTCCTAATCTTCAATCTTTATTTACCCCCAGCTATATATTCAGTGATTTTCAGTGTATATTTGTGTTTCTTTCCCCCACAGCCCATACTTCTGGATTTAACCTCCTCCCACCATGTACCAAGCCCCTGGCCACTCACTTCACTCACTCCTCTACTCTGTTTGTTTTACTTGGCCATCAGCTCCCAGTAGAGCAGGACACTTTAACTCATTGCTGCCTGGGGCCACATGTAAGCCCTCTCGAATGCAGAATCGAATGACTGGGCTTTTTGTTTCCCATCTTTTTTTTCCTTTCTTTTTTCTTATTCGAAACACTCCCATCTAACTCCTGTCCTGGAGGGATTCCTGTTGTCCAGCCAGCATGTATACACTCATTCATTCACCCCCTTCCCACCCGCCATCCGTCTGTGCATCCATCCGTTAATGTCAGCAGCTCATCCGTCTTCACCCTGACCGCCCCAGTCAACCCACATAGCTCCCAGATCCTGATAGGCCACTGGTGAACAGGATTCAGCTACTGTCACAATAAACAAACAGTCACTCAGAGCCTCTTAAGGCCTAATCCCCCTGATGCCAAATAGGCTGAGTGACTGCAGAGCCCAGATTCACAACTCACCCTTACCCTGACCTGCTGGGAAATCTATATTACACAGATGTAATTTCTGTTTCTCGAAAATCCTACCTCCATACTCTGTCCTCTGACCTCTCCTTGCGTTTTTGCCAATAAATTTCTATCTTTCCAGACTCTGGGTAACGTTCTCCTGCTGAGCATGTACATGCTTTGATTGGCTGCCCACGGAAGGAAGCAAAGCGTCAGCCTCATGCTTCCTGCTTCCTGTTGTGTCCAGTGCACAAAGACAAAGCCCTTCTTGGTTTTGTAGTTTGGAAAGTGAAAAGTTCTAAGAGAGTTATACCAGGTCATAGACATATTTTAAAAATATATATAAATGGATTGTTCCTAAGACTGGTCATTTGGATACGAATGGTCACGGGATCTTTTCTTTGGTTATCTCAGTGAATTTTAATAAATAGCTTAAATTGTCCACCTTAAATCCTTCATATCCATTCTTAAAAAAGCAGGAAGATTTTGTTCCACATCGTTAAGAAGGCAGCCCATCTATCCATGTGGCATGTGGCATCTCCACTATTCGCAACAAGTGTTTTCTCTGTAGCTGAATAGAGCGGCATTCTGTGAATGTTGTCTGGTCTGAAAAGGCTTGTGAATGCCCATGCCAGACCCTTGCATGTATCCGAAAGCAAGCAAGGGGGACCCAAGAATTCAGGGGATTACGGCTAGAGAGGCGGAGGCTGTGACTGTCTGAATTGGGGTTCACAGCAGCAGCTGTTCAGCCCCCTTGGTCTTTTTCCTCTCTCCAACCCCCCTTTTTACTCCAGTCCCAGCAGGAATCGTTATCCCCTCTGTCTCTCCATCCCCACCTCCATGCAGTGTCACCCTAACAAGTTGCAGTAAAGTCTGAGGAACAGCTGGCACAAAAACAAGACAACGACCGGACTTGAAAGGAGTAGCTGCTAACGCCTTGACTGGTTTTAGGTTGCCACGCTTACATTTTTTTTTTCATGCTGAGAATTATCTTTTGAAATTGGAGAACACATGTCCTTGTATATTTGAGATAAAATATACCTCACTATACTCCTCCTGTTTGAGCAAGTGGCCCAACCCAAAACAAAGTCACAGTTGACACCACGCACTGGAGGAGGAAGTGGTGGCATACTTTGTAATTAATAGTCTTGGCTGATTTAAACACAAAGCACTAGGAAGTGGAAACAGTGATTTCTTTTGTTGGAACGGTGTTTATATCTAAATTGAATGAATGAAAGACCGCTCCTCTGTTCCTGCTGGCCCTTTCTCTCAGTCAAGTTAGTTTAAACTGTATTCCTATCGAAACCAACCCTGACTCTGCAAATATTTAATCTTATTCCTGTTGTACTTTTGGCTTTGTTCCATTAAATTACTCTCTTGCACTCTTGCTCTCTTTCTCTTTCTTTTTCGTTCTCTCTATCTCCCGTGCGCGCGCACACAAAAATTACTCCCATACATTCTGATTATTGTGCAGCAGTACACATGCTGATTTCTAGGTTGGCTTCTGCAACACTGACCGTCATAGAACTGTCTAAACCTGTAGAATAAGTGCGTGCTGGAGGGGATACAGTTGTGGAAGTGGACAGAGGAAGGACATGACCTGCACTTCTTGGAATGTTTTTAGATTGAACAGAAGAGACTTTTCTCTCTCTTCCTGTTGGTACAGTTGTAATGAACAAGCTTATATTTGTAAAAATTACACTGCCTGTGTCAGTCAACGAATCTGCATTGGTAGACATGCCTGCTGGTTTTATCCAGTTTGCTCTCACACCTTACTTGTCCAATATTGAAGTGTGGAATGTGGGATGACTGGTCTTGTAGGCACAGAAAAACGGGGGATGGTTCAAATGTTCGCTGTAGTTATATTTTCTCATTTTTACACTCTTGTATTTTTCTTCCAAAAGCTAAACTAGACAGAAGGAGGAGAATCTTCAAAAAGAGGTTCGATGTTATATATTGGTTTAGGCATTGGACTACAGCACGAAATGTCCCAGGTTCAAACCCCATGACCACCAAGTTGGCACTGTTGGGCCCTTGAGCAAAGTCCTTAACCCTCAACTGCTCAGATGTATAATGTCCTTCTGAATAAGGGCGTCTGTCAAATGTCGTAATGTAATGTAAATATATTATGGACATTTTAAAGCGCTCTTAAAAGGTGGCTTTATTCCTTATCCAAGTTTTGTATGGTTTGATCTTTTTAACAGAATGTAAGCCAGGCTTTTTTAAGGCCTCAGTGTCCAATGAAGCCTGCAAGCCATGTCCAAAGAACACCCACCCCTCAAGTCCTGGTGCTCGGAGTTGTCCCTGTTTAGAGGGGTTTTTCCGAGCCCCAGAGGAGCCCCTGTCAGCTGCGTGCTCAGGTGAGACTTCACGACTTACCAACAAATTATCAACTTAATATATTGACCACCGTAACTGATTAGTACTGCCTATTCCTTTGCAGATCTTTGCCATATTTCTGTCTTCATCTCAGCTAGAGCTTGATACACTGGATGGCTAATGTTTTTTTTTCTTTCTTTCCATAATTTATAGGCCTACCTTCACCTCCTAAAACATTGACTGCTACCACAGCCCAGTTGGCCATTGGGAAGCTTGAGTTGTCCTGGAGTCCCCCAGGAGACACAGGAGAACGCTCTGATATTACCTATAGCGTGGTATGTGAGCGTTGCGAGGCAAGTGTGTGTCAGCCCTGTGGAGAGAAGGTGCGTTACGAGCCTGGCAATATTGACATAAAGGAGACCCTCGTGATCGTTAGTGAGCTGGAGCCACATTTGAACTACACATTCACAGTGGAGGCTCGAAATGGTGTTTCCCAGTTCAGTTCTCAGAAAGCCACCAGCAACATCAACACTGCCCTGCACTACACAGGTCAGCATTGTATAAGTGATGATGGTGATGATGTATATATGTCTTATATAATGTGTAATTGGTAATAATTTGCCTATAAGTATATTAAGTGACTATAGACCTATAAAAGTTACTGCAAAATCATGACCTCATGTAAGTATTATTATCGTTTTAAAGCTAGCACTCTGTTTGTAAATTACATGTTTCAGAGGCTTATTCATGTCCAATTACTACTTGGACAGAAGTATATGTTACATGACCCAAGGAAGAACAATAGCAGACCTAAACCAGAACCATGTGGAGCACGATAGTGAACTTTTTAGTTCCTCAGTAATCCCTGCTTGGAATCGTTAACTGTGAAATTGTAATTATTTGGTTAACTAAAAACTTCTTTGCTGCCTTTGCTGTTTTATATTAGACTGTGAAAAAAGAAGGGTTTGAATAACGGTTCACTCATCATTTTTTTTTTCATGTCATACACAGACCCTCCAAGCGTGACTGGAATGCGCCTGGTAGAAAGGAGCGCTAAGAGCCTGTCGTTGTCTTGGTCCGTGTCTCGCCGAGCCAACCCCAGCGCCATCCACTATAAGCTCATGTACTGTGAGAAGGTCAGAAGCATTGCAATCACAAATCAGAATTTTGACTAGCAATGATAAACGAGCTTGTCCTTTTAACACAACTTTTGAACTCTATGCAGGAGAAAGATGAGACAAAGACCGGTAAAACGTACACTGTTCTGGTCCTGGACAAGACCTCCGTTCAGATTAGTGACCTCTCTCCTTCCACAGTTTATCTGTTTCAAGTCCAGGCTATTGGTAATGGCAATGTGGGCAGCAACAGTGTCGAGGAGGAGTTTTCAACACTGCCAGAAGGTAATTGCAGAACTGATCTCAAACCAGTGAAGATACTGTGGTGTATCAAACCTTACCATAATTTATTATTGTGTTTTTATAAACATGAATGATATATTTGATGGCAATGATGGTAATATTGTAAATATGGTAATAGGTGCAATATTTTATTCAGACCCTCCATACATTTTTTTTTGTTTGTATTTCCTGTTTTTGTTTCAGTAGGTAACACAGCAGTGATTCTTGGAGCAGTGGTGGGAGGGGGGGCCATACTCTTCATCGTGCTGGTGGTCCTGCTCCTGCGCAAACGGTCAGAAACAATTTCTTTTCCTTACACTGTAGCTTTGTCTCTTTCACTTGGCTCTTTCACGACCCCCTCTGCTTTTCTCTTCATGATCCAAGATGTCCAAACCCATTCAGTATCATCCTTTTCATAGCTCTCGCGCTCTCTTTATCTGGATCCATTCCTTACCACTCAGAGCAAAGAATGTGGTGTTGAATAAAACTGCTCAATGAGTGCTTTAACTAGGGACATGTTTTGAAAGGAAATTAATCGGGGCCAGACATTGTGCCAGATAAGAGGAGGTTGGTTCTTTTAGGTGTGGAACTGTAGTGGCTATGTGAAGGTGACCCAAACCGTTGGTAGTTGTCTCTGATAACCTAGACCCCTGTCACCACTTGGCAAACACGGGCATTTTTTTATCAAAGCTCTCCTCGACTGAATGGAGCCAGCCCTGAAACCAGGCCCTCTTTTAAGTTTTAAGTATGAAAAGAAATGCTTCACTCATTAAGTTTTTATTTCCACAGCCGAAAAAACTCTCACACAAGGCAAGGACCAGAGGACGCCTACTTCTCCAGCCCAGGTTAATATAAGAAACTTGAAAGCTTTTTCGCCCTATTTGTTCCCTTCTCTTTATTTTGTTACTAATCTCAGTAAATCTCCAGAGCAACTGAAGCCTCTGAAGACTTATGTTGATCCTCACACATATGAAGACCCCAACACGGCAGTGCTTAAGTTTGCCAGCGAGATCCATCCGAGTCACATCACCAAGCAGAAAGTCATAGGAGCAGGTTGGTACATATCTGGGCAGTTTCCCAGAAAAAAAGTTAATTCAATACGTTATCTATTTGGAGATATGCAAGTACTTACAACACACACTACCTGGAGTGACTATTTATTTAAACAGAAAAGTGTATTTTTTTAATCAGATTCTTTCTTTGCATGTTTGGACATATTTTCTACATATTGTTTTTTTTTTTTTTTTTTTTACTGAAATGTGCCCCCCACCCCTAGAGAGCATCTGCAATTATATCCTTAACCTGCTCCATAACCCTATTCTTGCTTTGGTGTGATCCGAGCACTAATGGTAGAAAAACATACAAATTAATCAAGAGTTTATTTATATGACCCCTTGACAAAAACAACAGTAAATTTAAACCAAACTCTTTGTATTTATTGAATATAACTTAATGGTCGGGCCCCCTTAACCCTGAAAGGAGAATATTATGGCCATTATGGTCACCTTTCCCCTATGAGCTTCCCTGCAGGCCTTCCCACGGCCCTCTTTCACTTTTTACTTTGTCTGTGACAGCTGATTCCCAGGCCCTCATCTACTCACTCCCTCCCCCAGAGTCAAACACTGACCACTCTAGAGTTTCTGGATAGTCCACACCTCCAGGTGCTTTCAAACACGTGCCTTGTTTACTATTTCCTCTCTATGGTATCTGAGATGGCTTCAAAGAATGCAACTTAATACCCCCCTGTGGAAATCAGTAGTGCGGCAAGGCTTATCTGATACCCATATGTATTATGCATGGGGGCTGCTTTGCTGTAGGTGAGTTTGGAGAGGTCTACCGTGGCATCCTGAAAGTTCCTGGACGCAAAGAGGGAGCGGTGGCCATTAAGACGCTGAAGCCAGGATACACAGAGAAGCAGAGGCAGGACTTCCTGAGTGAGGCCAGCATCATGGGCCAGTTCTCCCACCAAAACATTATTCGCTTGGAGGGTGTGGTTACCAAATGTAACTATCAGACTTATTGTTTATTTGAATTTCTTACAATAATTTCATTCTACACTATTTTCTTTTTTCTAGTGCTACTCTTGACTGTTTTTTTCCCCTCGTTTTTCAGTCAAACATGCTATGATTGTTACCGAATACATGGAGAATGGTGCATTGGACAAATACTTGAGGGTAAGATTTTGGAAATAGAAAAACCTTAAAACATTTAGGGTGCCTTTTTTTCTTTTTAAACCATTTTATCTTTTTATTTAGGACCATGATGGAGAAATGTCATCCTTCCAGTTGGTTGGTATGCTCCGTGGCATTGCGGCGGGTATGAAGTACCTTTCAGACATGAGCTATGTTCACAGAGACCTGGCCGCACGAAACATCCTGGTCAACTCCAACCTGGAGTGCAAAGTTTCCGACTTCGGTCTATCCCGGATTCTGGAGGATGACCCAGAGGGCACTTATACCACGAGTGTATGTGTTGAGTTCACCTAGCAATTTAATGAAATATTTTCGGAAGAATGTTTGTACAAGCAGGTCTTCACTGCAGTTATCTTTATTTTAACAGCTAGACTTTATAATTATTATTTCCTTGACATTTCTTAAAGAGAAACATTCAGTCTGAACCATTTCTTTCGTGGTTTCTTTTCCAGGGAGGGAAAATTCCCATTCGCTGGACGGCTCCAGAGGCTATTGCTTACAGGAAGTTCACCTCGGCTAGCGATGTTTGGAGCTTTGGCATAGTCATGTGGGAGGTGATGGCATTTGGAGAGAGGCCTTACTGGGACATGAGCAACCACGAGGTACACATGGTCACTAATCACTAGTTCTGAACAGTAACTCTGTGTCCTTACACTTTTCAAAGATTTCATCCCAGCGAATTTTTTTCCCCCCACTATGAAGGTGATGAAGGCGATTAATGAAGCTTTTCGTTTGCCCGCTCCGATGGACTGTCCCTCAGCTGTGTACCAGCTCATGCTGCAGTGCTGGTTGCAGGATCGTTCAAAAAGACCCCGCTTCCAGGACATCCTAAGCCTCCTTGACAAGCTTCTTAAGAGTCCTGACTCCCTCAAGACCATTGCAGACTTTGACCCCCGGTAAATTTTTGTATTCCTATAAAAAAAAAAAAAAAACTTATAGAATGATTATGGTTTCTGCATTCGAAGAGACATGCATAACTTCTAAGAGAAGTGATTGAATTATGTAATCAGATTTGATGCTAAAATGAAACTGGGTGGTGGCAATGTTACGCTGAAACTATACTGGCTTTTTTTTCTTTTTTTTTTTTTTTAAATGGTCACACTATATCCGTGCATTCATGCAAGCACAGTTTTATCAGATTCTGTGACCGAACAAACAGGTTTTTTTTCTTTCAAAGCTTTTCTCCAGTAATAAGAACAAAGATGTGCTCTAATCTTGATGTGGTCTGCTGACTTTCTCTTGTGTTTCTCTCAGAGTTTCTATCCGGCTTCCAAGCACCAGTGGTTCTGACGGGTCACCCTTCAGATCTGTGTCTGAATGGCTGGAGTCTATTAAGATGAGTCAGTACAGTGAAAACTTCAGTATGGCAGGCATCGTCAGCATGGAGCAGGTGCTGCAGATGAAGAGCGAGTGAGTATTGCTGTGAATGCTTTCAGTGGGAATATTATAATCTTTATGGGTGAGGACTTATTACACACATTTGCAAGGATCAAAGCGATGGGCCAAAGTTCACTTAAGTGCAAACATCCTGTCTTTTTCCTGGCTCTAGATAGCACACAAGTGACCCACTCCACCCTACAGCGAAAGTTTTCAATGTGTTTTAAAGGTTACATTATTATGTACATTACAAATGCAAGTGTTTCCCTAAAAAAAAAAATTGACATTAAAAATCTGTGATAAAGTTGCAAACGGTCAGTATGCAAAACATACTGTGTTTGAATATTGTAGCCCCACAGGCCCTGATTACATGAACATGATACTGTATCTCATAGTCGTTTTGTGTAGGTAGGGTGGATCTCTGTTAGACAATGAGATAGCATATTTGAATAAGGTGTCATTTTAAAGCTGCTGTACAATTTTAATAATGTATTCGTATTTAAAAATTAAAATTTTCTCATTGACTGTGAATGAAGTTTATGCACTAGCTAGGGGAATTGACTTGCACATCCACAGACTATTAATTCTGTAGTTAGTTTGGCAAAATGATCCATTTCTTCATGCAGGAAAGAGTTCATGATTTGTTTAGAGAGAAAAAAGATCAGCCTGTGAGTCGAAGGAATTAAATGGAAAAGCTGGTGGCAGAAAAGAATACTCTTATTTATTTTTCTTTTTTCATATTTTGGTGGCCTGGATGTGGTAGCTTGTGGTCGGCTGCTCCGCCCTTATTCCACCCCCCCTTCCTTCCTCCATCTCTTCTTATTCCTTTATCGTCCCTCCCTTCGCCCACAGCACTAGTCATGGGCTGTGTTCTTAGTGCAGCCAGGAACCACGGTTTCTCCCTGCTGAGGCCATAAGGCCATGTGGCTCCCATTCCAAGAAATGGGTAGAATGATGAGAAGAGGCAGGGAAGGATATACATTAATAAAAGAATGGATTCCGATGCTAACAGAGATCTGGATTGAGGTATCTATATCAAACGTTAGAACGAAGCAGTCTGCTTGATGGATGCCCAACAATCCTGGGTGATCTACAGTGAGGGAGTCTACACTGGTTGGGAGTCGAGTGACCTATAACTGCACTCCCATGGGTGTTTTTAGCCTGGAAGTGGGATGAAATATGTGCGGAGAAACAGAAATGCCTTTGATGTGTTTGTCATATTTTTTTCGGTTTTTGCTTTATTTTATGGTTGAGTAGTCCATCTGTTCTGTTCTGGTAGCACAGTGGTGATGGGGGAGCCCAGAAACTATTTATGAGACTCCCATTGCTAGGTTTCCAACAACAGTGATTCATAGTAGTTATGAAGGCTTTTTAAGCCTTGTTAAACATTAATACTGTTAATTAAAAATACATTCGGCTCTCTTATTATGCAAGTGTTGATTGGCTGTAAAGGCAACAAATACAATGCTTGAAGGTAATGGTACTTAAGAGGCTCTTGGATAGCTAAGGGTTCTTCATCTTGTAACAGGAGTCTTCTTTGATGAGGAATCTTTCTGTTGTATGGCTCTGCATAGAAATGTAGGGAGTTTTCTCACAGGAGAATAGAACCCTTAAAGGTTAAGGATTGTGCCTGGGGATTATAGGCCAATTTGTTTTGGTTGGTATTATATAACTGTTCTTGTAAAATGTTAGTGGTTACAAAGGCGTTTAATATGCAGGACATTTTCAAATATATTCTCAAATACAAGTGGCAATGGTTAGATTTTGCAGTTTGCTCCCAAAAATAAAAACATTTCTTTCTTTAATGATGTTCAGCATCATTGTAATGATTAAATCTAGTGTTGGTGTATTGGAAACAGCAAGCAGTGCAACAAAGTGGCAGAATGCAATGCAGCTGTATGATTGGGTCGTATCAGAGATTTAGCTCAGTGATGTATGAGGGAACAAGCAGAGAGGCATTGGTAGTGGTATTAACGTGAATAAGGTTGTGAAGTTTTGGTAAATTATATGCGTATGTAGAGTGTACAGATGAGACTATGGTGTTGTTCTCCTACTGGTGCCACTATTAGTAAGCATTAAACCAGTACTGTGAGAAGCCATTAGCCAAAATGAAAAACAGACGAAGTTCACAATGAAGGAAGTTTAAACGAACAAAAAAAAAAAAAAGTCAGATTAATAGGAAATAAATATTTTGCACATTTATATATCACATATTTTAAATATAAAGATTGATTTGCAAAGGCATTTAGAGTACAATGAGGACAGCGTATAAGTAATGTAATCTATCAAACCACACTGTTCTGCTATTTTCTTACACCCTCCTAATTTTCTCTTTCACAGGGATATCCGTAACATCGGCGTACGCCTGCCAGGACACCTAAAAAGAATCGCCTACAGTATCTTGGGACTTAAGGACCAGACTAGCACCCTGAGTGTGTTTGCTGTGTGAGCCAGTCACCGAACATACAGAGCTCGCTACTCGGATAAAACTCTCAAGATGACAGAGAAAACACAGAACTCTAAACTACCCTGGGCTCGAGCTGCAGGGACGGCCCTACAACTGGGGCTCTACCACCCTCCAGCCTAACAAGATGGACTCTCGCAGCAATGGAGCCTTGAAGCAAATTTGATATATGTATCAAAATTTGAGGAGGTAGAAAAGGAAAAAAAAGGAAAAAAAACATGCAAATGACGAATGTGTCAGCATGTTTATATTAGAAATCTATTTTTACAATATTTTATTTTTTTAGAGCGAAGTAATGCTTTCTTTGCCAGACGCTAGGAATAAAATCGGCACTCATGCAATAAGTTATTTCTATTTTAACTATAGTTCTTCTGGAGGTATAGTAATAATGGGCATTATCATGAACTTTGTGCTGTGGCACCATGTCAGTTTCTTTTGAGCACATGACATTTCACATGCTGATAAGGATGAAGCGCAGCGAATCTGATGGCCATCAGTCAGGTTGGAGGTGTTGATTGCAGGACAGTCTATCAAAAAGGGGTATACAACTCAGGACATAAAGGGCCCTGTTGTAGTGCGGGCTGGCCTTTGTTTTGATGGATCTAAGCGAGTTTGACGTTGCAGTAATGTTTAAAATGGCTTTACATTTCTTTGCTTTCAGAGAAATGGTGAGGTTATAGTTCAGTCTTAAAACTCACTGTGCTTTCAGCAAGCATGAGAAAAAAATAGCACTTAAATACAAAATATTGCAGTGGTGGAATTGATTCAGCTTAAAGGCTTTTCTTTATCCAATGTTTCATCTTATGATTATATTGATGTGACATTCAGTAGAATGTTCTAGGTTATAATTTGACTGCAGTGTCATGTCGGATTGAATCGTTCCTGTCTGTATGATGTGCGGGCCAAACAACGGTCCAAACAAGCAAAAAGAAACTGCATGAACTCCACCAGCAGTTGTAGCTGTAATATATCTGAAAGGAAGATCAAGTTGTATTTTTGTATTTTGTACTTTTTGGCATGTTCACTATGGTGCTTGATTATAATTCAGCTTTTCCAGGGATTTCTTTTCTATGAAATCAACCATTCATTATAGAATGAAATGCTTTAACATGCATTGACTACATTGTATAAAACCTTCTTGTTTGGGTAAACTTGTGCTTTCCTTTAACCAGAGGGTAGTAGGAGATACGGCCTTGGTAATATATGCTGTATTGCCTTGTAGTGCCTCACTAAGTTGTTCTTTTATTTTCGAATAAATCATTGAATGCAAATGAATTTATTAATGGATAATTATGAGTGTAGTTGCTGTTTGTAATGCAAGTGTGATATCTGGATATTCGCACAAAAAAAGAAAAAATAATTGCAATTTTGAATTGCTTTTTGGAATGATGTTTGATATTGCTCCGTCTTGCCTTTACCCTTACGATAATAATCATACAAATTGGAATCACTCAAAAGAAAGATTTGGCCAACTGTTTTGTACTTTATTTAATAGTGTATTTATTTTTGTTTTATTTATTGGCCGAAAAAAAACATTGAGCTGGGATATTTTTTTTGTAATTGATGTCATCAGTCACAATAAAAATCTTTGTAGTCATGTTACTGAATGGTTTCATTTCTACTTATTTATCTTCATAAGATGATCCTGACAAGTATAGCAGTGTAATATTTTTTTTCTAAACATGTTTTATTCATGCTATTTTAATGATTCCATGATTTGATGAAATGATTACCATGTCATTTTTACAATCATTTTGTAATTGTACTTAATGTTGTTAAACATAAAACAGGTTAATTTAACTTGGTTCCTTCACCAGGCTCTCCCTTTCTCCCTCTTAACTTTTATAAGATGAAAAATAATGCAGCATGTTACATAACTAAGCAAGCACAAGGTCCTCCACCCTGAAGGCGTTCCTCATGGTGGAAAGCTTTAAGGACTAGTGTTTACTTCGACAATGCCGATGCTGATTAAAGACTTATTTCATGAAACTTGAATGTCTCCTTATAGTTAACTTCATAGAACATTTGTACATTCATGAATATTTGTTCTTCAGTAAATAACAACACCTTAAAAGACTGAGTTGTTGCTATGGAAATCACTGTGAATAACAGATTAATATTGATTTGCCTTTTAGCTGAAAGTACTTTGTTGCTATGTGGGTTCCAGAAGTTTAAACAAATCCTTCTGACTAATCAGATTCAGGAATTCAGCAGCCCTGAGATATAACTTTTATGACATTATTATGACTGTTATAAAAACCAAGGGGGAAGAAAAAAAAAACCCGGCCTTGTTTAATCAGCTACTTATTTGAGATCTATGTTGAAATGAGGGCAGTTTCACCTTCTCAAGGTTAATTATGTCTGATTCTAGTCTGAGAAGGACTTTCCTGGTGCCTGGGTTGGGTTTATCAGCTGCTCTTGAACAATCGTGGTGACAATGTCACTAATGCATTCTTCAGATAAGGTGGGAAAGTCAGAGGGGGAAAATGAATGTAAATATTTAGATTTGTGAACAGTCTGGAATTTCGAGAAAGAGTTGCAAGGACGTGGATCGGGATGGAATTAGATGATGGAACATGGGAACAAGATGCCAGCTATACATCTCTCAGTCCATTATGTCTGCACGAGTGTCTGAGGCTCAGTGACTGCCTTATCCACGTGCCCAATCTCAGGTCCCTAAAATGACTTGTCCTTTGAGTGGGAGACCCAAAACCAGAGCTATGTTGAGATTTTCCATCATCTGTTTTTCCATACTGTGTGTCTCATGTGGTTAGATGTCTTTCTGTTTGCCTATGGTTAGGAGGGGGGAGAAAAGCTGGAGCTAGAAAAGCAGCCAGGAGCCCGATTTCCGTGTATTAACCAATGAAAGCAATCAATGCATGTGTAAGTACATGCAAACTGAAGGCTGTGTGCTTGGCTGGAGTTTTAACGTCTGTGGGTTGAATGCTGCGTACTTTTCTATGACTTTGTGGGTGTGTGCTTGCGACTCCTCCAAGCTTAAACTGCTAGCCACAATAGCATGTGTGCCGACTGTGTCGAAGCCTGGGCTTGGGTGTCTCGAGTGTTGGACATATGGTTGTGCTTTCACTGTGGACTGGCTTGTGTGGGGCCTGCGGCTTTCTTTTTTTGGGGGGGGCTTTTCTTTCTTTATTGTCATTTAGAAAACGGCCCCGCAACTGAACCTTGTTCCACTTTAAATATCTTCATGCTACAGTACATGACTTTGTTCAAGTATGATTTTGCTTTTTTACCTATTTTTTTCTGTTCTGTAGTACTTTTTCTCTTTTTTTCACATAAGTATCCAAAGCCAGCGGGACTGTGGAATTTACATCCCAGCTAATTTTAGAGATGGCTTTCTGACCAAAAACACATCCTCCAATTTGGGCCTATATTGGTCTTTCTTCTCCAAACTTTTCTGCCTTCATTTCTCACTCTCTCTCTCTCCTTACAATTCTCTTTACCTTCCATTAGTCTCCAGTTTTTATTCATTCTCTGTCTTTTGCGTCTCTTAAAACACTTTAAGCTTAAAATACCTCTCTTAAAACACATTATTCTAATTAAGTGAATTGTTAATTGCCTTATGTTTGTAAATAAAGATCTTTTTAAATAAATATAAAAACAAAGTATGTCTGTCAATGTACAGTATATAGATATAATTTCAAAGAGAAGAAAAGATCAGGTTTTAGTTAATAATCGATGCTATGTCCATATAATAAAAATAGGGCAGTATATGTAGTATATGGTTACTTAGTACTGAAGTATAATAAGCTTTATTACACCACACAATAGCCAAACTGTTTTATGTCTCTATGTTGTGTTTTAGTTCCAATGGAGATGTGACATGCTCTTTTATTACACCGCTATTTCCATGTGCCCTAACTGCAGTCTTGTCCATGTGCCTTGGATAAGTTTACCTATTAACATGCCGTATCTTATCTACTCATTTTGCAACAGGGATGTTGATTAGATTGATTAACTATATGTACCTTTCAGGTATCGTCCTACGTGTTAACTTCCTTTTTTTTCCTACTAGCATGTTTTTGATCACATAACAAAGATTCGAAACGATGAAACATTCCAGTAAGGCTAACCAAATGCATTTTATCAAAAGCATTTAGTCACAGCATGGCTCACTAGGCAGTGGAAACAACTGGATCATGTGCAGGATCATGCTTAATTTACCAAGGTTTACCACCATACACTCAAGGGAAGAACAAAGAGATGTTGATTCAGTGATATATTATATTTGAAGAAATCAAGTTCACTCAAACGTTAACGGCAGATTTACTTAATTAGTCTTAAAAGCAACAGTTTTTAAACATTAACTGTAGACTAACTATTCACTAAGCATAGATAATTCATTTATCTTCAGTAACTGCTTTATCCTGAGAAGGGTTAATGTGAATCCAGAGCCTTATCTGTTAATACTGCGCCACTACCTCACTGTACTTATAATCTCTGTATATCTACACTATTTCCGGATTCCTGCAGTATTAAGCTTGTTCATATCTTGAAAACTCTGATCTGCATTGAAATTACGTATATAGTATAGCATGCCATGAATGATGCCAAAAATGTACTGTATGTGTCAATTTAATCATGTAAAATGTAAAACATCTGTATTTAAAAAATAATTAAAAAGTACAGGGCATTAGTGGCTCAGTGGTAGGCTCCTCACCTGCTATAAGGAAGGCCCAAGTTCGATTCCCCTCCACTGGTTGCAGGGCATCCTTAGTTCCCATCCCAAGCCCCGATGGAATCCGAAGGTTGTGCGAGGAAGGGAAAAACCTGTGGCAAGTCAATTGTGTGAATCAGATGGTCTGCTGTGGCAACACCTCAATCGGAACAGCTGAAAGAGCAACAGCAATACACTTAAAACGTGGAATGATGAAAATATTAACGGTGGAAATGCTTTGCTTTTAAACATTCATCTCACAATGCATCCCAGAATTCATACGTTTTTCTAAGATTATTGTCCAGTCTTTTTTTTTTTTTAAGCAACTTGCCATAGTTCTTCTAGAGACTATTGCTTTTATTATAATTATTATTATTTATTTTTTTTCCCCCCCGCAATATATTATGCAATATGTCTTTACTGACATGCAAACATTCTCCTTTAACATGGATTTTTTTTTTTTCTTTCTGGAAACAAAACGTTTAGTTTTTGGAAAACTTTAATTTTTGAAACTGATCTAGTAATGCAGAAAAAAAAATCTGAGATTATTGGCAAGTCTATTATTTTTTTTTTTTAAGCAACCTGCCATAGTTCTTCCAGAGTCTATTGCTTCTGTTTTTGCAGGTAACCCCTCACAGGATTCATTATATATATATATATATACAGTACTGTGCAAAATATATTATATATATTATGTGTATGTGTATATCACACTCCTGTGATTTGCATAAAAATGGAAAGAAGCGAGTGTGACAACGTTACCAGAAGAACTCATATTCTCCAGCATGCTCAGTAAAACCTAACAACTGTTTTACTTATAGTTCTGTGCAAAAGTCTTGAGCACATACAAAAATATGGCATAAGCAAAAGATGCTTTTGAAAACATTTCTGCATAAAAGAAACTTCTA
>JAQMYG010000015.1:9377546-9403802 GCA_030014215.1 Clariallabes teugelsi
TTGTATTATTTGTATTATTTTTCATTTTCATTCATTTGCTTTTTACTCAGTAATGAATATGATTTAAAATGTAGTGACGTACAATACTTTAAACAAAACATACTTAAGTAAAAGTAAAATTACAAATTTTAAAAACTACTTAAAAAAGTAGAAGTACACAAAAAATCTACTCAATTACAGTAATGCGAATAAATGTAATTCATTACTTTCCACCTCTGATTTTATACAATGTAAGATATTACAGTGGTTTACTATAAATATGAATTACAGCTATTGACTGTAAATATAAAGCACTTTACAGGCAAATCTGCTTCCAGGAAATTTCTAAAGTATCTAACACAGCAGCATTATTATTAGTGTTGGTATTAGGCGGGGGTAGCTCATTGGTTGGCATTGGACTAGAGATCGGAAGGTTCCAGGTTCAAACCCCACCACTATTAAGCTGCCACAGTTGGGCTCTTGAGCAAGACCCTTAACCCCAACTGCTCAGATGTATAGGCAAGGCAAGGCAAGTTTATTTGTAGAGCACATTTCATACACAATGGTAATTAAAAGTGCTTTACATAAAAGAAAAGAAAATAATCATAAAATAAAATAGAAAATAATAGCAATAAAACTTTTTGAAGAAAGAATTTAAATAAGGAGAGATAAAAGTCTAAGGAGATAAAAGTCACTCTGGAAAAGAACATCTGCCAAATACCGTAATGTAAAAGTTGCATTGAATATGGAACAAGTGGGATTACTTACATACAGTGTACTTTTATTCAATGCACTTACATTATGCACTTTCTATCTACTAAGGAAATGACAGCTTAATAAGCTAGCTCCAAACCAGCTAAACATCACCACTCTTGCTGGCATGGTCTTGCTGACCATGATAAAATGATAAAGCATAGTATAGTATAGTATAGTATAGTATAGTATAGTATAGTATAGTATTTTCTATTTATTTTTCTCACAACTCAATCGGTCCCAGAACTTCTCCCTAACATGGGGCATTTCCCCAACAAAGGACTTTTATCAACACTTCACACTAGCATACTAATCGGTGTATTCTCTCTCACATGTTTGCTAGCTTCTCTCTCCTGTCATGGATCAAGAAGTAGGGGCATAAGTCTCAGGGCGGTTGCTATGACAACACAGGAAAAGGAAAAACTGCTTGTGCACTGTCTGTGTTATGTCAATAGAATATATATTGTGCATTTTTTTTTTATCTTCTTCCTTATGCTTTTATTGTCTTATTAATGTAATTGTTGTTTTTTCTGTAGTTGAATTCTGCAGAATAATATGTATAATTATTAATTACTAATATAATTGATTATTAATCATTCATTATAAAAGAGAGAAAAAATGTCATATTGAAATCTCAGAGTCAAGCAAGTGGCATGGAATTTAAATTCTTACTCAGGCATTGCTCTCGATAAAGCATATATAATTAGCTTTAAACAAATAACTGCTCTTCTTTTCTTTTTCATAGTGTTTCATGTTTTGTATTCAGCATAAATGGGGTGGGATGGATCCCCTTTAAATTTTTCTCCTAATCTTTTCAAATACTGCTGAGAATCAACTGATCCAGAATTGTTGGAAAACACTCAATAATGAAGGATTTCATGCTGAATAAATTTTTTAAATCTTTTTTTTTAGGGCTTCATAGCCATCAGGACAACATTTTACATTTGCCTCATTTTGGTTCTTTGCAAAATAATGAAGCTAACTGAAGGTTACTCTGACACTCTTTATAATGACACATGCACAAACAAAAAAAACTTTTTTATATAAAGTACTGTATATATCATTTGAATTAAAGAAATTCATCAAGCAGTGCTTTGTCGTAGTATATTGTTGCATGTATGCGTAATTTATAATGGAACACTTAAATGTTTAACAAATGCATATAAAAAAAATCAGCTGCACGTGCATGAAATGAAAAAGCCTGTATAATTAACATAATTCATTTCCTGACTGAGCTTTAATTGTGGCATTAGTGTAATCAGTGTCTCCTGTGATTGCATGGTAGTCCTGTTTCATATGTAGGCCTACCGCCTGTTGCTCATCGCTGGAGGCGATCTGGCTATGTCGGGCCAAGACAAAGATTGAAAATCTTTCTTAATGATTGTCCCAAATTTTGTCTCTGAACCATGTCACACTTATTGCGAATGTATCATACAGTATACGTGGTCCTTGTTTCCCACGCCAACATGGAACCCCTTGTGCTTATGCTGACCAAGCAGAGAACCCTGCAGACACTAGAGGGGAGCAGAGAGCTGTAGATCAGCCAACCATCATTGACTTTTCTTAATGTTTTTTTTTTTTTAATCATTAATATATTTTATGCAATATCTTAATTTGGTTTCATGTATAAATATCTAAGAAATCTTTTATTCCCCTTTATCATATTTTAATGTTTTTGGTCCAAGTGAAGTTTCAGGACTATGTCGTGTCCGATAAGACCTAGTCTTTTCCATGAGAATTTGCACTCTGATCATCTTTTTGCTCTAGCAAATGTGTGAGGATTGCAAAGGGTGGAGGTGAGAGTGAGAGCACAGAGATGGGGGAGGAGAAGGGGTTGATGGGAGGGACAGTGATCAAGCAGGCAGCGTGCACTCAGGTTTTACACTCTCTCTCTCTCTGTCTCTCTCTCTCTGTCTCTCTCTCTCTCTCTCATCCCCCTTGCCTTTTCAGCTCCACAGATGGCAGGAAGTGTTTTCCTCTATCAGGCAGGCATCAAGTTCTTTTTTGCCCATTTGATATCTCCATCTGTGAAGCTTTTTGTCTTGGCCCTAATCTTTCCCTAGTCATCCTTCCTTCATTCAGCATGGTGAACAGATAATTACCTGTCTGAGGGTCACCATGGGCGCCTGCCTTTGCAAAGGTCATCAAGGTCAGTTTCATTCTATATGCATGTCTGTCTGTTTTGTCGGTCTCTCTTTTGGTTACATTGTTTATTCTTCTCGTTTGATCTCAAAGGTATGACTTGTACAGAGGTTGAGTGTCTACTTATTGTTTTGATGAGTTGCTCTGGCAGTTGTGCATGTATCCTGAGTACCACAGACTATCAGGGAATGGACAGCTTGTTATCCAACAATCTTTGAAAATCAGTATATATCATTGTAAGAAATGGGGCTTGACAAAAGCAAGTAGCATTATTAATGTCATGCTGGGCAAAAGTGAATGGGAAACAACAGCAGCAGTGAGAATCATGTTAATGAGGAGGATTGCAGCAGCATGCACCGTTACTCCGCAGCGTACCACCAGAGTATGGACGTGTTTGTCTGATGAATGATTATTGCAAGTAATTAAACTTTAAGCTGAGCACCTTGTTTTGTATGGGTAACCGCAGTGTGTGTGTTTTGATAGCAGAGCTCCCGGAGCAGCTACTCACTGGCTGAGATAAAGGTGAAGTCTCTTAGGGCTTCTGACTCTATCAGGATCTTTAAAGGACAGGAGCCTGTTTATTTATCTCTGTGCACTAGATGGAAATCCTTTGAAAAAAAAAAAAGAAAAAGCAAAGAGGTTCAAAATGGCCATGTATGTAGTAGTGTTTACAGATGTGGTATGAAAGGGTCAGCTGTCCTGATGTTATATGTCTTATGTTGGATTAAATCATGGTGCAGAGGTAGTGTTTGTTCATTTGACTCTTAAAAGGTCTGTCTGGTGAGCGTGTTTTCGTGTCTGGTTGTGTTATGGACGAAGCAGAGTGCAGCATGCTAAATGCCAGGGTCACCACTGATGCATAATCCATGAGGAAGGTGCTCAGACTGTCACGCCGATGTGTGGACCACTGCACACTGTGTCTATCAAGGCTGTTTAATGTATGAGTCACCAGGTAGCACCAGGAGTCCTGGGAGATCCTCAGGACTGAAATGAGATGTCCTTGACAAGGTTCTAAATAAAAAGAATTAGGGGTTGTGAAGAGAATCAACCCCACACACCAGGGGATCCCCAGAGATGGGTTGTCAAGACACTTGCCTGTTGCTATGGCAACGTGGAAGCAACAGAAATGATCCCCAACCATCCACTTAGTTTTTATTTGCGCACAACTCAATGCATACAAACAAATTAGAAGTAGCTGATAACAATATGCTTCCTCTCCTACAGATATTCAGAATAGCCAGCAGCATCCCATGGGAGAGATCCAGTCATGGACGGAAGGACAACCCATTGTCAAGGTCTGTCCATATTTTCAGCCTCTAAGCCACTCCCATTTGGTTAAGACATTAGTTTAGAGAATTGCACATTGTGTATTATCTTTGATGTTAAGCTTGGCCCATCATATTTTGTTCCTCCTTTTGATTGGACAAAATTGCCTTCATTTACATGCTAGAGTGTCTCATTATCACCTGTGAGACATTGCTTGAGTGAATGTGTTGTTATGTGCACTTTGGGCTTTTTAGTATCTGTGATTATGGAGACATTTAGCTCCAGATTTTTTTACACACTTCAAAATTTGTGCGTGTGTGTGTATATAGCAGCCAAAAAATGTTTACACACTTCAGGAAAATTTGTATAAATATTTCAATAATAAATTTATTGCAATATGTTATAAATTGATATATATATATGATAATATTATGATAATAATATAATAATATTATTAATATGATATTCATATAATATACATCATACTATGACATATACACTCCACAGACTTCAACAAACTATAAAATAAAAAATAAAAAATAGTGGACCTCCCATGTCTGATTCATCCATTGAAGCAGTTTCCTAATGCCTGAAGATACCTTCCTTATCTGCACGAACAATACTGCACAAATATACATACACAACACTAATGGAACACACATCCATCATACCACTCATTCTGTCTCCTACAGCTGAAAATACTTTGGTACGAGTCAATCCCAGAACAACAGCAAAAGACCTTGTGAAGACACTGGATGAGACAGGTATAAAAGTATCAATATCCACTGCTCCAAGACCAAAGCCCGACTATGGTCTGAAGCTGTACATGGGGACAAAGAATTAATTTCTGGGAGAAATTCTCCTCTGGTCTGATTAAATAAAAAATTAACTGTTTGGCCATAAGGAAGGCCATCGTTGTTTGGAGAAAAAATGGGGAGACTTACAAGCCAAAGAAGACAATCCCAACTGTGAAGCATGGGGGTGGCAGCATTATTTTGTGGGGTTGCTTTGGTCTAGAAGCAATTGGCTCACGTCTCGAAGTAGATGGCGTCATTAGAAAGGCAGCTTATATGGATATATTAAAGCAACATCTCAAGACATCAGACTGGAAGTTAAAGCTTGTTCACAATGGGTCTCCCAATGGCATATTTCCAAAGTTCTAAAATGGCAAAGTCATGGTATTGGAGTGGCCCATGACCTCAATCCAATAGAGGCCTACAAACCTGACTCAGGAGGAATCTGCAATTGCAGTAACTTATTGTAGGAAGCTTGTGGAAGACTACTCAAAAAAATAAACCCAAATCAAACCATTTAAAGGCAATGCAAGTGTATGTGAACTTCTGACCAACAGAGATTGTGATGAAAAAAATAAAAGCTGATAAATACTGTATATACACTTATACTGTATGTCACAGCCATCGACAAATTCAGTGTTCTGCACTGGCCATCTCAAAACAGAACCATGATATATTACTTACTGTATGT
Organism: Clariallabes teugelsi; assembly: GCA_030014215.1. Lineage (NCBI taxonomy): Eukaryota > Metazoa > Chordata > Actinopteri > Siluriformes > Clariidae > Clariallabes > Clariallabes teugelsi. The sequence continues at coordinate 9,383,172 of JAQMYG010000015.1, forward strand.
GTTATTGATTTCTTCTTTTTCCTGCATTTATTTTTGTGATGGGTTTGTAATGTGTAGTAAAAAAATAATAAAGTACTTCTTTTTTCATTTAGGGGAATCATCAGCCATACAATGGCTCAGTGACAGATAAGAAGAATGGCAATGGCTATAACATTGGGGAGCTGGCTACATCTTCCTTGATAGGTGAGAACACATGATGCATGAAGAATGAATTTGCTTGTTTCACTGCTTCCGTCTGCTTTTTGTTCATCCTTCATTCATTTCAATCAAATACTGTAAATGGGAAAACCAGTCAATCTCAAGTGCAGGCTGCTAACATAATCTTCTCACCAATTGTACTTCTAACTCATGAGTACGACCTTTTAGATCTTTATTACAGTTTTTTCTTTTTTTTTGCTTGATTTGAAAATTAAATGCAAGAGTTAATAAATATCTTGTGTTTTTTAATGTTTTCACATTATAAAGCTGTTAATCCTCCTTTATTATGGAGTTAATCTGAATCCAATCCAAATTTCAAAGTAAGGGCTGTAACTGAGAAACGTGCTATCTGAATTATGGTGGAATAAATTTACTCTTAGAATTATAAAACTACTTTTAGAATTTTACTTAGAAATCATACATGAATAAAGGGAATTTTTATCATAAAAAAATAGAAAAATGCACAATATTTTCAGCAAACATTAATGCATAGTTACTTTTTATGCCATAAATTGAACTAAATAAATAAATAAATAAATAAAAACATTATTATGGTACTGTGCAAAAGTTTGGGCACCCTACATAATCACTACTTAGTAACACCTCCTCTGGCAGATATCATAGCCTGCAAATGCTTTTTATAGCCAGCTGAAAGTCTTTCAATTCTTGCACTTGCAAAAGTCTTCTACTTCTGTAATATTCTTTGGTCATCTTACATGCACAGCTCTATTTAGATTTTCCCATTTTCAATGATGTTTAAATCAGTGGACTGTGATGGCCATTCCAAAACCTTCAGCTTGCATCTCTTGAGGTATTCCATAGTGGATTTCGTGGTATGTTTAGGATCATTGTCCTGTTGTAGAAGCCATCCTCTTTTCAGCTTCAGCTTTTTTACAGATGGTGTGATGTTTGCTTCCAGAATTTGCTGGTATTTAGTGGAATCCATTCTTCCCTCCACCCGTGCAGTGTTTCATGTGCCACTGGCTGCAACTCAACCCCAAAGCATGATACTGTAGATCCACCCCCATGCTTAATAGTTGGCAAGGTGTTCTTTTCATGAAATGCTGCTCCTTTTTTTCTCCAAACATCCCTTTGTGGCCTAAGAGTCTTTTTTAACTTCATCAGTCCACAGCACTTGTTTCCAAAACGCATCAGTCTTCTGTAGATGTTCTGTTGCTTACTTCTGACGTTGGATTTTATGATGGGGACGCAGGTAAGGTTTTCTTCTGCTGACTCTTACATGAAGGTCATGTGGAACGGTGCACCATCACTCCTGAGACTGCTAAATCTTCCTGCAGAGTTTTTGCAGTCAAATGGGGGTTTTTCATTTGTCTGTCTGACCAGCATACAAGCAGTTCTCTCTGAGAGTTTTCTTGGTCTTCCAGATCTCATCTTGACCACCACAGTTCCCCTGAACTGCCATCTCTTAATTACATTTCTCACTGTGGAACCTGCAAGCTGACATCCTGTTGCTATCTTCTTGTAGCCTTCTCCTGCATTGTGGGCATCAATAACTTTCATTTTCAGAGTCTTATACACCTGCTCAGAGGAACCCATGGTTGTTAAGTGTCTGCAAATGTGTGCACAAGGTTTGAAAAGTATTTCTAAAGCTTTGAAATTGGCTTTTACTAATGACAGCTGTTGCCATGCATCAGATCTAAAAACCTATTAAGGTCTGAAACCTTGTAAAAAGAATCTGAGACTCTGGAACGCTTAGGGTGCCCAAACTTTTGCACAGTGCCATAATAATGTTTTTTTTTTTTCTTCAATTTATGGCATAAGAAGTAACTATGCATCAATGTTTGTTGAAAATATTGCACATTTTTTCCATTTCCAAGAGACTGTGTTAACATCTTTTCAATTAAAAAATCACCAAAATCTGTTATTTATCAAGGGGTGCCCAAACTTTTGCATAAGGCTGTATATGTATTTCTTTTTTTTATGCAAATTGGTGACTTTAAAGGGCTGATATGATGTCTCATTTCCTTCGTATTTATGCTATTTTCCACTTTCATTCCTCACTATTTAATTTTCCACACTACTGCTTCACATTTCTACCTCTCCATTTCTTTTCTTTGTTCTTTGTTTCCATCCCATTTCTTTATACTTTGCTCAGGTCTGGTTGCTACTATAAAGGAGCACATAACCAAGCCAACAGCAATGGCACAGGGACGGGTGGCTCACCTGATAGAGTGGAAAGGTTGGGGTGGCGAAACAGCGACCGGCGAGGGCTGGTGTGGCTGGACCAAGGATGGAGGAGGCTGGGGAGGAGCAGGGACCACGCTGCAGGAGGACGAGCAGCTCTACTCCCATCTGACTGACGAGATCAAGGAGGCACGCTTCGCTGCAGGTTAACACAGCAAACATTATCTACTATAAACCTCTATCTTATTTAAAATTTTTCATTTTCTATATTCATTTAACTATATTTAATGTGTTTTTAGGGCCCAAGCACTATGACATCAGCCCTATGTCGTCATAGTGTGTAAAGGGCCCTATTGTATTCCTAAGGATAATTATAATGTTTTTTTTCCACGTTTCAGGCTTTTTGGGGGTCATAACATGCTTGAAAACTCATGATAATTTGCAGACAGGTTGGAATCTGCTGCCATTAGTCTGGGCCCCGGATCCCCTCACAAAATTTTGCCTCATAGCTCATACACGCATGTATGCACACGAAACCCATATACTGTACATTTAGAGCTCATAGAGCTGAACAACTTTCACATTGCATGTCATGGGCTCAACTCAACAGGAAATCAGTTATCTTGTATCATTTGTAAAACGCATCTGAAGGACTTTGATACAATCTTCCTAGGGAATTTATACGATTGTCACCAAACCGTGCCTATGCGATCCCAAGATACTGAGGATGCAAAATTGCAGAGGAATATGATACCCTAAATTTATGCAGAAAAGTGGTTAATAACTTTCTGTGGGACATCATATTGTGTGACATCACTTTCAGTAACATCACATTGAATTTTCAGCATCTGGGGCTTTTTGGCGGTCTAAACATAATATCCCCCATTTCTAAAATTATGTCATAATGGTATTGCCCTTTATATGCATGTGCCCACTGTCTTTCTGGTGCACCAGGGTGGCGATGGCGCAGGGTGCTTGGGCCCGCACATCGTTGCTTGCAACTATACTTTTATTTTTATACTTGTATTTCAGTTTGTGTTCATTAAGTTTTCCTTGTGCCATCTATTAAATATATCCAGTGGCATAGAGTATATTATGACTTAGTAAGGACAAACTGCACATGGTATCTCATCCATCATACATGTTAGTACACCTACTTTTAATTCTATGTGAAAACACTTTTGTGTTTCTATGTAAAAGCAATAAAGATTATCTGATCTTAGTAATAGGAAAATACAATCTCAGATGAGCAACAAAATATAATTTTTTTTTACCATGCCATCATGTATTTAACAAAAAATAAAGCCAGAAACAAACGTGTGGCAATACTAAGTACACCATGATTCAATAGCTTGTAGATCAACCTTTAGTAGCAATAACGGAAGGAACTCTTTCCTTTATGACTTTCTCAGTCTCTCACATTGTTGTGGAGGAATTTTGGCCCATACATCTCTACCAAATTGCTTCAGGTTATAGAGGTTTTTGGTCATTCACTTATGCACAGGTCTGTTAAGGTGCTGCCACAGCATTTCAGTTGGCTTTGCCTAGACCATTCCAAAACATTGATTCTTTTATTTTTCAGCCATTCTGAGGTAGATTTATTGGTGTGCTTTGGATAATTGTCCTGTCGCCGAATTTCGACCAAACTTTAATTGTCTGGACAGATGGCCTCACATTTGCCTCAAGAATACTCTGATATACAAAGGAGTTCATGGTCAACTGCAAGTCACAGCACCGCTACGCTTGACAGTTGATATGAGGCTGAAATGCTAAAACTGCTGAAATGCTGTTTGGTTTTTGCCAAAAATGGTGCTGTGCTTTATGGCCAAACAACTCCCCTTTGGTTTCATCTCTCCACTGGACACTGTTCCAGAAGTCTTGTGGTTTGTTCAGATGCTGTTTTATGAATCTCAGTCATGCTTCTGTGTTCTTTTTAGACAGAAGAGCCTTTCTCCTGGCAACCCAGCCAAACAAACTGTACTTGTTCAGGCATCTTCTAATTGGCCTGTCAAGGACTTTAAAATTTAACATGCTCAGTGAGGCCTGTAGAGACTGAGATGTAGTTCTTGAGTTTTTTCTATTTCTCTGAGCTTTGCACAGTCTGACCTTGGGGTAAATGTGTTGGGATGTACTGTACACTCCTGGGAAGATTGGCAACAGTTTGAATGCTTTCCACTTGTGAATAATCTTTCTCAGGGTAGAAAGTTGAACTCTCAATTTTTATAACCCATCCCATATTGATGTGCAGCAACACTTGCTTCTCCAAGACCATTGCTTATGTATTTCCCTCTTTGCAAAATGCTCCTGACAAGCAAACTCCCAGAATGTCTGCTTTTGTAGAGGTCTTTATGCCTTTTCGTGCCCTGCGATGGATTGGCACCCTGTCCAGGGTGTACCCTGCCTCGTGCCCTAAGCTTCCTGGGATAGGCTCCAGGCCCCCCGCGACCCTGAATAGAGGATGAAGCGGTATACAAGATGAATGAATGAATGAATGAATATATGCCTTTTCATACATATTGTCATTAAGTTTATTTTTGCTTGAATTGTATTAAACGGTACATAGAAAATACTTTTCTTAAGGCTCCTTTAATCAACATTATTTAGTGCTGCTTTATACATTGCCTCATTGTGATATTGTTTCAACAACGTTATGACATACTGCATGACAAGATTTGTTTCCATACAATGTGGCATTTATATTTTCCTGAGATCTTGTGCTGATGATAGGAGAGTCAAACCACCATGTAAAGTCACCATGCAAAGACTTTCAAATGGTCATTTAATACATTCAGGTCATCATCTGACTTCATTTTCTTGTCATGTTGCTGAGACTAGACCTGATCAACACCACTTGAAGCAACACCACTACACTAAAAACTACCTGTAATTTAATATGTTAAATATTATTATTTTGCACAGTTCATATTACAATAATTACTGTCAGTGATGAAAGTGGCTCCTTTAACTTGATCAACTTATTAAGATAAATGTTTTACTTCTTCTACAGCAGTATGCAATATGACTGAATACCTGTTATTTATTGATGATTACAACAGTCACATAATAATATTTAATGAAATTCACTTTAGTTCATGGGTTTGTTACCTTCCAGCATAAATGTTCACTGGTCATACTATCAGAGTTTCCTACAAAGTTGGAGTTGGTTAGTCTATTATGAATTGAGTACTTCTTAAGGTCATGTCTTTTTGCCTGCCATCCTTAAAACAAAAACGCCAAATTGAGGTACATTTTATGTTCTGTCCTAATATTTGCACCTGTTTTCCTTCTCAAAGGGGTAGCTGAGCAGTTTGCCCTTGCTGAGGCAGAAATGAATGCGTGGCCTTCACCGGAGGTTACAGATCGGGCCACAACAAGCACAGTCCAATTACAAGGTACAAATATACTGTATTGGTACTGTATTCTGTTTCTCTCTGACTGTAATACAATTAGCCCATAATTACAATTATGGTCTGTTTGAGGTCAACTTTGATTGTTGAATAATGATGAAATATGGTTTGTTAAAGCACATAGGAACAGGTACATCATAACCTCCTGTTCTATTACTCATTAATGCATTGCGTGCGTGAAAGGAAGCATAGAGGATTAAAATGTCCATGAAAAACTCAACGCATCCCCTAGAAGGGAGATGATTCACAGATGTAGCAGTCTAATGAGTTTGAGTGCAATTAGCTTCATTATTCCTACTTCCACCTTTCCTTCTTCACAAAAAGAAGTGCTTTATTTGCCATATTTTCACTTATCCTATTTGTAGTGTGCTGTTTCTCATCTATTTCATTATGGCACCACATATGTGGAAGTGTGAAGGCTTTTACAACAACATTTGGCAGATAACTTGATTAACAATGACTTATGTGTTTTCTAGTCTACTTTATAATATGCTCTTATGCAAATGAGCCAGTGTCTGAAGACATCAACAAAGGCAATGCCAGAAACAGTTAGTGCTTATGGAAAATTAGTAGCACATAATAGTTTGAAACCACATGCCCGTTTTGCTTCTGATTAGTCAGAAGGTGTTGATTATCATTTTTTATGAAAACACCCCCCCCACCCCCCCCCCCCACACACACATTACAAATTATACCAAACGAATTTGATTATAAGATAAGCAAGATAAAAAAAATACTTATTGTACCTGAAAAAAATATTTTGTATAAATTATATATAATTTTTTCATATACATGTATATTTTTATATTGCTTAGTTTATAATAAAAGTCGTTTCATGTAATTTTTCATCATAAAAATATTCATTTAGTGTAAACATTTTTGTATTACATGACAAACCCTTGCAAAATAAATGCGCCACAAAATAAACATTATATGAGAATTTGTATTAATGTCACGATGGCTGTCACGTACTTAGGGCTCATTATAATAATATAGTAATATCATATTTGATAATAAACCTATGAATTTCTGTTCTAATATAATATTTGTTAGAGATTATGTAGGGGGGGGCAATCCGTGGCAGGGGGGTATTTTAGCTCATAACACCGGGAATATATGGTTGATTTTCTCCACGTAAATGGATTTTATAAAGTGTATAGTAGTAACTAAGTAGGTTTTATACACATTTTATTTGTCACATACACAGTCATACGCAGTATGATATGAAGTGAAATGCTTATATGACCGCTGCTGACCTAAAAATTAAAAAATAAGAAGAGTCTTCAATAAATATATAAAGTATGAAATAAGAGAAATGTTTTACGAATTATAAATATAGAAAAATAGAAAAAAATATAATAAAATAAAAAAGAATTAAAGTGGAATATAGAAACCATGTCCAGTCATGGGCAAGATTTTCTATAAGCAGACACTTATTTACTGTTACAGAAGTGTTAACAATTTGCAACAGTCAAATGTAATTTTTTACATTTTCAGAAGGCTTTTTAGCTTTAAGACATTGTAAATCTGAGAGGCTGGTGAAAGAATGTCTGTTTGTAGCTGTCAGATCTCTTGCACTTTGTTTCCTTAATGTTCCACCGCATTAAATGGGACTAAAAATAGATATCAAAAGTAAAGTACAATGTGTCATTCATTGTCGGCACATTTGTGTCAAAAACATTTCAGACTTCAGCTTGCTTCTGTTTGGACGGTCAGGGGAAGTGCACTTAGTCACCAGTACATAAAAGAGTCTTGATGCTTGTTTTCTTTGTGTCTTGATAAGGTGTAGTGTTTTTCTTCCTTTCATCTCCAGTTGCTTCTCTAAACTTCGGCCTATTTAAACTACCGGATCCGGTCTCCGGTGCTTTTCCTTTCTTTGTTAAAATGAACTGGACACTGCTATACCCTCCTACTTACTATTCATTGAAAAAAGCTAAACTAGTTTCCACTGAACTTCCACTTATAATACAAAAGTTGATTCAGTGTGACATTTGGTTTGAAATCTCATCAAGCACGTATGACGATCTTATCTCTCCACAGGTAATGAGGGCCTTTATCTCTCTCAGTTTCTCATGGATGGAGGAAGCTTGGGTGTCCCACACCACCTCTACAGCATACACATGGAGGCAAATGCTGAAACCAGCTCTTTGAATACTACACAGCCTCCTCCTCAGCCCTGCTTCTGTAGCTCTGTATCTCAGGCAGAATCACAGCATTTCTTTCAGGAGCAGAGGACTGACCCTGTACGACATGCAGACAGTAGCTCTGAGGATGAGGTCTTTCTTGACTGAAATATGAAATGGCTGCAGACACATGATATGTGACTCTGAAAGCTGGGATAAAGTGGACGTTTGTCTTACCTCATATGGCCAGGTCAAAGTTAAATATATGGTGGTAATGTGTTTGTCTGTGTGGCAGCACCAGTGCTGATCTACCTCTAAAGAGGTTCTTGCCTTACCCAGTAGATGTACATAAACACATATAATTCTCCTTGCCATATCTTCAAGTGGTATCTTTTGATGCAAGCATCAGTCCATAAAGCTATTACACGGTGTCCTTTACCAGGGCAAAATGCTATTAACAATTTATAAAGACGGTTGTTTAAAAGGAACTCAGTCATCTCAACATCAGAAAAAAAAAACATACACATCTTCAAAACCCACTAATGCTTTTGAAAATTGCTGTGGTTGAGAAGGAAATGTCCATGATACTGTATGCTCTCAGTTTGAAAGCAGCACCTGTAAATACCTGCTTAAAAACCCCTTTCACATGCTTTTTCCATCCCATCTAAAAGCAGAAATCTGCAGGGGCTTTACAGCTGGATATAATGTGGACATAAAAAGACTTGTTCTATTTAAGCCAGGCTTCATTCAGACTCAGAGAAACACAGTAAAGAACAGCTCACAGAGAGTATGGCAAAAAAAAAAAAAAGGCTATTATTTGTGAGCATGGCGGCTGAAGGATTATTACAGTTTGTGCCTTGCTGAAGAGATGAAACCCAGGAGCTTTTTCAGAACACCAAGACCTGTCTCCCTGTTTCCCAGTATAGTCATTTGTGTATTGTGATGTATATAAAGATTTCAAAGATAAATCCTTCTCAGATATCCAAACTAAAAAAAAGAGAAAAAAAAAGAGATGCAAACTGTGTTCATTCAAAGCAGGGAAAAGGAGAGAGACCTGGAATAACAATGATCTGTTTCCCCTTGTTGCCTAGTCGTCATTCACTCAACTGATAAAAGAGGTACAGGAAAGTAAGCGATGGAGGGAGGGAGGGAGGGAGGGAGGGGTGTAGAATGATGGTGAGAGAAAAGTGCGAGATATACACAGAAAGATTGGAAGAGAGAGGAAACAGGTGGGAGTGAGAAAGATGATGGGGAGGTGTGTGTATGTGAGAAAACAGAGGTAGGGAGTGAGTGTATGTGTGTGTGAGAGAGAGAGAGGTGATAGAATAACATCGTTTTAGTGTTATCTGGTGCCACCGTCTTTTAATAGAAGTTTACGCAGCGATGCATTGTGTTGTGGTGGCTTCTTTTGTGCATCTGAATGCCTGTAAACCTCAAGGTATTGAATTGAATTGAAATCATGATAGCATATCATCCACCCACACATTTTAGAGAACAAAGCCCAGAGACACAAAGAATCAATAATAAGTTACTAGACATTTGTGTTATAACAAATTATCATGTAAGAACGTCTAAAGTCAGACAGGAAAGATAGCAGAGTTACATTTTTATATGTCATGTTCAGAATGCATCATTTTAACAGTGTTAATGAAAAAAACAAACATCTTGTGTTCAGTATTCACCACCATTGATAGCTACATGCTAACACAGTGCTACACATATTAATTTGGCATATATGTGTATAACTTCTCTTTTACTAAACTTAACAACAGATCTGAGGTAAATTGTATTAATTTAAATTGTTTTAGCTTGTTTATGGTTTGGTCCGTTCATTAAAAAAAATAAAAATAAATCTAACAATTATGTGTTAGCTAGCTAAGTCACAGTCATTATATTGGTTTACTCAGCTCAGGGTCAGCATCTAGGTTTGCCAGCTGCCCATAAATCACTTTTAACTGGGTCATGCTCATGAGGTTTATGAGAAGATTCTACATAAAAAAGCACATTGTAGTATTTATCACTACGGAAATCAAAATGTACAGAGTACTGAATATTGACATACACTATATGGATAAAAGTATTATCCAAACTTGCAACGACATTGTATCCAAATACTTCATGTACTTATCAATATGGAGTCCCTTTGGCAGCTATAACAGCTTCCACTATTCTTGGAGGGCTGTTCACAGGATTTCGGAGTGTTTCTGTGGGAATCCATGCCCATTCATTCTGTAGAGCATTTATGAGTTCAGGCACTGATGAATCTCCGTTCCAGTTTATCCCAAGGGTGCTCGATGAGGTTGAGGTCAGGGATCAGTGCGGGCCAGTCAATTTGATCAAACCATGTCTTTATATTCCTTGCTTTGTGCACTGGGGCACAATCATGTTGGAATAGAAAAGGGCCCTCGCCAAACTGTTGCCACAACCTTGGACGCATAGCATTGTCCAAGATTTCTTGGTATGCTAAAGCATTAAGATAGATTTTTACTGGGCATGAACCTAAATTCAATAATTAACAGGTTTGACCAAATAATTTTCTCCATCTAGTGTACCTGAGCAATACACCTGAAAATTCCTGATAGTTTTGTCTTGTGTTCACTCTACAATAGCTGTATAAGAACATATCAGATTTGTGATAGCTAGCCTAATCTATAGGCCTGGTTATCTTGCTATCTTAATGCCTAGCTCATTTTTGTTTTTCATATTTAATATTTTCATATTTTGCTTTTCTAACTACATTTAAATTGGGTTTTGTCCACTGACACAACATGAGGATAAAATTGTTTTTGAAAGGTAATTACTCTTGTAAAATGATTTTGGGATAACATTGAATAACCTCAAGATTATGTTGCAAATACAACTTCAAAACAATGGAATATCAACCTGTCTATTTGCACAATAGCCGAATATACATCAATGGTCCACCAAGTGTATTTCAGAGTTTAGAAATTCCAACTGGTGAAAAGGGCAAACATAACATCTTCCAGCACATTGTGTGTATCGTATGTCTCTCGCACACAAAGCACTCTTTTAAGTGTTATCTTTTTATGTAATCAGGGCTCCCAAATGCAGTCCTGAAACCAGGGCTAGTGACAGCAGCAGCAGGAGGCAAACAGAGGTTTTAATAACAAAGGTTATTAATAACTCTGTGAATGATATTGCTTGCAATTTTAGCATGTTGCACTGTAGCGGCAGTGTCCCACATAGCTTTCCTAAGTATCTACACTACGTTATTGTACACTGCTTGACCAAAATAAAAGTTAATAATAATATTTTCCACCACCTATAGCTTTGATTATGGTATACATTCACCGTGGCATTATTTCAACAAGCTTATGCAACATCACAACATTGATTTTTGTGATCAATCAAGTTATGTTGCATTTGGGCAAGACCATGTAGTGATGAAAGGAGATGCCGCCTCCCCAGGTGTTTAAGTGATCTCTGATCACAGTTATTCATGATTTTTTTCATTTACAATTTCTTCTGTTAAGGTAATGGATAAGCTCGGTCCTTCTGGGTTGTAATAATTGGACAGCCCAATTCCAGTAAATTCAGAAATTTCCCTTATTAGATTATTTATTTATTCATTTGCTTATTTATTTATTTAGATTGATGCAGGCCAGTAACATGATTCTTATGAAATACAGTTTCCCATAATCAAGGATTATGTCTTCTGACACAGGCTGTGTAATGTCAGAAGACATTACCCTAACCCTAACCCTAACCATTCTTGTCATTAATGAACATAATTAATGAACATAAACTGTTTAATGCTGTAAAGGGCAAATATTAAGAAAAAACAGCTATGGTGAGATACGATACATAATTTGTGCATGTTGTGCTGCTAGATGTGTGTGCTGTCTTGGGAGTCATCATACAATTTTACCCAGTGAGCATACACACTGTTTGAGGTTTTGTCAGTGCTCAGATACAATCGGGTATCGAGCTGGCAACCCGACCCTTTAAAAAACTGCCACAGAAACGGTGGGTGTATATCCATTGCCTAATGTGCTGGGTGGCACGTAGACGGAACCATCCTGTGCAGAATGCAAAAGGCACCAATTCTTGATTTTTATTTGATTTATTTTATTTTGCATCATACGCTTACATGCTTTGTTTTCTTTTGAAACACAGTGTGTAGATTGATCCACTATATATCAGTACTGTTTCCATTGTAAATGTGATGCCGATGTTCTGTTTTCATTTTAGCATCTGTTGAAGGGCATACTCGTTCAGCCATAAGCAAAATCAGGGTTATCATTTTGTTTGTTAGGTTAGCCAGGAGTCCTCATCCTATAAGAGGGATGGGTTGAATGGTGTTCAGCGGCTGCTTCATTTAATTACACCTTCCTAATCTCCTCCATTAGACCTGGGTACACATGGCTGATTTTAATAAATCTTTATCATTTGGCCTGTGCTCAGGCCTATAAACAGAACACAGGAGTGAGACTCCTTAGTCACGGCACCGAATGAAAAGCTCCAACTGTCTCAGTTCCAGGAAGCAGCCGATTGCTGGCCAACAGCAATCTCCACAGATAACTGTATTTGCATAAGTAATTAGTGCTGTACATGAACATGATCATCACAGCAAATCACTGCTTGATGAAACATTTTAAGGTCATTATTAGAAAAAATAAAGATCCATCGAATTGAGAAGTATAAGTGTATGACGACCAAGTAGTGCTCGTTTATCCGACTGAACATCAGATTTCCTTGGCCAGTTCTTCAATCATGTTTTTCATCTAAAAGAAATACGGAACAAACATTACTCACAGCCTTGTTTTCTCAAAGAGCCATGTTTTCATTTGTGTCGTCACTTATGGTCAGTCTAATTATGTACTGCTTGTTCATGATAGAGCTTATTTGTACTGTTTGTTTGTAATGTAGCCTATTCGGGTGCATGTGTATTTGAGTGCGCATGTGGTTATCAGGCTGAACTCGTCACCTCTTTCCATGTAATGACACCACACAGCTTTCCGTTCTCCGTGACAAACACACACTGCTCTCTCAAAACACTCATGATGCAGTGGGCCTGGCAAAACGCATTCACAAAGGCATGATTACTGAATAGGAAACAAAGGTCATGATTACATCATCATAAACAACGGGTAGGCTATATAAAGTAATTAGGCCTGATAAAAATAAATACCTGCTTTACTGTAGCATCAACTGAAAGCTGTAGCTTAACAGGTTGAATAGAGCACTCGTCCTCCAGGGTTTTGCACAAATCCTATATGTAGGGTTAGAAATGTGGGAAATTCTTATTAACTATGGCAATTTTAAGTCTTTTCCAAGTGATCATTAAGCCATGACAATTCATGTTAGGGATTAACTCCTTACTATTTGTGTGGCAGGTTTAGAGAGAGAGAGAGAGAGAGAGAGAGAGAGAGAGAAATTTGTTCAGAAAAAAATCACAAGATCATTCACATATGAAATGTGGTATATATTCACTATATATATTATCTCTATATAAGAACCTGGATTTATAGGATTTAAATTATAAAATTCTCATGAGGTCCGGCAACTATACATTAGACCAGCTATTTAATGGTTTCGTCTACAGACAAAAGCAGTTGTGCGCTATAATACTGTATAAGAAAGAGTACTACTTGTAGATGTAGTAGATGCATTGAAATTTATAAGTTGAAAAACTGGAAGATTAAGCACATGCTGTTGAGATGCCTGTAAGATGCCTCTTTACAGTCATTTTTTTTGTTTTAGACTCTCTTGTTTTAGAGCTTTACCCTTTATGGAGTTTTGTATGAATCAGGAGTGCCATGAACATGCTAAATGAGTATATGTATACACATTTATATTTTATATTACATAGATCTATATTACATAGAAATAGAAATAAAAAATAGAAATTTGCTACATACAACTTCATCCCCTTTTATGTAGTGTCCGTAACCTTTTGAAATTCAAATCTTTCAGTGATCTTAATTGTTGTTCAGATGAAACTTGAAACTTGATGAAAAAGTATGTTATTCTAAAATGCACAATTGTTAAGACATTGCAACATGAATTTGACATGGTTACAGACACTACAGCTTTTTTTTTTTTGCTTTTTAAGCTTTTACCAAAAAAAAAAAATAATAATAATAATTTAAGCAACAATTTATAGCTAATATGCTTCTAGAAGCTTACACCAATTTCAGCATCCATACTCATAAGGAAAGAAATATGAATACTTTGCATTTTAAATTATTATTGTTTGACATGAGCGAGTATAACTCTGAAAATGGCCATTTAGGGAGCAGGTACAAAATCATCTCTCCGAAATGGCTAAAGTTAGCAATTAAAAAAATTTTAGCGAAAAGAAGTTTCTTTGGCACACACATTTTCTGTATTATATGTATAACTTAAAAAAAAAACATAAAAAAAAAACTTAAGAATAATAACATGAACCGGTGTTAAAAACAATCATCAATTTCATTGCACCTTGGGAGGGCCAGTGAAAGGAGTTCATGATCTCATAATCTCATGATCCGGTTTGACTTATTGTCTTCAAATTTAATATATTATATTGGGAACAAGGAATGATGATTCCAATAACATTATAACTAAGGGGTGTTAAGAGCAATGTTATGTGCAGTTGCTGTCGTAAATATTTACAATTTCATCTACAAATCATTATTAGAAAAACATTTTGCTGGGTACCTATTTGTACCTGAGTTACCAGCCATGATTAACATCACATCATTCATTTGTAACAAGTCTGCACTTTTTTGTGCAATCCTGGACAGGATTTCTAGCTTGCTTTATTTATTAAAGCCAAAATTTCTATTTTTATCAAAATGCCTATCAGCATAATTATGATGCGATAAAAGCAATTCCTATCATCCAGTCCGCATCCGCATATCTACTGTACACCTATTGCTGTAAAAGGTCAGCGTTTGCCATTTTTCACCATTATTCTTCTGCTGCCCCAACATTCTCAGTATGGTAATTAAACATGGGAACATTGAAGCTCTTTTCAAGGCAGACACGCTAAATGTTCTGTCACTTGCAAATACATTCTGCTGGTAATCAGTGGCACTTTTTTAAACAAGCTGGATGTGCGAAGTAGCAATCAAGAATGCTAAAGGAGCAATCTTCCCCACTTTCATGTATATTTCAAGCACCATGCCTCTAAAAATATATATGTATGAATTATAAATGTCCATGCACTTTTTCTTGCACATTGAATATCATTATACTATATCGTATCACTTAATGACAAATCTTTAAATGGGGTCTTAGATTAGGGTTATGGTGAAGTATTATACTCACATTGGTCCGAGAGAATGAAATGAAATGTTTATAACTATGAGGCTCTTTATGATATATGATTATTATATCACACTATTTAAACAGTAAGACAGCAAAAACACTTGTTTTGGCAAATAATTTATTTCTGGCGCACGCTTTTTTTTCTTCTTTTTTTTCTTTTCTACACTGCCCAGCCAGAAAAAAAGTCAACACCTAGATTTACCTAAGCAAATAGGTAAGAGCCTTCCTTTGGATAATTACTGCAGTTTCAGCTGCCAACAAGCTTCTCATTTCTTAAACAGCTATCAACAGAGCACATCCTGTTTTCGTGGCAAAGATGTTAGTGCTTCAGAAGGGTCAAATTATTGGCCTGCAACAAGCAAAGACAACAACTAAGGAGCTGCAACTCATTATTAAAACCTGGAGGATAGTGGTGCACCTTTTTTTTTTTTTTTTGAATGATCGGAGATCACTTAAATGTTTGGTCAAATCAAATTTCACAGCTCACAGCTATGTTTAATAGTAAAAGTAAGAGCATTTGCACAATGAAAATAGAACACAAGGGATTGGGACTAAACAGCTGTGTAGCCTTAATAAAACCACTTATTGCTGAGGCTAATTGGAACAAAACTTTAATTTGCTAGGTAGCATAAAAAAATGGACTGTGGAGCATTGGAAAAAAGGTAATGTGGTCTTATGAGTCAAGATTCACCCTGTTCCACAGTGGTGGGTGCATCAGGGTAAGAAGAGAGGCAGATGCAGTGATGCACCCACCATCCTTAGTGCCAGGATTAATCAGACTCAAACTGTCAAAGAGTGGTTCAGGGAGCATGAGACATTATCACTTCACAGAGTCCTGAACATAACCTCCTTGGGAATCTTTTGGATGTGCTTTGGGATGTAGAAGACTTTCTGCAGCGGTCTGACTCTCACATCATGAATACAAGATCTTTGAGAGAAATTAATGCGACTCTGGATGGAAATAAATATTGTGGCATTGCATAAGCTTATCGAAACAATGACATGCTGAATTCAGTTCAGCGAAATATTCAAGGTAAATGCTTTCTTTTTTTAATTGAAAAATGAAAAAACATGCAAAACTGCAAAGAAAAAAGTCTCAATTTGCTGTCAAACTGATTCACTGTTAGGGCAAATAAACTTGAGCTTTCATGCCAGAGGATATTTTCTTTGCTTGGGACTAAATTAGTGTAAGTCTCATTTTGGTATAAATTTTCTGAAATCTTCTAGAAGATCTAAATCTTCTAAAATTGCTCTTAAAAGAAAAAAAAAAGGGATTTCTTTTGGGAGTGAGATTTCATTCCTGACATTAAAAGAGTCAAAGCTGAGAAACAACATCATTGTTTATGTGGACATTCATTAAACTGTTGTCAAAAAAAAATTGGAAGCACATAATAATCCTTTCACTGGAACAAAGTCCTAAAATGTCCAAAATATTGTTAAATTTAGAAAAATGAAGCTTTATATGACATTTGAATCCACCATGCTCAATGGGGACAAAAATGATATGACACTCCAACAGTTCCGAACTGGCTGCTGTGTATTTTAGTGCTAATTAGGATAATTCATGCTTATGTATATGAAAAAAAAATCTGTCAGCATTTGAAAGGAACTGTGATGATAGAAGCTTTAATTGCAGAGGTGTTACCGTTACCTCACGTTGGGTTGAGAGCAGGAAAGTCTGCAATTGTGCTCTCGTGACAGTTCCTAGAAGTGTGAGGGAATCTGGAAGACAGATTAGAGCAGGTGAATACCGCAGATAAGCTATTAGTCTGGCTCATGTCTCCCTGAACAGAATGTAGCTTTAATTGTGCTTTGCCTCTGACATTATTTCGAGATCGCTGTCTTCACTGTCTCGTCTGGTTTACTGGCCATTCTGATTCTGCCCTGTATTGTGCTTTGACTGTTATTTAAAATTTCCATTAACTTTAATGAATAAGGAATTAGTCAGACTCACCATGTGTGTCGACTACAGGGAACTCGTTTTCTTTGCTGGAGTCGAGGATGTGCTGTACGCCTGTGACTCCCTCAGCTTGCTGGAGCACTGCTCCTACTGGCATGACAAACTGCCTAATCTGGACTGAGGACAGCCTTCAAAGTAATAGGGCAGCAAAAGACAAAAAAACATTAGGCTCTCCATACAGTATGGGATCAGTTTTTTAAAAGGACTTAAGAAAAAGGAAAAAGCTACAGTAAATTGCCCCTTGTAGGATATGAAACTCACTTTGGACAGGCCCTTATGAGAGAGTGCAGGTGTGGGAGTTTCTTTATGAGAGATATGCCATCATAGAAGGACGGCTGATGCCTAGAGCGTGCCAGGGCGTTGGATATCAATGTGGCTGTCAGGATAGGGACAACATGTGTGGACTGGCCCGTCATCTCCAGAGCACAAAGAGCAGGTGACAGTGTGTGTGTCACAGCACCTGCGAACGCTGCTGCTCCTACAAACACACATGTACACATGGACACCAAGCACAATCTTCACGCCACCCAAAGCAACCCGGTACTGAGTCACGATCATGACACATTGGCATGCTGTCTCCAGGAACATGGTAGGATAAAATGTTTGTTTACCCACTAAAGCGTAGCCCCCTGGGTTTATCACACTCAGCCTCTCCCCTGATGAGATTCCATCTGGGAAGAAATAGGCCAATCCCTCACCCAGCAAACGGCCTACAGCAGCACCTTGAACAGACATGAACTTTTGCAACAAATCCGTGCATGTCTTTGATATATCTGTTTACACCCTGCCTTACTTACAAACCATGTTAATGATAAAACTGTTTCGGATTCTCGGAGAACACTCATTTGACTTACCATAAACGAAGACAGGCATGAAGTAGCCAGCAGGCAGCGGTAAGGTGCAGGCCAAGACCAAGAGCCAGAGCTAGGGAAAAATAAAAAAAAAAGACTGGAGACCAAACATCTTCATGCAATCACATGAATATTACATTTAATACACTTTGATTATAATCAGTGTTGGGGTGCACCTGAGAGAATTGCTAATTATCGAATAACAAAGCCCATTGATCTGGTGAATGCAGTGAAGTGATTGTTCACCAAATGTAAGTATAAGCTCTGAACCTTCATAGCATAGTTATTTAACTAATAAAAATAATTACTGACACTCAGGTCAAAAGGAGTGCACTGCACGAAACTTTATTATTAAAGTTTTATTATAAGGCTAATGTATGTAGTTAAAATATACAGTAACTACTTTAACTACAGTAGAGAAGTGTATTGCTCCAAGAAATTTTTGAAATGTCAATTTAAAAGTAAAGTAAGTTCACCTTACATTTATTAAAATAAGCTTATATTTCATGAATCTTCAGTAACTGTTTATCCTAGCAAGTCTCATAGTGATTCAGAGCCGAACCTGCGAATACTTAGGGAACATGTGCTGGAAACCTAACCTGGAAGGAATTCCAGTCACATGGTTCTTTCACGAACTTCTTCACACCTGTGGACAATTTAGCATGGACTATTTACCTGCTGGCGTGTTCTTGGGAGGTGGGAGGAAGGAAGTGCACGCCAGACACGGAGAGAGCCTGTGAAACTTACACATAGTGTATACATGGTATACACCACCTGTACTGTCCATCAGTACAATATCACATATCCACACTAGCATTAAGATTTTCTAGCTATCCTCTAGTCCACAAACTGTTAATTTCTCAAATCCTAAGACGTATATTCATTTTCTTTAACAGTACATCGCTGATTGTACGATGATGGCAAAAAGTATCTGTACAACATATGCCATGTATTATAGCTCTCTCTGTGCACAAAACAGGTGATTTCACTGAAAGGTTCTCACCTATCTGGCTGAAGACTCGTGCTAATTAGAATCAGCAGGTTTAGTTAATGGATAGGACAAATACTTGGCAGTCCTGCAAGCAATCAGGCAAGCATGGATTGAGCAAGTGACGCCAGAGACACTGCAGACATTTTTTTGACTCTAAGCCCAGCCAGAGCCAGCAGATTTTGTAGAATAAAGGGGTTCATTCTAAATGTTGATAGTTGAATAGTAGTTTCGTATCATAAAGTGTTTTTTTCTTTTTATTATCTTCATTAAAAAAAAAAACAATGAGAATGTCATTAAAACCCTAAATTCAGTTTTGAATTCAGTCTTTTCCCGACCATTGTAGTTCTGACAGTAACTCAATGATCAGTTTATATTAATGCATTTCTTCTTTTATTTTTTTCTATAGTAACAACTGATTCACAGGGACTCTACAACAAATAATAAACAGATTAAGAAAGGATGTAATTAATGAACAATAAAATAATATAGTCTTTGATATGGTTAAGAAAAATGTGTGATTAGTAAGGCTTACATACAGAATACTTGCTAATTACATATTTTCCTTTACTATATCAAAGACTATATTGTTTTACATTAGGATGAAGTGATGACATCAGTATAATCTCTTAGTTAAAATTTCTATAATTTGTCCCGTGGGTGTTTCACAACACTGATTATAACTACAAATGGTAAAAAAGCATATTTTGCCATTCTGGAAAAAATACAATAATTGGAAAATTGCTGTGGAATGAGACATTTTGTGATATGCTGTTATAACAAAATAACCCAGGTGGTAACAATAATTAAGCTTACCCAGCATGCATTATTTTCTTCTAACAGAACCTGCTGTCATGTTTATTTCCTTACTTATTCCAGAGTCTTGGGTAGGTAATTTTACCTTAATGAGAACGAAGCATCCAAGTGTGTGATAAACACTGTATCCAGGTGGACTCCACTCTTGCCAAAAAGAATAAGGGGGTTCTTGTGCTAATGTGGCATTGTGGAAAACTGAGTTCCACTGAGTCCTATCTAGCAGGGATGAGAGTAACTGCTTCATTGAGAGCTGTAACAATAGCAGCAATAAGGGAGAATCTGATTAATGTTATGAAATATACCTTCATTCATTTGCAATATTTAAATTACCCTTTTATTTATTCAAGTAGCCATCTTTAATTTACAAGATTGTATCATACTTCTTTTTTTTTTGCTTATAGGATTACATGGCAATAAGGATAATAAGTCTATTATAGAGACCTACAGTTATAAGGCAGTCACATGACATTTCTTTTTAAGGATAGTGTGTATAGGATTATTTATCATATATATGGCACTCTTCATGAAAACAGTCATGTTTAAAGTTTGTTATGAGGTTTCAACTGTGTCAGCTTTTAATGTCAATATTAAAGACATACTCAAAGCACGCTGAGTACTAGAAATGTGGCTGTGACAAGATATTGTAAGCTGATTAAATGTCCAAATGCAAAATCTTATTTCAACAGAAATCTGCCATGTGACTTATGTGTTATCAACAGTGACAAAGGCATTTTTGCATTCTTTATGCAAGTTGAAGCTTGTTGGAATAACCATATATATAAAAAGTCAATAGTTTGGGGTCACTTGCAAATTTCTTTGGTTTTGTTTAGTGATTTATTTTCTACATTCTACAACAATACTGGGGATT
>JAQMYG010000015.1:9403902-9426931 GCA_030014215.1 Clariallabes teugelsi
GAAGTCTTTACAGAGCAGAAGTAGCAGAAACATCTCAATATCAACTGTTCAAAGGAGATTAATGCATTTTTTGGACGTCTTCAGCATTCCTTTACAATGTAGAAAGAAATAAAAATCAGGATCCATCATGGAGTTAGAAAGTGACCTAAAACTTTTGATCAGTAGTGTGCATATATATATATGTCTATATATATCTCAGTATACACATTAGCTCATCATATCATATAAGCCTTTTGAACTTTTTCCAATTCTTTTTTTATTTATTAAGAAATGCTCATAGTGTAGCTGTAGAATAAAAGCATGTGTAGAATCCTCACCTGGGAAGCAAAGAAAGATCCTCCTGTGTGAGGGAAGGTTAGTGTTGCCAGAAGGAAGGCGACTGTTGCTGAATACAATGTCTTTCTACATAAAAAAAGAAGAAGAAGAAGGAAAAAAAAAACAATTTCTGCACTTAGTAAAAAGAATGCAAATTAAGGTCATATCTCATCCACTGCCCTTAGCACTCTGGTTATTGTTATTGTCAGGAGCTCTGCAATTATCAGCACCCTGTGCCACTGGTTGTGAACAAGTCTAGCCTGTGGTAGGGTATGTTTTATTGAAATCCTGTCTAATTAATGCAGCTTTTTTTCATGATCATAATTAAAACATCCACTGAAGTTGAGAAACTGGTTGCTCACTGTGTTGCCATAACCCCGCTGATGAATTTGTTTGTTCTGACAAAACGTAGAATCCATCGATGGCTGTAGAGGTAAACACAGCTTATAGCTCCACACAGCAGTCTGAATAGCGTAAGGGAAAGAGGCAGACAGCAGGAGATTAGCTCACCCAAATTAATAAATATTAGCACTTGAAACCTAGGAGCATGGGTTATGAGCCAGACAATCGACAATTAAAGCAAATTATATCACATTCATAAGTCTGCGTGTTTAATTCATGGTGTCTATTAAAACCTGAAAATTACACAGTGTTGCAAATTGCTTGGTATATCATCTTCAACAGCTGTAGCAGAAAAAAAAAGAAAAGAAAGAAATTTAATTTCTCTGTGGATTACACGGCACCTGCAGAAGCCCTTCATGGAACTTGAGAAAAACCACAAAACTTTTAATGAAGGAACATTAATAAGGCAAATATTATTCTATTTGGTAATATTTAGTAATAAGGATTATATAGGGTTTTTAAAGCTACATAAATGCTAATGAAGATGTCCATTAAGACACATATTATAAGAGTGAAATAGCTGTATAACCAATCTGAGCTTATAATTAAAGACAGATTTGTAATATACAATTATATAAATTATATTTTAGATGATTTGGACTTCCACATTTTATGCAAAGCACAACGGGGAACTATTCACCTTGCATAGGAAAAGTCGATACATACTGAAAAGCCAATAACATTGCTTCTTTTTGTCACATTATCAGTTAAATGAAGCAGCAGCTGTTACTGCCATTGCAGTTACCCCATGTCTAAACATCCACAAAACATTCTGTGAAATAGGACATTATGTAAATTAGACCATATTATTAACACCATATTATATGCTCATATTAGCTATATAGCTTATATATTCTATATAGCTGCACATGGGACGAGCCCTGATGCCCTTAAGGAATGAAAGAAGCTGTTGTGTCCGGTTCTGTCCCCTATTTCACCATACTGTGCTTGAAGTCTTGTACATTGCAATTGGTTTGACACCTTCATTCACTAGAAATTTAAATACAAGTCCCAATTTGACTTGAACGCCACTTGTATAGTTTGCTTTAGTCCTGGCTGATTATTTGAATCAATTTATTCAGTGTTGACAGTGGAACTAATTGGAAAATATTAAAGCTGTTAAAAAAAATATGGTTTAGGAAAATGTATGAATTTCTAAACACAAGTGAGAACTTACCCCAGGAAAGCAAAAACCAATATTTCTGGAGGATGGTACGGGTGCTCACTTGGAAATCTGGTCTGGAAAATAGGTTGTACTGTTTCTACAGGCAGAGAAGACAAACATGTTTGCTCTAAAAACCATGTTCTTCCTACCGTTTGCATAAAATTGTTATACGGTTCAAATTAGATGACAATGTCAATTCACTGGGAAATAAATTCAATCCAACTTGAGCTCATAGTGTTCAATTAGGCCCTAAGGGGAAAATGGAGGTCCGAATGTGTCATGCATAAATGAAATCACGTTGAGGCTGTGCCATGCTTCAAGGGCATCAGGAGCAGAATGTGCTTTGGTTCTTGCCTTGTTCCCCGCTGCACACAGAGAGAAGACGGAAAGTGAGAGATCCACAGACTGCAGCGAAGAAACACGGACAGTATTCTCGCACGGAATAGTGAGTGCCCATGACTTCAATACTGAAAAGCACTCCTGAGGGCAAAATAGATAACAAGAGAAAGAGAAAGAGAGAGGGAGGGAGAGAGAGAGAGAGAGAGAGAGAGAGAGAGGATTAGTATGGAATGGAGGGAGAGAGAAGATCAATTTTAGAACGCCATTAAAGCTGATGCTCTAGTGAGATACATAAAAATGAGATTTTGTAGGATTTGCAGCTCGATGAACACCATGGTGATGATTAGCATCAGCTCACCACTGACTGGAGCTGCGAAACAGCTGGCCACGCCCACCGCTGATGCCACAACCAACATCTCTCCTTGAGATCTCCTCTAAAATGAAAACAGAAACAGAAATAATCCTGATAATAATCTATAGTGTTAATGCATTTACTCAGTAAAATACAGTATGACAAAGCCTACTGTATATGCAGTACACTATACTACTTATACAGGACAACATTATAAAAAAAAAAATACAGTAAATTAGATTTTTCTGTTGGAGTACCTGGTTTCCGCCACATGCAGAGGTATACACACGGTACAGATATGCTCCCACCATATTTGACAGGTGGACAAATGGACCCTGTAAAGGTTGTTAGGTGCAGAAAAAGAACGACCATGCACATTAATAAAGCTTCAAAGACATGCCATTGATTGTTACCGGTGGTTATTGCTTATTAATCGATATGTCTTACCACTTTTCCAAGGAACACGGTGGTACCTGCAGACAGTGTGCTGATGAGACCGATGAGTTTAGCAAAGAGATTTGAGAGCGAGAGATATTCTGGTAGCTGCACACCTGAGATGATGGTCCTGATCTCAGGCACACCTGAGCCTGAGAGAAAGAAAGACCGAAGCATTAAACGCAAACCAGAAACAGCTTTATATACTATACACGTATAAGGTCACATATTAAACAACCATATTTAACTGAGAATTGTATAACTGATTCTTTAACTATAAGGTTTTGACTATAGTCAATGTAGATACAGCATAATGTATTTATCTGTAGTAATTACTGCATACCGGTCCATGATGGTGGATAAAAGTAGGATAAAAAATCTTGCTAGTTCAATGTGCTTTTCCCACCCAATGAATGTCACAACTTGATGTTTTACATTTTACATTATTGATAGGACTCATTTTTGAGCCAGGTAGCCGAGTGAGCTCGTGAGTAAGATCAAAGATGTAACGGTACCTGCAGACTGGGGACAGATGCTGTGAGAGAAGCTGGTTGAGATGGCACAGAGGCAGGTAGGGTACAGTGTCCAGCACAGGAATTGTAGCAGGGTGTTCCCCTCCAAACAACCATATAGCCACTGGTGGGCTAGTGAAAGACATTTTAGATTGCAACTTTATCACAAAAATGCACAAACTTATCCACTGATCCATCCATCCATCCATCCATCCATTTTCTATACTGCTTATCATGTCCAGGGTCTCAGGGACCTGGAGCTTATCCCAGGAAACATAGGGCACAAGGCAGGGTACATCCTGGTTGGGGTGCTAATCCATTCCAGGACACAAACACACACACTCACACACCCAATCATACAATGATTAGACTAATGACAGCATTGTAAATTATTTAGATGTAGTTTTAAGTGGTTCACAAAATGTAATAGAACTACAATACAATTTTTTTTTTTTTTTTTTTTTACAAATGTTAAATTCAAATTCATTAGGAAATCAGGTACATTTCTTTTCTATCATATAAAGAGGGTGTGCTCAGCATCAATCAGGAAGTTGAGCCCAAAATGCTTGCGGTAGACAGAGACAGAACATGACAGATTATTAAGCTTTAATGACTAATGTATGATAACAGTAATAACTTTATAAAGTAAATTACTTTGTATATTACTTAAATTTCTATTTACATGTGTACGATATACAACTCTGTTTCTAATTTTAATATAAACATTCTAAGTGTGTTCCATGTGTCTTTTAAAAAAAAAAAATCATGAACAGTCTAACCTCGCAGGAGCTTGGCTACTGTCAGGTCCATACAGAAGCTCATGAGAGCAGTGATGACTCCCAAGGCAGCGTAACAGTACCACTCCAACCCGGCCAGAGAGAGCATTGCAGTCTGAACATGCCTTACACAACCTGTATGACATTTTATGACATTTGAATTTTATATAATTTCTGACTCTGAGTGGATCGTAGCCATTTACAGGTAGGATTGTCTTTGTGATGAGAATTACAACAACAATTAATTTTACATTTATATATGAAATCTACCTCTGATCTGTGATCTGGCAGGCTGCCATGGTTTCCAGGGGCGTCCATTAGAGATAATAATCTTCTCCTGTGTGTTCTTTACACTGCCTTGCTGTACACAATGTTGTTCATTCTCACCAACGCTTACATAGACATGCTGCATTGTCTGCAAAATGATTCAGACATTATTACAGCTCTATTAAACTTTTACCACTAATAGACAAAAAGCTTTTGTGCCAAGATACACTTCATACAAAGCATGAAGAAAGCTTACCTTTTCAAGAACGAGGTGCGGTCCTGTATTCAGCTCTTTTTACAAATTATACCAGTGAATTCCAGGTCTGGAATGAAGTGAGGAGGAAAAAGGAGAAAGCAAGTTCAACTCTAACTTATTAATTGTGCGTTTGTCCTTTGTGTTGCTTTTGCCCTGGGGTGTGCACTGAACTGGAACAATATGCGACATTTCTTTATTTTTTGTTTCTATTAAATTCTTTTGAAATCTCTAAATGTCATGCAAAGACTTGGCCTTTGAGATGTTTAATGAAAGTCTAAACTGTGAAGTGATGAAAGTTTATCAGTTACAGGTGAATTCAGCTCACGAAGTAAAGAAAACGCGTCGACCTTCAGAGAAGGTCTTCTGTATCGTGTCGATTCTGAACTTTGAGAGCAAGCCCGGTCTGCACATTCGAGTACTATTCAAAATTCATGCATCTTGAAAGCGAACAAAATTTTTTTTGCTCATGCACATTTTTTTTTTATGGACTCTATTTTGTTATCCATTTTGTTGTCTGCTGATACGATGACACAAGATTGAATGAAAGATGTGTATGTTTTAATCTGGCACTAATGGGTAATTTTCAATCATGCGTAATATGAATGTTGATTCAGACATTATGCGAGTGCATGGTCTCAGGATGCAAATTAGTCACGACTACAGGGGGCTGTTTTTTTGTGTGTATGTGTGTGTGTCTTGATTTGTGTGCGAGTGCTTGAATAATCACATAGGTTACCTGTATTAGGCATCCTGCCACTGTTTAAAACCCAGACCGACTGAAAAACACAGACAGCTGAATGACAGAACAAGAGAGCAGAGGTGAAATTGCTGTTGATTTAAACTAAATCAGTAGTGAAAATCTCAGTCCCCATGGCAGAATCAATCTGCACTAGGCTGATTGGTGGATGGAGGAACTGGCTAGTGTGCATGGAATACCCTATTCTCTCTCCACTCCATGACTGATGAGCTGTAGCCCTTTGACGTTTCTCATATTTATTTATTTTTTTTAGAGCTCTTTCGCTTTCCCTCAACTTTCATTTGTCATGTTGTAGGAAGTGAGTTGAATTCTAAAAATAAAAAAAAATCATTAGCACTTTCATTAACAGTATTGGATTTATTATAGTGTTTGGTCAGTAAATATTAGGGGTAATACCCCAAGGAATCTGCAGTTATATAATAGTTGAGCTCAGGTTTCTGTCTGTGCATGTTCTCCCCATGTCTGTTGGGGTTTCCTCTGTTTTCTACAGTATCCTTCATCTGGCTTTATGTAACTGGCCCTATGTATACTGCTTGGCCCCCGAAAAATCGAACACTGACTGTAGGTCTGATTATGGTGCACAGTCAGCAGGCCATTGCTTCTCCAGCCTTATGCATTATCACAACATTTATTTCCATCCAGTGATGCATTAATTTTTAACTGAGATAATGTGACTGTAAAATCGAACTATTCTATAAAGTCCTCTGCAGCACAAACTGTACTAATGATTTTCAATAGTGTTGAGGTCAGAAGTCTGCAGTGACTAATTTAAGAAAATTATTCCTCATGCTCCCAGAACCACTTTTTCACATTTTAAGCATCATGAATGTTGACATTGTCATCCTGGAATATCCCTACCTCTATATATATATATAAAATAATTTTTCGGCCAATACAGCATCGATTTGTCTTGGGAATGACAGATACAAGTCCTGCACAGTGGCCAGAGGGATTTTGAGCCATTCTTCTTGCAGAATAGTGGCCAGTGGTCTGGTGACTGTGCAGGCCATGGGAGATGTTCATCTTCACTTTCATGTTCATCAAACTACTCTGTCACCAGTCTTGCTGTGTGTATTGGTGCATTATCACCCTGATACATGGCACCGCCTTTAGGATACTATGTTTGCATTGTACCACTGGGTGCACATGGTCCTCCGGAATGGTTCGGTAGTCCTTGGCGCGTACCCATCTAGCACAAGTTTTGGGCCCAGGGAATGCCATGATATTGCAGCCCAAACCGTCACTGATCCACCCCCATGCTTCACTCTGAGCATGCAATAGCTTCTTTGGGGCTTCTCCACACTGTAACTCTCTCGGATGTGGGAAAGACGGTGAAGGTGGACACATCAGAGAACAATAAATTTTTCACCTTGTCCACATCCCAAGCTTTTTGTTGCTGGCACCTTTGAAACCAATGTTTGCCATTGGCACGAGTGACCAAAGGTTTGGTTACAGCAGCCCGGCCATGTACCTTGTACCCTGTGGAGCTCCTGCCAAACAGTTTTGGTGCTAGTTTAAGAATAGGATAATTTTTCATAATACTCAATGCTTCTAATCTCCCAATCCATGCTTTATTTTTTGTAAATATGCATACATATTTATATTTTTATCAGATAAAAAGAAACACATTTGCCAAATACAATTTAATGCCCTTTTATGTAGACGAACCTGAACAGTTCAGCACTAGCCTTCCGGGTTTTAATAATGCATTTGACAGTTCTCAGCCCAATTCCAGTCATTTCAGCAATCTTCTTAGATGTTTTCTGTGCTTGATGCAATAATTTGACCATTCTGAACCACAATAACATCAACCATTTTCATGACTATAGGATATGTCTTCTGACATGGTTGTTTATGAAATAAGAAGCCCTGCATCAGTTAGAGTTAGAGGATTTGTTGCAAAAAGCATTTGCTTATTAAAATCCAGCCTTTTTTGTGCATGCAGTGTATAAAAGTATGGTGTTCTGGTGATCTGGCTATCCAATCATCTGGCTACCCAGTGGGGTGATTCCTGGGTTCCATTATTGCTTGTAAAATACCATATAATTTCCTAAATAGATTCATATTCTAAAATAACAGAAATTGATAGTTTGTGTGTTTTCCACTAACCAGCCTGACTAACTGATTTCGCCGGCACGGTTACAATACATGGTAATTTCCTTGTTTTTATTAAATAATAAGTCTGTTATTTGTCACAATAACATGTCAGTGATAAAACCAGAAATTTCACATGTGAATAAGTAATTCAATTAAATTTTACTTCTGTAACAATTTTAACAGTAGACATTGTCACTAAACAGCTTTACACAAAACAGAATGTACCTGTTTGAGGATTTATCATTAGAGCCTTAATGAGTGAGCCAGAGGTGACAGTAACAAGGATAAACTAAATAACATGAGGGAGGAAGTAACCTTGAGAGAAACCAGACTCAAAAAAGGATCCCATCCTCTTCTGCGTGACACCGGATAGTGGGATTATATACAGTATATCATTCATCTTCTACAATTGTATACTCTAAAATCAAAACAGTATGAAGTGTTCTGAAATGATGTGTGGATTTTACATTTGTGGTTTTTAAACACTTCATATTTTATGTTTTTCCCCCATATTTGATTCTTTCACATTTTTTCACTTTACAGTTTATACATATGATATACACCGATCAGCCATAACATTATGACCACCTGCCTAATCCTGAATAGGTTCTCCATTTTGCCACCAAAACAATGATGCGCTGTGTGTTCTGACACTTTTCTATTGGACTCATTAACTTTTTCAGTAATTTGAGTTATTGTAGCTCTTCTAATTGATCCGACTACATGGCCCAGCCTTCACTCCCCATGTGCATCAGTGACCCGTGGCCACCCGTGACCCTGTCACTGCTTTGCTGTGTTTCCTTCCATGTACCACTTTTGGTTGGTCCGGACTGCTGCAGACTGGGGGACAGTTCACAAGACCTGCTGTTTTGTAGTTATCCAGAGTTTTTGGAGGAATGACCACTGTGGGCTGTGAGCCACCTTGGCTAGGTGGCTTCTTTAAAAGATTCTCATGACCATACTGTGTTTGAAGTTTACTGCAAATGTCAATACACCTTGATTCACAAGAAATGTAACCAGTCCTGGTTTGACTTGAACACCAGTTGTGTAATATTTTTAAAGGAATATGTTTGACATGTTCAATTAGAATAGATTTTTCTGTGAGAATAAAAAAATCCCCCAAAGAAGCAAGAGAGTATCCAAATGAGGAAAACTATCTGATCTTTGACTGTGGCTTGGTTGTTGGTGCCAGATGGGCTGGTTCGAGCATTTCAGAAACTGAGGACCCCCTGGGGTTTGTACACACAAAAGTCTCTAGAGTTTAGACAGAATGGTGTGAAGGTGTCTTGTTGATGAGAGAGATCAGAGGAGAACTGGCTGAATGGCTACTGTAACTCAAATAACTACTCTTTTTTACCTACAGTAAGCAGAAAACAGATCAGAATGAACAAGACACTGGTCCTTGAGGCAGATGGGCGACAACAGCAGAAGAGCACATCAGATTCCACTCCAGCAAGCCAAGGACAGCAATCCAAGGCTGCAGCAGTGAATAGTGTTTCACAGTCACTGGACAGATGATGATTTAAAAAAAGACCAGACGAGGTGTTTTTTTTGTTGTTGTTGTTGTTGTTACATGATTTGTTCACGGGTACTGTTAGTGTTTGGAAAGGGTTTATATAACATTCACTGAAATGATCCCTATAATTGTTTAGTGTCAGTTCCTGCAATAGTTGCTCAATGTTTATAACAGAAAAATTACACGTTTTATATCGGAAAACATGGTATTTTTGGCCAAAACATGGTATTTGTGCTAGTTTTCGGATAGAATCATATAATACCATTTTTCATAATACTCAATGCTTCTTACTGTATCTCCCAATCCATGCTTTTTTTTTTGTTGTAAATATGCATACACATTTATATTTCTATCAGACAAAATGAAACACATTTGCTAAATGCAATGTAATGCCCTTTTACGTCCATATCTTTTTTTTATTCAAATCTTTCAATGATCTTAATTGTCATTCAGATGAAACTTGAAGAATTTAGATTTCACCTAAAAAACTATCAACTGTTGTATTAACTGTAATATAGTTTTAGGTAAACTATATTATTCTAAAATGCACAATTATTAAGATATTACAACATGAATTTGACATGGTTACATATACTTTTTTTTTTTTTTTTTGCTTTTTAAGCTTTTACCAAAAAACTATTTAAGCACCTACAGTATTTTTACAGCTCATATACTTCTAGAAACTTACAGCAATTTTAGTATCAATACTCAAAGAAATATGAATAATTTTCATTGTAAATTATTATTGTTTGAAGCGAGACAGTATAACGTTATGAAATGGCCATTTTTGGGGGCACAAATAAAATCATCTCTCCAAAACAGCCAAAGTTTTAACTTTTAAAACTTTTAGCGAGGCAAGACTCACTCACTTTTGTGAACTTCATCTTGCATAAATTTCAGAAGTAGCTTCTTTGGCACACAGACAGATAAATAGATAAATGACACTGTTGTGTCTTATACACTGCTGTTCCTGGGCTTCTCTCCACTGACCACTAATAGCATAGAGAGATGCAGCATGGGACAAAGCTAATGATAGATTATGTAATGTGAAGCAGCTGAAAAAAAACAAAGGAACTTGGACAGGAAAATGTCTTTGCTTTTGTCTGCTTAATTTATAAAGCAAGCTTTTTTGGTTTTGTTTCAAACTGTTATGTTGAAAATGGAGTCTTATACCTTTATTCATGCGGAAAGAAAGTGACCTACAAGGTGATTCAATGTCATTTGTGAAGCGCAGGGATTGTGGTGGTGGGGACGAGGGGATCTAGACTCACTCCATGATCCAGCACAGCCCGTGCTGAGAGTGATTAAAATGTAAACAGCTGCAAACTCTCTCTCTCTCTTCCTCTCTCTCTCTCTCTCTCTCTCTCTCTCTCTCTGTCACACCAGAATAGAAACACTTGTGTATCCACAGTGCTGCTTTAGTGACGCATGCTTTAGGAGAAGTGGTGAGTTGCTGTTCTTGATTTAGCCGATTAGTGAAGGACTTTAAAGTTTATTCAGACAGCGACAAGGAAATGAACTACGCTACTTGACTTGAAATGAATAAAAACGACATAAAATCAGGTCAAAACAAGAACAGAGAACATAAATGTTATATTTCTCTCTAACACATACAAAGAAGATTATGCCTTCCTTAAAACAAATATGAATTTTTTTTTGTAATGTCATCCTTTGCAATCCTTCCATGTTTCATTAGTGTCACTATTTGTATATGTAGTGACATTTGGTCCTACGTTGAGCTCTAGTAATATATCATACACCTTTAAAATTCCATTCCAGAGTAAAATCTTTGCATATGTCACCTGACAGGTTTGTAAAAAGAAGTGAATAAAAAGAGCTAAGGGCCAGGGGATAAGTGGCTATTTAAGGATGCGAGAGTTTTAAATGCCATCCGTTGACCCTTTTGTCATGGACCCTTTCTTAACCTCTCACCCTCACCACTCAAAACTTTTCCGACCACTGACCCCCTCTCTTTTTTTCCCCTGCCTCACAAGATAAATATAGCACATAGTCATACTGCAAGTCTTGTGTGTACATACACAGACAAGAGGGAGAGAGAGAGAGAGAAAAAAAAAAAACTTCATAGTTCAAATCCTGAATATAAAAGCCAGCCAGACTGAGAATACCCTCAAACCAGCATGGTGCACTAGTGACAAAGAGCAGCACAAAAAGACATTTCTGTAGAGGAGAGCGAGGCAGAGGCTGGCTTCAATAATTCAGACATTGTTTGGACAAGACCTGCCTAAAGCCACTTCTGCTTTTCCCTTTAGGACCATTCTGGTCTCTCGAGTCTCGATCTGTAAGAGGATATCGATTTGCTCCCTGTAAAACTTGCGAACACTAATGAGCGGGAGCAGCTCTTCTGCTTTTCGATCGGAGCGCAGTTTCCATCAGACCTCCTCATCTTCATCTTCGTCCTCATCAACCCCACACATGGAGAAAAACAGGGGGCTGTTTGCAGAAGATTTCGGATCTTTCATGTGCCCCAAGGATGCATTGGGTTTTCCAAGTGAGTTATTTAACTGTATCGGTCGCTCTGGATTAATGTAGATTTGCTTTCTCAAGAATGAATATGCAACTTCTGTGCCTTCACTTCTTGAAAAGGTTTAGAGATTCATTTTAGATTTCGATTTAGAATCATTTCAGTACTGATTCACATTTTCTTTTCACTTAATAACTTCTTGATCTTTAACAGAAACATAATCAGATATACCACAATCATACATATCCATATTGATGACTTGAATTGATGAAAATTTTGTATTCTATGTGTTGGCATATGATATCATTGGAACGGTAGCATTATGGTATGAGTGCTGTAGGATATTCTAGTGGATGACTGTTGAGGCCTGAATGTCCTTTACCAGGGTCAAGTAACAGTGAAGGACAGGTTAGGCATCAAAATTTTATGGATCAAGGCCAAGGACATAATCTCAGTACTGTGCCTTAGGGAACAGTTGATCATGTGTTGCTTAGTTACTCAGACACAAAAGGAACAGTTTGGGATTCGCACATTAAAACTCCCAATAGAGGCACACTTATGCAGGGTACTTTTCATTTGCACTTTGATCTATTTGGATAGCATCTTTATATTAACAGCCTCCAGTAAGTATACAAAGTTAATATAAATACGTTCTAAAAAGAAATAAGGGGGAAAAATGTAAATGGAGTGGATTCTAGGTAACTGCGTCAGCACTAGAGTCTGTATTGAAAGTTTGTGTCACGTGTGATTTCTTTTAGGTCTGACTGGGACACCAGGAAATATCAAAACTCTTGGGGACACCTACCAGTTCACAGTAGATGTCTGTGATTTCTCTCCAGAAGACGTGATTGTTACCACCTCCAACAACCAGATCGAAGTTCGAGCAGAAAAGGTGAGAGGAAGCGGATTCAAAATGAAATCACTCCACACAGTGAAATTATAAAATCATTATAATGAGCAGATGTAGAAGATTAAAGACAAGCAGTACCGGATTATGTCTGGTATAAGAATATTGTAAATAAGTCCTGAAATAAACAATAGATGAGAAGTGTTTATGATACAACATCAGTTTGAATTTAGAAAAGTATGGCTTTTAAAGAAAAGTAAGACTAAGTTTTTTGGAAAGTGTAGGTTGTCCGTTTGCAACCATTCACAACAGCGCTTATAAGTCAAGTCACAAGTGCAGAAGCTCTAGGCAGAAAAAATGATCACAATATGAATTTTATGATATGAAGTTTTTTATATCATTCCACATGTTTGTATTATGTTGCACAGCTGGCCACTGATGGCACGGTGATGAACACTTTTACCCATAAATGCCAACTACCGGAGGATGTGGACCCCACTTCTGTGACGTCTTCCCTGGGGATTGAGGGGGTGCTCACCATCAAAGCTCAAAGGCATCCGGCTAAACTCGAACACGCACAAACATTTCGCACAGAAATCAAAATCTAGGCCTTATTTACATTCAGGATTTTATTGTGATTCCTTGTCAAAGTTATACGTATTTTCTTTATACTTATCCCAGCTGTCCACAGTAGGTCTATAAATAAACTACAACATGGATTATCCAACTTCATCTCATAAGAAATTCCAAAGGATTAAGCTGTAAGAAAAAAAGAAAAAAAAATTGAGATTATTTGGATATTGTAATTGAAATGACAAGATACTAAAAAAAAAAGGGGGAATGAAGTTTTTTTTTTTTCTTCTAACTTTAGAATGGTCACATCTTTGTAGAAATTATGTGTAAAGACTGCACAAGCCTGTGTGTGAATAAATGTATATACTGTATAAGTTGAGCTAGACTATACAAAGTCACCACTGTTTGGAATAAAAAGCGCATTAAGACTGTGAGTGCGTAGCATATTTTCAACCCTGAGTTAATGATCTGTTATGTGTCTACTGTCACAACTACCAGCAGACAGTGACTTACCGTGCTATTAATAGCGTTTGCTGTCAAGAGTCAGTCTATGTAACTAGGCCAATCTTTATGCCTATGCTTTTTCACTGTGTATCATTCATTAGGCTTTGAACCATTCATTACTTTTTAAATGTATCATCATATTTCATGATTTTTTTTTTAGCTTTTACAATGCGAAACAAAGTGAACTATTATAAGATAATAAGATGTCATAATATATTTTCCACGGCAGTATAAATTATCTGATTTATTAATAGTTAAATACAGACATAACATACAGAATATAAAATAGAAGAAATGTTTAGTTTAGAGTTGTTTTAAATAATTCTTGTAAAGTAACCAGTATACAATATTAGTAATGTAAAATACATCCAATAAATACTTTTCTCTAATGATAATAATGCCTTTGTTGTTCACATTTCCAAACATATTTACCTTACTACTAAAGAAGAAAATTATCCAGAACATCATTTCAGTTATATAACTGTGATTTTTAAACATGATTTAAAAAGACATTTTTGTTGTATGAATTTAATGAAGAACATCATTTTAGGTTTGGCAAAAGGCAAAACTTTGGCCTGAACAGAACAACAGTTAAAATACAAATTTGTGTAAAGTATGGCTTTATGATCATGGCTTGAGAAATGCATTTTGAATTCCATTTTTTTTCTTTTTAAATCAGATTTGTACCATATTATCTGAAATTTTAAAATGCAATTTTGTTTCTTTTGTAAAATAATAACTTAATAATAAATCCTGAATGTCACAATCCATGAGTTCATAATGAAATTGAAGCACACTGCAACAACATTCAAGGATGAAAAAAATTTAACAAAAAATTAATACTTGTTCCTTTAACAAGGGACAATATTATATTTAGTATTACCTTGGATTAAGCGCATGATACACAGCTGGTCTTAACCAGCCTGTTATTTCAGGGGGGTCAGGGAGAGCTCAGTGGTTATGACATTGGACTACAGTTCGGAAGGTCCCAACAACCACCAAGTTGACCCTGTTGGGGTCTTGAGCAAGGCAGTAACCTTAACTGCTCAGATATATAACGAGAGATAAAAATGTAAGTCGTTCTGGATAAGGGTGTCTGCCTAAATGTAAAAGTTATTTTCTTGCAACATATTTCACTTGGATAAAAAAAGAGAAATGTTAATCCTGCTTTTGTGTTTAAGAAAGATCTTGGGGGGTTTATGAAAAATTGAAAATATTTGATGATCTCTGGAGCTTCCTCCCACACAGTCCCCACACATGAATTACTTTGCAATTTTGATTTTGAACCAAGTTCACAGACCCAAAATGTTTTTTTTTATTATTTATTTAAATTAGCTACTATGTGCAGTACAAATCTTTTTTTTTCCTTCAACAAATCCATCCCCAGCCAACCTACACTGGATGCAATTAATTAATTAATTGATTGATTGATAATTTTTCTTCTCCGAATCCATTCCCAGCCCAGGTTTAATTGCTTGCTAGCTAGATAGGTGCAGCATTATTTACAGTACATAATGCACTAACCATGCAGTGCAGTGTTTTCACTGTGTTTCAGCTCACAGAATTTGATCAATATTAGAAATTGGATGATCAAAGCCCTTTGCTGTTCACATTCTTTAGCTGCAAGCACATCAGTTTCTTTCACTGTTCACTGAAAAATATGCTTGGTCGCTGACAACACTGATTACAGTATTAAATCACTTTCTGTATCGTTACTCTTCCCTGTGTGCACTGTAGGTCATGAGATGTTTGTTATTATGGTTATGGCTCGATGTATATAAGTGATCTTTCTGCAAAAATAAAAAATCTGTTAGTAAATTGCACCATCATGTGGTCAACCTGTAGAAGTGCACCCCTGCGCGTGCGCACAGTGATCCCCACGCACCCCGCTCGGCCACTATCAATCGATCAGAGAGCAGAAGATGGCGGATCGTCGAGTCTGAGTAACGACATCGATCACCGGATAACTCGATCGGACGCAGCCGAAATTGACCAAGTATATCCAACGGTTTGGGCCAAACTACTGGAGGTAATATTAAAATTTAAACGCAGTCAGGATGAGCCCTTTATGGCTGTTACCGCGGGTCGTTCCTGAAGCCAAACAGAGCAGAAACTGAGGAGGTTTTCCGAGCGGCTCATCCCACCTCCATCTTGTTTGAGTGCTCCAGCCGCGGCCAGGCACGCTGAATTAATCCCGGAGCCCGAGAACAGAGGACTCCTAATCAATCCGCAGCATCGTCCACCTGCCACGGGAGGCAGATAGTGTGGGCCGTGTGTGAGGGAAGTGTGTGAGCGAGGTGTGTGCGGCTTTAAGGTTTAATTCTGTTTAACGAACTATTATTAAATATACAAACATATAGCGTAGTTCAGTGTTTTTTATTAGACGTTGAATTAAATATATTCGAATCAGATTTGCCTGTTTTTTGGTTGCATAAGCAAAATCTTTGTCAAATATAAGGAAAAAATTAAATATATTAGTAATAAACTAGCAACAGTGACGATGTTGCTAATGTTGTTGAGTGACGTCACGTCGCGTTGCATTTTGGGTACTGGTCGCCATGTTTAGTCCTCAAAAACAAATCAACAAAGGAGGGAAAAAAACACCAAAAAACAAAGAAACACGAGCACAGTGTGTGAGAATTAAGCGCAAGATTCATTATAAAGCAAATGAGCGCTAATGTTACTTAGAAAAACTGTTCAGTTCAGCCATGTAACTTATTTACTTTGCCTTCTGTATTTATTATTTTTATTATTTACCTTTATTTAACCAGGCAAGACAGATTAAGAACAGGTTTCTTATTTACAACTGTGGCCTATTGTACTTGATACTTATTTACTACATTCAGTAATTGAAGAATGAACTTAAACTTTACCCCTTGTACCTGTTGTACAAGCTGGTATCAATAGGTTTCGAGATTAGCTCTGTTTTTTGCCAGATGTCCTTTCTCAGACACGTTAAAACCTGGCAGTAGAATTCGCTATTGTCGGTCTGGCTCCTGGACATGAATACTTGATGCACATTGCCGTGAACGGTTGAAAAATACGGTTAGGGAAGACTGTTGATTTGTCCCAGGGTTGTACCCATACACCCAAATTCCGTCACCAGTAATGGTCCTGGACATGAAAGACGGGTCATCCACGGCGCGCTGACGAAGTTCTTGGCAGATTTTGACGTGAAGTTCCTTTAGCTCCTGGGTCAGCAGGAGCCTGACAAACTTGGCAGCAACACGGCACATGTTCACATCACACGTGAGGATTCTCTGGACTGTTCCCTATGACACACCGACAATGGCAGTAATGCTATGTATTGTTCTCCGACAATCATCATGCACAATGGTTTCCACATTTTCTGGGAGCTGAGCTCGTTAAAGGTCTTCCAGTGACGTTCTTCCGCTATTGAAGCGCGCACCTCAGCACCTCTAACGACAGATTTCATGTTTCATGCAGAATTTCATGTTTGCTCTTTGTTCTAACTTGCTGTCCAAGCAGACGTTGTAGTGCACGTGGTCAGTGTAGCACCAGTTTCACGACTCTCGATATGCACAGTGCTTCCCTGTGACTGTGTGTGTGGCCTTGTGCTGCCATCTGTCCCCATGTCACAAAACTAGTCTCGAAACTTTTTGATATCACCTCATATTTGCACTTTCATCGTTACAGCCATCTTTACACACATGTAACGTTACTTCAGCTTTGCACTGATCAATGTTATGTTAACTTGCATAAATAAAGAGATTCAGAACGGAAGTAGTTTTCTATAATTCTTTAAGGTAATTCATGGTAGGAAACATAGGTATTACACTAATTATACTATTGTATATTGTGGACGGGTTACCTGAGTAGCCGCAATCCTACACTGTGCCTGTTTAACTAGCGATAACAACAACACATTAATGTGTTTTAATTATAACTTGCCTGGGTGAAAATTTTAATAGAGAGGAATTAAGATTTTACATTTTATAACATTACTATGAATAGACATTTTAACAAACAATACATCCTTGAATATAAATATAAATAAATGTTTTATTTAAGCATAAGAAAAATAATATAAACCTCTATTATTTCACTAAAAATAAGCAGAAATACCCGGGATGGGAATCACCAGGGACCAGCCAAATCAGTATTATCACGATTCCCAGGTGTCAATTCGATTTGTATTGTGATTCCTTTATTATTATAATTTTTAAATTTTTTTTGCTTACAATTCTAAACAAACTTCTCAAATAATTCACTCCTACAACACAGGATTCTGTGCTGCTTGCCAATGTTTGAATAGTTTAGAGTGCACCACCTGTAGGATTATAGAGGAACTGTAACATTTTACCTGAAACGACAATATATATAAATATAAAAATGATTTTTAAAATAGCATTTTGGAGTCAGTGTGGCGATACATGAATTGTCGTACAAAAGAAATGTAATAAATCACTGAATTAATTTTTTTTCTCTCCCCTATCACTAATAAAAACTGTTTTGGCCAGACCTGGATGTTGATCCTGTCTCTAATACCATCAAGCAACTGAACTTCATTGGTTCTGTAGAATAAAGTGTAAACATAAACAATAATAATAAAATAACCCTAACAAAATTGTACAGTGTCAAGTTAAACATTAACTGGTTTTATTTTTTATTTAAGATGATGTTCATAACTATTTTTTCCACACATGGTCTACATTTTCAATGGTCTGAGCCACATATATGATTTTAGGTGTGAATACATATGCACAAACACACACACATGTATATTTATGAATGTGTAAATATATTGCCATGTGTATGAAAACAAAATATATAAAACTTTATGGGGCATCTCAAAAAGTTGTGGGAAATTTATTTTTTGCAATTTAATCCAAAGTTGAAACTCTAACATATTCTGTATTCATTGCGTATCAAGTAAAATGTCAAGCCGCCTTTTGTTTTAATTTCAATTATTACGGCTTACAGCTCATGAAAATCTAAATATTAGAATACTTACTAAGATCAATAAAAATGATTTGCAATACAGATATGTTCAACTACTAAAAAACATGTTCATTTTTGCACTCAATATTTACTCGGGCTGTTTTACTGAATCATTTCAGCAAGGCACGGAGGTGATCAGTCTGTAGCACTGCTGCGGCTTTATTAAGTGCTAATGGTTAACAGTAGTTTTGGCGCTATTGGAAACGGAAATTGGCATCTCCATAAAGTCTGCCAGCAGATGGAAGCATGAAGTGCTATAAAATCTTTTCTAAGAGCTAAAGCAGTCTCCACTTTTCCTCCAGACATTGGGACCCTGATTTACAAATGAAATGCAAAATTGACTTTTATCTGAAAAGAGGACTTTGGGCTACTGAGCTGTGGTCCTTTTCTTTTCTTCTTCTTCTTAGCCCAGGCATTGCCCAGGAGACATTGTTTCTGGTTTAGGAATGGCTTTAAACTAGGAATGCAACAGTTGTAGCCCATTACCTGAAGATGTCTGTGTATGCTGGCTCTTGATGCTCTGACTCCAGCCTCACTCCACTCCTTGTGAACATCGAGTTCTTGAATTGGTTTTGTATGACGCTCTTCTTAAGGCCGCAGTCATTCCTATTGTTTTTGCGCCTTTTCCTACCATTAAAAAAAAAAAAAAACTCTAATTCAAAATGAAATGGATTTTTGATTTCCATGAGCTATAAGTTGATGATATTAAAACATAAAAATACTTGAAATATTTACAAGTAATTCATCTAGAATATATAAAAGCATTTTTTATTTGCACTGATAAGAGAGCGAGAAAATTTAAACTTATATCAGTTTGATACACATTTGACATGGTTATTTTTTTATTTATGTATGTTATGTTATCTAACACAAGGACAATTCTGCAATACATTTGATACACCACTTAAATTCCTTACATCAGAACGAATTAAATACATTTTGGTTTTATCCAGTGATTTAAACGTTGTTGCATTACTACATAAAATGATTGTCATACTAATATCTGCTATCTTATTAATGCAGGATTATCCTAAACAAGAGTCTGACAAAGCCTGGGCTGAGCAACCAGGCAGCGATGGACTTCCCATGCCACAGTGGGAAAGTTTTAGAGCAGCTAAATCATCAGCGTCAGCAGGATCTCCTGTGTGACTGCACGTTTGTGGTGGATGGTGTGGACTTCAAGGCCCACAAGGCCGTACTGGCGGCATGCAGCACGTACTTCCATGCTCTGTTTCTGGACCAAAAGGATGTTGTGCATTTGGATATCAGTAATGCTGCAGGTATACGGAGTCTAATCTAATCGAACATTGATATTTATGTCCAATATTTAGTTATTTATATATTTACAGTGGAACCTCGGATTACGAGCATAATCCGTTCCGGAAGCAGGCTCGTATTCCAAAACACTCGTAAACCAAAGCAAATTTCCCCATAAGATATAATGGAAATACAAATTATTCGTTCCACAGCCCAAAAAAATAAATACATAAAAATAATTAACACAAAATATAAAGTAAAATAAAACAAATTAACCTGCACTTTACCTTAAAAAAAAGTAAAAATAAATCCCGACAGATAAGTGTTTCCATTTATGCGCACAGGTGCTGTGTGTGTGTGTTTTTCTCTCTCTTGCGCTGCGGAGTGTGTGTTATGTGTGCGCGCGCGTAATTTGACACCGTGCCGGTTGTGTGTGAGTGAAGCACCCCCTCTCTGCTTCACACTCACACACACACACAAACACATTAAAGGCGAGAGAGAGAGTGAACCGGTACGGTGTCAAATTACGCGCGCGCGCACACACATAACACACACACTCAAACACTGACACAAACTAAAGATGAGAGAGAGTGTGTGTGTGTGAACCGGCGCGGTGTCATATTATGCGCGCACGCACACATATAACACACACACTCTGCAGCACAAGAGAAAGAAAAACACACACACGCACACACACACGGTTGTTGATTATACCAGTAAGAGACGAGCACTAAGACCCAGCAGGGGAGATGATTACCCGCAGCGCAAGAGAGAGAAAATGTCTGGGTGTTCCTCTATTTTATTTGACAACTTACTGTACTTTTAATACTATAAACAAGACTTTCTGAATGTATTACAATTTCTACTTCTGTTTTCCCTAACAGCAAACATTTTATGTTCCTTGCAGGCCTTGGACAAATCCTTGAGTTTATGTACACAGCTAAGCTGACACTGAACCCTCAGAATGTCGAGGACGTTCTGGCTGTAGCCACTTTTCTTCAGATGCAAGAAATCGTCGATGCATGCTGTGTTTATAAGTCGCTCGCAGGACCTCCGGTGTTAAACAGTGGTCAGTAGTGTCCAAGTCTCTTGTATGTATCTTATGCCACAGTGCTGCTGAATTCTCAAATCTGATTGGTCAGAAGGTGTTACCTTTAAGGCAAAAGACATGTCTATTCTAAACCTTATACATGATCTTATCTGTAGGTACAGCACACCATGCCAAGCATTATGGTTTACTTGTATAATTACTGTATAAGTCGTACGTTTAAAAAAAAAAAAATTTTTTTAAGTGTTTTTCTTCATATCACTTAGGTGTATCCGGTCCAACCGAGCAAAATCGGAAGCTGATTAAGGAAGACGACGGTGCTTCTGTGGAGCAACAGGACAGTCACGTCTCAGCTCAGAGCAGCGTCCCCGAGGCAGGTGAAGCTCCCTGTTCATCCGAGACCCCTGAAGAGCAGCGGGCGAGTTGTAGCACTACTGAAGGACAAAGCGCAGGGGCTGAAAGTGGAGGGGTTCGACCACAAAAGCGCAGCCAACACACCAAGCTAACGGAGGAAGAAGAAGAAGAAGAGGAGGAAGGGAGCGCAACCAAGGATCTTATGGAGTATCAGGATGACCTGTCTGATGCTGATTACACACCCAGTCAGTCTGTCTTTTCTGTCTCATGCTTTCGTGCTCTTCTTCAGTGCCCGGTGTATATGAAATACTATGTTATTATCTGTTCTTTTTTTTTTTTTTTCAGAAATATCACAAAGAGCTGCAATTAGGAGGTCTCGTGTAAGCACACGGAGAAGCAAGTCAAAATCCATCACTCGTCGGATCACAACGGCAGGTAAACACGCAGCTCTGTCACGCTAGCACTGCAACCATGTCTGTTTTCTTTTCTGATTGCTGTCCTTTTGTCAGATGACAGTAGTGAAGAAAGTCTATCGAAAGCCACTACCGAAGAAAATACAAGAGAAGAGTTGGATCAGGAAGAGGAGGCTGATGAAGAGGAGGAGCAGACAGAGGATGATGATGAAGAGGAGATGGATGTAGATGATGCGACTGCAGGAGCGACAGATGAAGGAGAGGGGAAGTGTCTGAGGTCCGGGGTCATGGCTGAACGCAGCGAGTCCAGATCGTATGGCTCCATCACACACAAATGTGAGGTAAGAGAGGGTTAGCATGTGCATGCGGTGCTTTATAAAGTACATATTTAAAGGCCTGCTTCTGGTGTGTTATTGACATGAATGAGATTTTAAACATTTTTACTGTATGGAGAGACTAATACAGAGAAATTTGTTGACAAAACACCTCATCTAGAACATAAGTAGATAAAAATCTGACAAATTTGAAAACTTATAATGAAGCATTTCTTTAACACTTACTGTAGTTATAGCCAGCCTTATTTTCAGTATGCTCAGTCAGTTCTCTCCACAGAAGAGACTTTGCAGTAGTTCGCATTACTTTGCATTCTTTGCCTGGGTTGGTTTTTATATGCGAACCGCTTCCATCCTCCTGGTTTTCCTCATGGTCTTGATGGCTTTTGCAGGATTGTGGAAAGAAGTTTACCCACACTGGGAATTTTAAGCGCCACATGCGCATCCATACAGGCGAGAAACCCTTCAGCTGCAGGGACTGCAACAAGGCATTTTCTGACCCAGCTGCCTGCAAAGCACATGAAAAAACCCACAGGTGAGTTAGCACCTTAAAAACAGACATATTCTGGAAATGCATGGAAAGAAGGAAGTGGATGACTGTATATTAAACCCACAAATATTGATGTTGCGCACAAACCCGCCACACTAGTGGAAATAAAATCTAACCGATCCGTATATGCCTCTGCTCCTCTTTTCACCTCTAGCCCGGTAAAGCCCTACTGCTGTTCCACCTGTGGGAAGAGCTACCGGCAGATCAGCCTACTGAACCTGCACCGGAAGCGGCACACCGGCGAAGCGCGGTACAGCTGCAAAGAGTGCGGCAAACTCTTCACCACATCGGGTAACCTGAAGCGCCACCAGCTGGTGCACAGCGGGCAGAAGCCATACCACTGTGAGTACTGCGAGCGCACTTTCTCAGACCCCACCGCCAAAATGCGCCACCTGGAGATCCATGACACGGACAAGGGCCACAAATGCCCACAATGCGACAAGAAATTCAACCAGGTTAGAGAAAGGGCAAGAGGATATAAAAAAATGACATGCAACACAATGATAACTATTTAACAA
>JAQMYG010000015.1:9433744-9461450 GCA_030014215.1 Clariallabes teugelsi
TAGTATATAATATATAGTATTGCGGCATATATGTATTTTTATATATATATGTAGAAATAAGCGCGCGCTACATTCCACACTCCGTAGTTACAGTACGCACACACACACACACGCAGCTTCAGGCCGCTCAGTGGTATTGCACTCTACTGTATTGTATTGTATTGGTCCATGAGGCGGCACCTGATTGGCTGACAGAGCGGGTCAAAGTTTACATCCCTTTTAGCGCTGACGTTGTCCAAAGGAGGAAAATGGCGGCGGGTGGATCAGCACTTAGGGATTCGAGCTGCACTAGAACACCAACAGACGGGAGAAAGGGTGCCGGCATGTCTTTATTTCGGTCAGGAGGACTCGTGAGAAACATGCTGTTGTTTTTGTCCGCCGCTTTGCTGCTGCATCAGGTTTCTGGAGACGGAAAGACTCTGGTCCTGCTGGACAGCCCGAACATCAGAGACACCCATTCAATCTTCTTCCGCAGCCTAGCAGGTCTGGAGATATCTCCTCTATTTCATAGACATGTAATGAAGCTAGCAGATCGTTCTGCATGTTATTATTAACTTCAGGTTCTTTGTACCTTAAAGCTAAACTCAATGGATGTTTGCAAATTATTGTTAGCGCGTGCATGTGCCTGCATGTGAACGCGCTTCCGGGTCTCTGACTGCATTACACTCAGCTCCTGTGTACAGTACACATCACTGCTTTCCCGTAAGATTGTGTTGATAGCTAATTTTATATATAATAGAATATATA
Organism: Clariallabes teugelsi; assembly: GCA_030014215.1. NCBI lineage: Eukaryota > Metazoa > Chordata > Actinopteri > Siluriformes > Clariidae > Clariallabes > Clariallabes teugelsi. The sequence goes on from JAQMYG010000015.1 coordinate 9,434,492, forward strand.
GTTAATTTTGTTTATCAAAACAATATTTCCATAAGGTTATGAAAAAGAACTGAATTCTAGTGAACAGGTGTAAAGAAGTCGTCTTTGTGTGTCACATTTAACTTACACTGATCAGCCATAACATTATGCCCGATTCCCTGATAGTGAGTAGGTCCCCTATGCAGTAATGACCTGTGTGACATCTTTCTGTTACAACCAGCATTAACCTTTTTCTCAGTTTGAGCCACAGCAGCTCTCCTATTGGCTCAGACTACACGGACTAGCCATGTGCATCATTGGTTTTTCTTCCTTGGATTACTTCTGGTATGTCCTGACCACTGCAAACCAGGAGCGTCCCACAAGAGCTGCAGTTTTGCCGTTGTTCTGACCCAGTCCTCTAGCCATTACAATTTGACCCTTCTCACAGTAGCTACATTTTCAATATCTCGTTACAATGCCGAGCCCAGTGTGCATGTGATAGTCAATTACAGTCAATTCCTTCCCTCCATATATCTCAGCTTCTTAGGTCTAACAGTGCTGTTTTAACTATACTACAGCACCCCTGGAGCAGAGGGGGTTAAGGACCCTGGCTTTGGGTCACTGAGCTTCTGCAATACATCTAATCAGGAACACATTTGGATACAGATTTGGATTAAGATACAGTTATTTGTCACTATGTACAAGTTTCGGCTGCTACCGTCGAGGGGTTGCCACAGTTTTGAACGGTCTGATCTGATCCGATCCGCGCACAACTTGGCGCGGATTTTACGCCAGATGGTTTTCCTGATGCAGCCCTCCTATTTTATCTGGGGTTGGGAATGGCACTTCATCCAGTGGCTGGGCTCTGGGGTAAATTGTCGGAGATTTGCTTAGGGTTGAAACTCTAGTAGTAATCCCCCTTTTTAAAAAGAACATGGAGTTGGTGATCACAATTATAAATATATATATTTTATTGTAAGTATTAGAAATTAGCTAATTATAAATAATATCTGCTTTTAGGCATTTGGTCCAGCACATACAGGGTTCCTCTGTTTTCTTTTTTTAATCCAAAAATCTAACTAACATCTTATTCCTGTAAAGTAGAAGGAGATCAAACAGACTAAGCACTAAATATGTGAAAAGCACCCATAGTGCCAGAAAAAATATCCATTACTTGTCTGGGGCCAGGCCTGGTCATATTTACATGTTAATCATTAGCTGCTCTTTTTTCCCCTCAGACCGTGGTTTCGATCTCACGTTCAAGACTGCTGATGATTCTGGTCTCTCCCTGATCAAGTATGGACAGTTCCTATATGACCATCTCATCATTTTCGCCCCGTCTGTTGAAGGTAATAATCAATTAGTGGCTCTTCAGTAATTCCTCATGAAAGGATTACTGTGCTCAGTCTGACTACTCTGAGATGGATTGGCACCCTGTCCAGGGTGTACCCTGCCTAGTGCCCTAAGCCTCCTGGGATAGGCTCCAGGTCCCCGCGACCCTGAATACAGGATAAAGCGGTAATGACGACGATGAGTGTGTGAGTGAGTCTGACTACTATTATGTCTACATTTAAGATTTTGGAGGAAACATCAATCTGGAGACCATCACGGCCTTCATTGATGGTGGGGGCAACGTTCTGGTCGCAGCCAACTCAGATATCGGTGAGTCGTTTAAAACATTTCAGACAGTGGATGGAAATGGTTTAATATTTTGGTTTAATGTTTTAATATTATTTTTTATAAATGATTTTAGAGCCTTTATACACTCTGTGTTATGTGTTCCTACAGGTGACCCAATACGCGAGCTGGGGAGTGAATGTGGCATTGAGTTTGATGAGGAGAAAACTGCTGTCATTGACCATCATAACTATGATATCTCTGATCCAGGAGAGGTGAGTAGATGTATGAAGTTTTGTGAGCAATGAAACAAAACCTGCTCACCACGAGTCAAAAATACAGCATTTATTTATATTACACCCAAAGCATACAGTTTATATGCCATCCTTTTCAGGAAACTATGCATGTTTTAATGTTTCATTACTTTAGATTATGTTCGGTATAATTCTGAAACACGTCCTGAGCCGTTTCCATCACTAGATGATGGATCGCTACCTTGATGGACAGATTTAATCTGTTGATCCGTGAATGGAAATAGGGTGGAGTAAATATCTCTAAAATAATTTAAATGGCTATCAAATGCTTTATGAATATACAAATTAGTTATAATACTGAGATTGTAAACTTTCTTATTTTTATTTTTTTTACCATTTCTGGTATTTAGAACAAAGAAACTTAAAGGAAGGAAAACTAAAGATGAGAATCACCACCTGATACGATTTTTATCACAATACCTAGGTGCCAATTCAGTATCATGATTTTATAAATAACACAATTTGATATTGCATTTTCCCCCCGATTTTGTTGAAATTTTTTAAGCTTTAAAAAAAGTTTAATGAGTAATTAATTGTTGGGTATTTCTTATATCATTAGTTTTCTTACTTCTTTCTCAAAAACAAACTAACTTCAAGACACGAGTTCAAAATGAAATTTAACAAAAAGCTAAATTTCTGTCATCCGCCATAATTATTATTTCTAAACTTAGCGAAAACCAGCCAATTCTGGTCACTGAGCAATCAACAGTTTCATCTCCATTATAAGTGTAAAAAGAGTTTAAAAAAAAAATGTGATTCATAACTGAATCCCCCCCATCTCTCTCTAATGAGCACAATGGACCATAAATGCAAATAAGGTCATTTCACAGACACTGGTACATTAGCGCCACCTAATGGTAATCCAATAAACTAACATGTTTGCGTATTCCTTTCTGTGACATGGCCTTTGATAAGAAAATATAGTAATATAATATAATACAGATAGCGTGCATAACACAGACTGTTTGTACAAGCTAGAGGTGTGTAGGTTTTAAAACCAGTAGTCTTTGCAGAAAGAATAGAATCCATTAAGCTGATCTATAGTACCAGTGTCCCCCAGTCCTCACGTGGATTAGATGCTGATCAGACTCGATTCAAACATGTACATGGTACATCGCTGTAGCATTGACCAATGCCAGTCTACATGTCTGTGGTTTCCGCAATAACAGTTACTTAACTTACCACGCTTTGTTAAAAGGGATTAAAATCTCACCTCGATTCCATCATTTAGGTTTCTGTGCAACTAAAACATGGGACTGCCCCTGTTACATTCCCACTGGGATAGCTGACCAATGTATTATTTTCTCACCCCTGCTGTTTGCATTTGTTGTTAATGTTTTTTTTCCCGGCTTATTGTTTCTACAGCACACTCTGATTGTTGCAGATCCAGAAAACCTCCTTAAGGCTCCTACTATTGTTGGCAAGCCGACTGAGAACCCCATCCTCTTCAAAGGTGTCGGGTGGGTGGTCTTTGTCATGTTAATCTAAACATAAGAAATGTGCAAAAAGTAAAAAACAGTAATGGCAATTATGCATGTTTAGATTAAAAAATATATTTGGATAGATGACACGTTTATGATGTCTGAGAGCTTCAGGGAGACAGGAGAGCAGGTTGCTGCTTTGTGTATACTAGTTCCTATTGGCTAATCATTGGGCCGCTGTCTTCGTCTCCTCACCTGACTATATTCCTAACTGAGCCAATTTAGTAGTCTTTTCGTGTTTATTGTTGTGCTACAGACTCATAGTATGTGTGCAGGAGGTTTCCACCTTTATAGAAAGCAGTGCACTATTTTCATCCCAACTTGTCACTCAGTTCATTTTCTCTGATTAGTGCCTCCTGCGACATCTTCCTGCTTGTAATGTTATGCCCATGTCAGATCATATTCCATGTGCAGGCAGGTGATTGTGGATTAATTGTGGGTCATTTCTTTTATTTACAGAATGGTGGCCGATCCTGATAACCCTCTTGTCCTGGACATCCTCACAGGCTCCTCCACATCTTACTCCTACTTCCCTGATCGTGCTGTTACACAAGTGAGTATGCAGTATGATTTGGTGATAGTGTTTTCCCCACACATCTGGAAGATGGGCATCAGTGCCTGACCTCAATACTTACTAATGCTCTTGTATGTGAATGAAGAAATCGATTAGAACATCAAAGATGGACTGAATCTGGAATTGGAGGTTCAAGAAGCACATAGATGTAACTTACAGTACCAGTCATAAGTTTGGACATACCTTCTAATTCAATGTTTTTTTGTTTAGCGATTTATTTTCTACATTATAGAGCAATGCTGGAGATTTAATAACTATGAAATAACATATGGAGTTAGGTAATTAAGTAACAACAACAACAGTCTGTTGTTATTTTTAGACATGAAGCTCAGCTGTTCTGTAACTGTTTTTCCAAGAACAGTATTGTCAAGTGCATTTGCAAAACCCATCAAGCACCACGACGAAACTGGCTCTCATGAAGACCAGCCCAGGAAAGCAAGACCAAATCTTACTTCAGATCAGAGCTGTTCTAAAGGCTTTGCATATTTTGGATGCCTTCAGACTGTAGAAAGAAATAAAAATCAGGAAAGACCATGGAATTAGGTGTGTCCAAATATTTGATTGGTTCTGTATGGCCTTAAAGGGTACTCTCACTGTCCACTAGATTAGGAACACCAGCAATCAGTGTGCACAGGCTGGCTGAAACTAGACAGATTGTAAGAGCAGGTGAGGATTTACCACTGAAAAGTAAAAGTAGCTTCAGTTTCCTGTTCTTTCTTATCAGGAAAGAAACCTCATGTGGTCTGTAGCATAGCTCACGTGCCTCGACTTTTAATGCGAAATGCTTTTCTGCTCACCTCATTTGTAAAAAAAAAAAAAAAAAAAAGTTTTTTTTTTTAGTTACTGTGAAATTCCTGTTTGGAACTCAAACCAATCTGCCCGTTCTCCTGACCTCCAGCAACAACGCATTGTTGCATTTGGCTGTCCCTGGAATTTGTGTTTTGCCCCATGTCGAAGTCTGGTCGAAGTCATTGAAATCACATTCTTCCCCCATTCCAATGTTTGATGTGAACAAACACAAACCTGTGTGGGATGCTGGGACATATTTGTTATATTTTCATGGTTTCTCTCCAATATTCCACTCTTTTGTTTCACAGTACCCTCATGCAGTTGGAAAGAACACCCTCCTGATTGCTGGGCTGCAGGCAAGAAACAACGCTCGTGTGGTCTTCAGCGGATCCTTGCATTTCTTCAGCGACGCCTTCTTCAACTCCCCTGTGCAGAAAGCCACCCCTGGATCCCAGAGGTTTGAAACATCATCCTTTTTTTACTTTTTTTTTTTTTGCCTTAAAAATTACTTTAAACCACAAATTTATTAAACCTTCCAAACAAAAAGTGTAAAAGTTTCCACCCCTTGTGGTTTCTAGGAGAGAATACAATTTAATATACCTCAAGTTTATAACGGAATTCAAACATTTTACAAATGACATGATCCAAAAAAGTTATTATTCATGAATATTTTACATTGAGAAAAAGATCTGCAGACTTCTTAATTGGTAATATTTTGTGGTTTTATCAGTATGTTGTTAAAATAATTTTAGCACTCTTCTAAGAGTTAAAATTTTTTTCATGTGTCTATATAAGGATAAGTGTATAATAATTATTCTAATATGATATGATAACTTTTTAAGCTCACCAGTATAATTGGTGATTACAACAAAAAATTGAGATTAATCCTAATTTCAGTATTGAGTAATATAACTGTGACTAATTTAAAATTAGGACTGAAAGCAGAAGTGGAGACAATTTGGGAATTTCTGACACTATTATGTAAAATTGTACTGAGTCTGTGGTTAACATGATGTTTGTGATGCTGTAGATACTCCCAGACAGGTAATCAGGAGCTGGCTGAGGCTCTCTCTCGCTGGGTGTTTAAGGAGGCCGGTGTCCTCAGGGTTGGAGCAGTAAGTCATCATAAAGTGGGCGAACGTGCGCCACCTGCAGCTTACACCATCACTGACCTGGTGGTGAGTTTTATCATCCCTACAGATTTACATACTTGGTTCTGACTTTAAAAATGGTGTTACTGATACCAAGATTCTTATCAATTACAGGAATATAGCATTGTAATCGAGATGCTGTCCGAGGGCCGTTGGGTGCCATTTGACGGAGACGACATTCAGCTGGAGTTTGTGCGGATCGACCCCTTCGTCAGGACCTACCTCAAGAAAAATGGTTTGCCCAAGATTTGGTCTTCTTTCTAAATCATAGACGTGAGACTTGAGAATGAACGTGCTATGAAGTGACACACGTGCTCTGTCTGCATAGGTGGCAAATACAGCGTCCAGTTTAAGCTGCCAGACGTGTATGGAGTGTTTCAATTCAAAGTCGATTACAACAGACTGGGCTACACACATCTGTATTCCTCCACACAGGTAAATACATCATTTTTTAATAATGTTTTTTTTTCCTACTTTGAAGGTGTACGCTCTATTAATTCTGACCCTGTGTCGCAGGTATCCGTGCGGCCACTGCAGCACACCCAGTATGAGCGCTATATTCCCTCTGCTTTCCCATACTACGCCAGTGTGTTCTCCATGATGGGCGGCCTTTTCGTCTTCAGCATAGTCTTCCTCCACATGAAAGAGAAAGAGAAATCAGATTAAGTGGGATGGGTGTTATAGTTTAAGAATGAAATCAGGTTGGGTTGAACCAGTCCTGTTGCGCAGGTCAGTGGTTGGGAGCTGAACCGTGCTGGTGTAGGGATTTTTTTCCATGAGTCTGCCGTGCCACTACAACTTTACACAGCATTTTTTTTTTTGTCCACAACCTGAGTTTAAATGCTTTTTTTTATACAAGTTGATTCTTTTCTGTGAGAAATATTCAGGCTGATTTGTCACTTTATTTAAATAAAGCAAAAAAAGGCCCCACAATGTAAACTTAAATGCAGTTTTGATAACAACATGCACTGATGATTTAGGCTTAAATTTGTATTGAAAGATGTTAAAACTGTGTAAAACTACCAAGGTTTATTAAAGTGGTCCATCATCTCTCCACTTTAAGATGATTGTCTTCTCTTATTTGTGTGTTTGTAAGTACATTCCTGTAAGAGTGTGTATGTGGATGCGTTTTTTTGTTTTTTGTTACCTATATTAGAACAATATTAGAATTATTGTCCAATACAATGTTTTGATCAAATGCTAACCCTTTCGGAATAATGGAGGTTATACTGATTTACATATAACATTTAAATGCAAAACATTAAGCCCAGTATGTGTAGGTTCCCTTTGTGTTGCTGGGAGCAGCTCTGATCCCTCAGGGCATGACTCTACCAGACCTCTGGGGTGTGTTGTGGTATCTCGCACACATATCTTTTGGGTGCTGTGGGTTGTAGGGGTGGGTTGCAGAGGCCTCTATGAACTCCTCTAAACCCCTTGCGTGACAGGCTGTGACACTGACTTTTTTTTTTTTTTTCATCAGTTTATGCTTCATTGACTTTCTGTAGGATTTGGACCAGGCAGACTAGCCCTTGGGTCCACACAGAGATAGATGAGCCTTGCATGATGTCTGCATGCTTTAAGACAATGCATCCTACAGTATGTTTGTGTGAAATATTGATATTGACAGACATCAATTATCAGTGGATTGGATCAAAAGATAACAGCTGTAAAGATAAATTACAAGGATTTGACACAGTATTTATTACACTTACTGAGCCAGTAATAAGTTAGTAATAAAATCAGTTTTTTTTTCCCCTGAACTTTTTTGTTTTTTTTACACTGGAAAAAAACTTGGGTTAGAAAGAGGGATTTAAAGTTGGTTGATAGTCTGTCTGGCCTGCCGGGATAATGTTTATTTGCTGGCCCAAAAATTGCAAGGTGGCTAAAAAGGGTGACTGAAGGCCTGTTGACCCTGCGAATCTAATGTTGGTCCAGTGATCGTAAGGTGAATTTAAAAGGCAACTAAAAGATTGTGAGAAATGCTGGTGTAACCGTGTCAAGGTGGTTTAAAACGTGCCTGATGGGACAAAGCTTGAAACCTTCTTTGACGATTTAAAAAGTGAAAAACAAATTCAAGGAATATTTAGAGGCCTTTTTTTGTAATGTACTGTATTGAGAGACAAATATAGGGTGTGATTTGTGTCATTGACCAGATTATTGAAATTACTGGAATTGTGATCTGAACTGACCAATGTTTTATTAAAACCTGGAAGGATACATAGTTTCAACACAAAATCAAATCCCTGTTTAATAATGAAAGTAAGAGCATTTCCACGCACACACAGTTTGAGGAGAACTTTAGTTTGAGACTAAACATCTGTGTGGCGATAAGAAAACCACTTGTTAGTAAGACTGATCAGAAAAAAAATGCTTCAGTTTGCAAGGAAGAATACAGAAAGGGAACAAAGACTGCATGCAAGTGCAACTATTACCTCACACAACCATTCTCTCATTATGGAAGGTGACCAAAAACAAGCACAACATGACCACTAAGTGTTTTCTCTACCACTCATGAAACAGTCAACCAGACCATTAATTATAATCTCTGAGACCAATGGGAACATGTGGGGGAAAAACAAGTGATGTATGAAAATGTTTTATTTAAATTCATTTGAATACTTCACTGTAAATACTACACCCTGCTGCCCCCTCACTGGACCTAATCCACTTCAGATCTTCCTAACCATTCAATAGACAATGCAAACACCATCACCACCACCCCATATCTGGCAGGACACATTCGTTCAAAAGCATTTAACACAATTATTTCTCAGCACCTGATTGGAATGCTGAGCCTGCTGGGCCTGAACACTGGAATCTGCAACCAGATCCTGGACTTCCTGACTGGTAGACCTCAACCAATCTGGATTGGCAACAGAATCTCCAGCACCACAAGTCTGAGCACTGCAGTTGTATGCTTAGTTCACTGCTGAGTCACAGCTCAAAGCACATGATCAATTTTATGGGTCTCGTCAGCAAGAAGGATGAGTCAGCATACAGAGAGTAGGTGCAGCGGCTAATGGACTGGTGCAAAGCCAACAACTTGTCTCTGAATGTGGACAAAACTAAAAAGATGGTGATTGACTTCAGGAGAACACAGAACAATTTCCACTGAACATTGATGGATTATCTGTTCATCATGTTTTTTCCATTCAGCTTCTATACAGCTTCTACTGTGTATAGGATCATGGGGGCCTGGAGCCTAGCCCAGGAGACTCCCAGGCTACACCGTGGACAGGGTGTCAATCCATCTCAGAACACACACTACAGGCAATTTGGACTGTAAGAGGAAACCAGAATACCCAGAGAAAACCCACCAAGCAGAGAACATGCAAACTCTTTATACACAGACACAAACACACACAAAGACTCGAGGTGGGAATCAAACACTCGACCCTGGATGTACAAGGCCAGACCACTACGCCACCATGCCACCTGTGGAGACCATCAAGAACTTGAAATTCCTTAGCATTCACTTGGTGGAAAACCTCAAGTGGTCCTTCAACACCAGTTCCACAAACCTTCTGTCTGAAAAAAATGTACTGATTTATACCGAATACCATTTCACACATTTTCCAATTTTAAGGGAGAATTAAGCTCCATATTGGTTAATATATTTCAGCCTGTTACTAACACATGCATAGTCATCAGCACTGACCAAGAAGGTGCGTGTGAAATGCAGTTGTGGATGTAACATGAATAAATAAAGATACATGCATGGTCCAGTCCAAGCACAAAATGCACAAAAGGACAAAAGCATAGGTTTAGTGCTTGTTTTCTTTCTTTCTTTCTTTCTTTGCATATTTGCCACATTTATCATATTTATCATATCATAAGGGAAGATGAATAACGGAAAATACTGTCCAAACCTACCTGGCCCTAGATGAAAAGGTAATTGCACCTAAATCTAATAGCTGGTTGTGTCACCCTTGGTGGCAACAATTGCAATCAAGTATTTGCGATAACTGCCAATGAGCCTTTCGCATTGCTGTGGAGGAATTTTGGCCACCTCTTTTTTGCAGAATTGTTTTAATTCAACCCAATTGGAGGGTTTTCATGCATGAACAGCATGAAAGAACAGGACATGGACTAGGCTGCCCTGCGATAGATTGGCACCCTGTCCAGGGTGTACCCCGCCTCATGCTCCAAGTCTCCTGGGGATAGGCTCCAGGCCCCCCACGACCCTGAATACAAGATAAAACGGTATAGACAATGAGTGGGTGAAAGTGAGTGAGGGACTAGGCCACTCCAAAACCTTAATTTTGTTTTATTTCTTTGCCATTCAGAGGTGGACTTGCTGGTGTGGTTTGGATCACTGTCCTGCTGCATAACCCAAGTCCGCTTGAGTTTGAGGCCACAAACTGATGGCTGGACATTCTCCTTCAGGATTTTCTTTCCTTCAGGAAATTCATGGTTTCATTAATTGTGGCCAGTTGCCCAGGTCCTGAAGCAGCCCGAGGCCATCACACTAACACCATTAGGACATGCTTGATAATTGGTATGATGTTCTTTTTATGAAATGCTGTGTTTTTTTACGCAGGATGTAATGATACACACAACTCCTAAAAAGTTAAACTTTGGTCTAATTAGTTCTCAGAAAAATTGTATAATATTTACAGAATATAAGTCTTGAGGATAATCAAGATATTTTTGGTAAATGTGAGAAGATCCTTTGTGTTTTTTTTTTTTTTTTGGTCAGCAATGACTTTCACCTTGGAACTCTCCCATGGATGCCATTTTTACCCAGAATCTTTATTATTGCATCATGAACACTGACCTTAACAAGTGAGGTTTGCAGTTCTTTAGATGTAGTTCTAGGTTATTTTATGTGATTCTGGATGAGTTGTTATTGTGCATTTTGAGTAATTTTGGTAGGCTGGCCAATCCTGTGAAGGTTCTGTTTCAAGTTTATGGATAATTGCTCTCAAAGCTTTAGAAATGGCTTGGTAACCCTTTCCAGACTGATAAATGTCATTTACTTTGTTTCTCATCTTGAATTTCTTTAGATCAAGTTGTGTTTTATTTTAGATATTTTAGGTGTGGTAGTAATCAAACCTGGGTGTAGCGAGTAAAATGTAACTCATCTTTCCAAAGATCACAGTTTATTCATGATATAGCAAGGTGAAATTTATTTTTCACATAGTAAAGCAGGTTTGGACAGCTTTTCCCTTGAATTAAATCATCATTTAAAAAACTGCATTTTGTATTTACTCGGGTAATATCTTTTTTTTTTTTAAACAATTCTTCTGAAAAAAATTGTGCACAATAAGAACAGATTATATGATCTTATGTCCAGAGCAGTGGCTGTGATGCAGGTGTTTAACTGGTTTATTACCTGGTGCAGAATGCAGTTCTGTGGTCACAGGTGCGTCTATCACATACAGTCACCGCGGCTCAGCCAATCAGATGTGAAAACGCAAAGTATCCGGTTAAAAAAAAAAGGGAGGGGGGACTTTTATTTTGACTCTCCTAATATAACCTGTATCATGGTGCATTATTAATATTTATAATGTATTAATATCTTCTCAGTACAGTCTGAATTTATTTACTTCAACGAAGAAATAAAACTCTTAACATTGCTAGAAAATTTCCGCGCATATTTATTTTTTTAAAGTAAAGTCATATTTATCCGGTGTTTTATATTGAAAAATCAGGCTGCAACCGCGGATCATGTGATGGTGTGTTATTTAGCTCTTGAGCTTAGCCTGTGTGAGAGTCGCCAATTAATATGAGAATTAACATGCTAGATTTAGAATAGCAGAACAGAAGATAAAGTTGTTCTTTTCCGAAATAAGACTCGCTTATCTGGAAGTTTCGTTAAAGCAGACTTAGCTTTACTCGGTTATTTTTATTATTTACTTAGCAAGAGTTTATTATTAAAACATTGTTTAAAAAAAAAAAACTAACACGTACATAATTGGCTTTAACAGCTGCCAGTTAACTACCTATCGCGAGACTGATAGACAGCTAGTAACCAGCTAGTTAACTAACTAACTAACAAACCGACCACTTTGACTGAAAAAAGCCTGTTCGCTAGCTTAGCAAACGTACTAAGGTTTAAATCTTGGTATGACATTAATAGGAGATGTATTGCGGGTAGTTGTGTGCGTGTAGGAGACTGTCCACACACACTGTACCCAGTAGAAGCGCAGGCTAGCCGCGGCTAACACTCCCGCAGAGTCCCGCATCAGCTGACCTCCACCCCGGGTGAGCGCAGGAACACACAGCCGGCAGCCATGGATCAGCTCAAAGTCAAAGACCGCATTCTGGAGAACATATCTCTGTCTGTAAAGAAGGTAAGATACTTCTAGACGAGGTTTCAGAGTATACGGTTATTAATATAAAGCAGTTTAATGGTTTGGTTGTTTTTTGAGTCGCGTTAACTGTATCCGAATCTGTAAACACTTGTCCTGGGCCTGTCTCCTTTTTTTTTTTTTTTTTTTGACAAGCCGGTCTGTCATCATGAGAAACGAACTTAATATAGCGTGTAAAACATATCCAAGTGGTTTATTAACTGTAATCTGTGTCTCAATCGGTTTCAAAGTGTATTTGTCTCGTGCAGAACCACACACGGTGTGACATGAGGTGAAACTCTTGTACGCATGTCCGTGACCTAAGATGGAAAGATTGCACTATATAGTACAGCTAAACTAAAGGTAATACCTAATATTGTTGACATTTGTCACCATAACAGTAATGACCTGTGTGATCGTTCTATCATAACCAGCATTCACTTTTTCATCAATTAAAACTACAGCAGCTCTTCTATTAGATCAGACTACTCAGGCCAGCCTTCATTAAAAAATGAGCCTTGGCCACCCATGACCCTGCTGCCAGTTCTCTGGTTTTCTTTCCTTGTATAACTTTTATTAGGTTCTAACCACTTTAGCCTGGGAACATGCCACAAGAGCTGCAGTTCACAATTTGGCCCTTCTTACAGTAGCTACATTTCCAATATCTTGTTAGAGTGGCGGCTGGAAGTAGGTGGGATATGTTAGGCAGCAAGTGAACTTTTTTTCCTGAAATTGATGTATTGGAAACAGAAAGGATGGGCAAATGTAGGGATTTGAGTGATTTTGACAAGGGATGGATTTTGATGGCTAGATGACTGAGTCAGAGCAACTCCAAAACTGCAGCTCTTGTGGGATGTTCCTGGTCTACAGTGATCAGGACCAACCAAAGTAATCCAAGGAAGGAAAACCAATGAACTGGCGATGGAGTTGTGGATGGCCAAGACTCGCTGTTTCACATGGGGAGCGAAGGCTGGCCCGTGTAGTCTGATCCCATAGAAGGGCTATTGTAGGTTAAAGTGATAATGTTAACGCTGGTTGTAATAGAAAGATGGCAGAGCACACAGTGCATCAATTTTATGGTGGCAAAAAAGGTTGTAGGTGCTAGAAACCTCCTGAATATTAGGCGGGTGGTCATAATGTTACGGCTGATTGGTGTGTGTGTACACACATACACACACACACACACACACACACACACACACACACACACACACACACGCAGTCCTTACTTCTGCCTGTCGTATGCGTCACGGTCTGATTGAGGGTTTCCGTAGCTATGAGCTCGGCCTTACGTGACCGTTTCCGCTATTGTTACAACGCCTGTAACGCACCCACAGAATGACATAGAAGTTGATGACAACTCCCTACCGTTACTTTCACTGAGGAACGCGCCTGTGATAATGACCACCGCAGATTTACTTTTTGCCATAGATGATGCCGTCTGTTACATTCTGTTGTCACACTAATCAGCGGTTTCTGTTCAAAGAATCTTTCACTTTGTTTTGAGGTGTTGCTATAGTCCTGACTTTGCTCCATCAGACCTTCACCTGTTTGGTCCCCTGAAAGAAGCCCTACAAGGAGGGCTGAATTAAAGACAGCGGCCCGTTCGTGGCTCGCAGCTCAACCTTCTACATTTTTTTTAAGAGAGCTTGTTAAGCTTGTTGACGGATGGGCAAAGTGTATTGAAAAGCAAGGAGGTTGTCAAAAAAGTGGTATTTTTATTTTGTAAAATTCAATTAAATGATAAAAATCTATCTGGTGTCACCCAAATGAGGATGGAGTCTGGTTCCTCTCAAGGTTTTGTTTTGTTGTCATCTCAGAGTATTTCCTTGCCATCTGATAGTTATAATTTATACATATTTCCTCACAATTTTTAAACTCATTTCCATATTTTTTGATTCTGTAAAGCTGCTTTGCAAAAATGGCCATTGTTAAAAGTGCTATATAAATAAAACTGAATTTAATTAAAAAATATGGTTTATGGCTATGACCGCAGCAGTTGTGTATCATGTGTCATGTTGTGCCCATGTGTCCTGCCTAAATGTAAAAGCTCTTGTTCCCAGACTGCAGCATCAACAAAAATCTATAAGAAGCTATAACCCAAGCACACCGCACACTTATTATCATCATCAGACATTACTTTTATTAAACTAAATATAAAATTACTGTAAGGATATTGAAAAAGCTCTGTGGCCTTGTTATAAGTTTTTTTTGTAGAATTTTATATATATGTTTCTAATCACAGGAAGTTAATTATATTTCATTTCCTGCTTTCAATCTCATCTCTCCAAATCTGTGAACAATGCCTGTCCCTTATTGACCCTGAATTACTGGGCACATGAGTGTCAGGTGCTTGTTATTACTGGTGTTTTAGATCTGCTTTTCTTTTTTCTCTTTTTTTTTTTAAGCAAAAGTCCAGCATACACACTCTAAGAGAGAATAATATGCTGAGTACTGAGTTCTAGAAGAAGGAAGTGAAATCTAACTGGGGTTGTTCCTTCCTTCATTCATTCATCTTCAGTATGAGGTTTATACTGCTAAGGTTTGCAGTACTGTAAATTGAGCCTGTCCTACGAACACCCGGTGTGAATCAGGAATAGGCAGATTACCTTGTGCGCACACACCTTTACATCGCTCACATTTAGGGGTAATTTAAACTTTACCATTGAGCTTACTGCATAATTTTTAGAGACAAGATAAAAAACAGGAGAATATAGAGGAAAAACACAGCCAGAATGAGAACGTATGAAACTTCACATAGACAGAAACTTGAGCTCAGGATTAAAGTGTGAACCCTGGAGTTGTGAGGAGGCAGCACTACCGCCTGAACCTCCATTCTACCGTGAATAGGATCTAGAAGTTTAAAATGTTTTTATGTCTAGACATGGGGTGGGTGGTTTAATTCAAGTGTCCAGGACTTCTTGGTGATTTTCCGTCTCACATACAGCCGAATTCAGTTCATTGCCAGGTTTAGGTGCTGATGATTACCAAACTGTGCTGAATATCAGCCAACTAGTGATAAACATGTACATTACATTTACAGCATTTGGCAGACGCCTCATTCTTACCACAATTTTATTTAAAAATGATCAGTGGTGCTGCTGTGGTTTGTACCTTTCAATCAGTGTTCCAACGTACTGACCTACCTCTGCGACCTACCCAAACACCTCTAATCTAGACCAGTGTATCACAACCTTGGTCATGGTGGACCCCCTGTCCTTGCACAGTTTGTTTTCCCTGCTCTATCAAACCCATTTCTGTTTTTAAAAAGGTCTGTTGGTTAGCTGAGTAGTTACATCAGGGGTGCTGGAAATTGGCACAACATTAAACTGTGTAGGGCATGGGTCCTCCAGGACCAGGGTTGTGGAATCGCTGATCCAGACCGTCATCAGTGATGGGGAAAGAAAAACACTAATTTGTGAAAGGTTGGCTTGCCTTGGTTACCGTTGCACTACATTTACTCTGTCCTTGTATTTCAAATGACATCTTAAGCAAAATATCAAGGTAGTCATTGGTTAATTAGCCCAATGTCATATTAACATGTCTAATCATGTCACATATTATGCCACAAATTGAGTTAATGATTGTGTAAGATTATGTATTTGTTTTTTTTTTGTTTGTTTTTTTTAAGTTAACTAAATTTTAATGTTTTCCCTATCCACTAATGGTAGTAATGTTTGTTCTTGCTGAACATGCTTAGCAGTCTTATGTTTTGTATAAATAATTTTTGCTTATTCAGTATTTGTCATTTTCTGGGTTTGTTTTATGGTCATTTTAAATTACTTAGCACAAGAACAAGTTGATCAAGTTCTTCAAGGCTCAGATGTTTTCTTTCTTAATATTTATTTAAACTAAACATGACCAAGTGTAGCACTTCAGAGGATTCATATTTTCATTGCATTATAATGTGAAGCATACATACTGTATATAGCAAGTGTGTTGTATATGTTTGTTGTCACTAAGAGTAGTTTTTTTCTTACTTTTCTTTCTTCCCCCAACCCCTTAGTTGCAGAGTTACTTTGCAGCTTGTGAAGATGAGACACCAGCCATCAGAAACCATGACCGTGTTCTCCAGCGGTTATGTGAGCACTTAGACCATGCTTTGTTATATGGGTAAGGGTGTGTCCTGTGGGTTTGCATGTATTGTATTTGCCAATATACGTAAAAATGAAATAAATTTCAATTTGTACTTGTTTTTATTGTAGGCTGCAGGATATATCTTCAGGATACTGGGTGCTTGTCCTGCACTTTACTCGACGAGAAGCCGTCCGGCAGATTGATGAACTTCAGCACATAGCCACCAACCTTGGCAGAAGTGAGTGCTGATTCATAAACTATGTACAGTATTAACTGACAGCGTTGGTCCACATTAGGGCACACCCCACAATATATGTTGAAATGTTTTTGTGTTTGTTGATATTTTATAGGGTCCTGTTCAGTTTAAGTTTATTTCTTTTGTCAGAATATAACCTGGATAATTTTTTCATTCCCATAGGTCGAGCATGGCTGTACCTGGCACTCAGTGAAAGTTCTTTAGAAAGCTATCTTCGTCTTTTCCAGGAGAATCAAGCACTTTTGCATAAATATTACTTCAAGTAAGTATGATGTACCGTATCAGTGAATTGAAATTTATCTAAAAGTCACCATAGTTGGGGTGTATCTGACTTCTTCCACGATGAGAAAATGCTTAAATAGGCAAGCATGCACTTGATACTGCTATATATATATATGGTGTGGTTTCAGTTTTGAGGCCTGGCTGGCACAGAAGCTACACTTCCTTTACTAGAACTGACGGGCTCAGAGGCCATGTTATCTTCACTAGGCCTGATTAGTGCAGAAACCACAACACCTTATTTGTTTGACTGATGTGTATCAGTTGTTAACCATGCAAAGATGACTGCATTGCTTTGTTTGTGTTTACTTCCTAATTTGTGACCTTTGCATTGAAAGTAGAGTTTTGCTTTTCTCCTTGTTCTCCTTCCTATTTGTATAAACAATTAGAAATATGGACCTTATTTTCTAGAAATGCCCTGGTTTGCAGCCATGACCATCTCACTTTGTTCCTTACACTTGTTTCGGGGCTG
Source organism: Clariallabes teugelsi (assembly GCA_030014215.1). Taxonomy (NCBI): domain Eukaryota; kingdom Metazoa; phylum Chordata; class Actinopteri; order Siluriformes; family Clariidae; genus Clariallabes; species Clariallabes teugelsi. The sequence continues at coordinate 9,451,753 of JAQMYG010000015.1, forward strand.
GAGTTCATCCGCTTTGACCTCGAACTGGTATGTTTCTTCACTCTTCTGCCCATTCCTATATTAGACTGGCTGTTTCAATATTTTTTACGTGTTGTTGATTTATTTATTTATCTAATGTGAGGAAAAACACCAACCTGGTCCAGGGGTGGACAAATAGTTAATGGATTATGTATTAGCTCCCACTTAGCAAGTAAAAGCTGTTGAGCTGTTCCGCTCACTAAGTCCCATGTTTTGGATTCCTGGGAACCAACTGATTGTTGTAGTGTAGGGATTTTTTTTTTATTTTATATTATTCAGCACAGGTCTGCTATGTTGTTAAAGCACATACACGAGAGAGAGAGAGAGAGAGAGAGAAAATAAATCTTGGAGTTGGAGAACAGTTTTTTGATCATGATATGACTGGTATATTGTATAAAAATTGCTGGCGTAAAAGAAACTAAGAGATACAATTCGTGACGGTTTTGTATCGTGATGGAACAAATTTCGATATTTTTTCCAATCCTACTATCATAAATATATTAAATAAAATTTAACTTCAATTGTTTCCAAATGCTTACATTTTCTTGATTTTGAAAACCTTTTCTGTCATCCATTCATATTGTTTAATCCAGCTAATTAAAAAAATTATCTTTTTTGCCACTAGCCAGATCACACCTCAGCTGTTGTGTGTATTTTTTACAAATCATATTGTTCAAGGCGTAGATTTATTTTTTTTTCTATTTGGTTGTTTACTTTTTGCCTAGTTTTCTGGGGGAAAAAATGTTTAACACTAATATCCTGGTCACAAATACTTCTTGTCCTAGCAAACAGGCTAATTTGTCCTTTGTCCACCCCTGGTGACAAACAAAGTATGCTTAGAATTTAAAAGACAATTTATAATCCATAATTCTATGTATTCTCTGCTCCCAGGATGTTCCATACCTGGATGTGGCACCTTATATGCCAGACTACTACAAACCACAGAATCTTTTGGATTTTGAGGAGAGATTGCCCAGTTCTGATAGCTTATCTCTGCACTCATTCAACTCTACCAATCTTGAGTGGGATGACAGTGCCATTGCCCCCTCTAGTGAAGGTACGCTCTTTCACCTTCTTCTTTCTCTCATTCTTAATTAGTGTTTTTCTGATTTTATGGCTCCTACAACACACATTATTCTCCAAAAAATATATTCAGAATTGTTTCTCGGGATTTATGAAGGCTGTACATTTCATTAATTACATTTTTCACAATTTCTTACATAGTGTTCTCTATTTCACCTTTAACTGCTCATATCAGTGTGGATTTCATGCCTTTATTTCATATTCATATACATCGGTTTCCTTTTTTTTTTTTTTTTTTTTTGTCACGACCCCTTTTCTGTCTGTTTAATTTTTTTCTGTCTAATGTTGCGTCTTATCCCTCCTTTTTTTTAGATTATGATTTTGGTGACATCTTCCCCGTGTTGCAGTCAATGCCATGTGCAGACTGGGAAGGTGGGACATGGTTATTTCCCACACCCATCATGCCTTCTTCTCTTCCAGCTCCCACATCAAAATCTCACACCATCTTGCATGCCCATTTTCCCACAGACTTGGCTAAGGATGCATGTTTGTGCAGCTTTATATTGTCCTTGGCTATAGGGACAATAAAATGGCCAGGATTTAAAAACTTGAAAGCATTCTGGTATTGGTTTCCAATACTTCTTTCAAACATGAAGGAAAAATAAGTTGCTTTGTTACTTTAACATTGTGCATCTTGAATGATTTCCCTACTTCCTTTACCATTCATGTGATGTTTAAGAGAGAGGGTTGTTTGGTACTAAGTCGTTACACCGGGATTTGTGCTAAAACGTACAGCAAAAGCTGTCTAAAATGTTGCTTGCCTGGTGTCGCTTCTCCTTCCTTTTATTGCAGCTCTACATGTGTGTGGCAGCAATGCATGTCTGTGGCCTGGCTTGAACCAATGTTCTTAATGAGCATCATACATTTTTTTTTTGAGTTTGTAAAAATCTAATTAGCTGCTTGCCGCTTTTGTTACTAGATACTGTCCAAATGGTCTAAAATCAGGGCAGGATGTATAATACTATAATTTCACCCGATTATCATGAAATATCTTAGTTTTTTTTATATATATATATTACACACTGTATGTATATACTGTATATATCATGCTTTTGTAAAAATTAAAATTCTAAAAGTATTTAGTTTGCTGTAAAGATATGTATCTACGCACAACTATATAAATAGCTTGTGTTTCTAAGTAAACTTTAACTGTAATTTTATTATAAACCTTGTTGGATGCCTATTTTACTCTGGTTCAACCCAGGCCTACGCCTTTCTGTTTTTAAATATATAGTGTTTGTGTATCTGTCTGTCAGTGTGGGTTTTTTTTTTTTTTTTTTTTTGGAGTTCAGCAGCAGTGTCTACAAATGCTCTTTCAAGCTCTGTTCATGCTGATGTAATAAAAGCACCGCTACTTCTTAATATCTGTGGTTAAATTGTATATTCCTCCATGTTTAAATGACACTTGTTTCTCTCTGCAGAAGGAGATCTAACCGATCCTGTCAGTGGTCCTCGCTCCACAGCCTCAGACCCCCAAACAGTGATCAGTGAGTCTGTGGTCAAAACAGCAGTGACTCCAGTCAGGAGCACTTCTCTGTCGCGCAGCCCTACGTTTCGCTACAACCCTTTTAATGAAGACTCGGACACTAACACCTCTGCAGATGTTACACCGGTACACACAGCCAGCCGCCGTGATATTCCTGCTTGGGATGATACAGAGAGCACCAGCACAGAGCTGGAGGTCATTAGGTACGTGTCAGTTTTATGGACTTTAAGGGAAGTGACGCACCAAGCTGATTCTGACAATTCTGATCCCCCAGTTAGCTCAATATTGCTCATATGAAATGTCCCAAATTAAATACTACTATACTGAAGAGCACAATAAGTACCGTAGTACAGTAAAAACTAAAATAAAATGGTATACAATGTCTGAGGATCGGTATCTATAACTGTAAATCATCCTTGAAATGCTGTTAGTATGCAGTTTGTTTAATCTACTGTATTCTCAGTACTGAAAACCTGTTGAAAGCATCTGCTCTGATTTCTAGCTGTTAGAAAAACAGCAGACGAGCAGAAGTTGAGTAATGAGCAGAAGAACAGAAGTTATGCAATGACTCAACTGTGGGTTTTTTTTAATTTTTTTTTTAAGGAGCTACGTCTGTCGTCTTTTCTGATTTGCTTAGATAAACAGCTGGTCAAAGAGCTCTTTCTTCTATAAACCACAGTGATGGTCCTATAATCCTATCCTGCAAAATCCACCCTAAAATGCTGTGCATTTAGCAGCAACCAGTTCCCTACAGCATCTATTGGTCAACGGTCAGGGCCTTAATATATAAATGTGCAATTTGGATATAGCCCAGAATATTGACAGAGCTAAATCTATACATCGTTATTTAGAACGAAAAAAAAACTACATTATGTTCACATCATATATCATATGTTCAACTAATTTAAAATTTATGTTATGGTAATTAAAAAAAAAAAAAAGTTTTTTTTCTTTTAACCCTATTTCTCTTAGGTTAGTCAGAAGGAGGAAACCAAGTAAGAAACGCCGTGGAAGGGGATCAACTGACTCTGTGAGCAGTGGCCAGAGCATGCCCTCGCCAGAGCAAGCAGAAACAGAGGAATCTCTTCAGATCAACAAGGAGGACAGAACTGTTGGGGGTAACGTTAAATCGCTGGACGGCTCAGCTCGAGCAGTGGCAGAGAACGGTGAGAGGGTCGAGGCCCACGAACCCGAGGCCCTATTGAGGCTCCCTAAAATGACAGACACCTCAATGGACAGCGTAGGCCAGCCACTCAGAGATGTAATGGATAGGTTAAACGGGGCTCTGGATGGAAGGAGCTGGGAAAGACAAGGTGAGGAGGAAGATGCAGGAAAGGAATGCGTAACTGGCATTAATTCAGCCACATCTCAACTTCAGCATCAGTCCTTTCGGGAGGACGAAGGCGGAGAGCCTCCCGATCCAGACTCGCAGTCACACCTTGTGGCCCCAGCAACTTCTGCACAGTTCTACTGCTTTACCACCCACAGTGCAGACGCTGCTACCGAGAGTGGTAGCCACCATGACTCTGCAGGGAATGGCCAGTCGCCGGCTGATTACAGTGGCCATGAAGATGATGGAGAAGGAGAGACAGCAGAACAGGTTGCAGCCTCCGAAATAGAAGAGAAAGAGAGGAGAACTGTTGAGATGAAGCAGCCAAATGGTCTTGCTCAGATTAAAACTGAAGAAAAAGGAGCTGGAGAAGGGTCTGATCTACCAGAGTGCTCCCATCCTGCGGAATTTAGGTCCGACAAAAGGCAACAGCCATTGTTTAATACTCTTCCTGTCTTTTGCACATCCTACAGAGAGAGAGATGATGTTCAGATAAAAGTAAAATCGTTTTTTCATTCTTTTATTTTCAGGGTCGATAATAATCACCTACTACTACTTATGATCCATGTCTTCCGGGAGAATGAAGAGCAACTCTGTAAGGTATGTCTAAAATCTCTTATAATGGACATTACTTCTAATTCAAATATATTTTACAGCCATTTTATTAGATCTTGTTTATCAGGATCATATCTAGATAAGGGAGAATGATAATTGAAAAAAAGCAGTTGTAAATGCAGGGCAGAGAGCACTCGGATAAAACGCATATGAAATAAATCTTTTAAATCCATCATATGGAATGTATGGTTAAAATTTTGGTTAATCCTACACAGATGGTGAGAATGACTACAGGCCACATGGAGGGGGACCTACGGCCTCTGTTTCTGCTGCTAACAGACTGTTATATTTACTTGTTACGGAAAGGTAAAGTCTGTTTCCACAACCTAATGAAGCAGACCATCTCATAATAATTAATTAAAATATGTTACATGGGCCTTATTTTATAATTGTGTGCTACTTTTTCAGGAGCAGCAGACAAGCCATATAATGTAGAGGAAGCTGTGTCTTACAGTGAACTCGATTACATATCTGTGAGTTAATGTTATTTAATATGAGAGTGCTTGATTTCTTTTGAAGACGAGTTTATCATTTACAGTGGTGTGTGTGTATATATACAGGCAGTGCAACCTGCGGAGTTGTAATCTATTATTAGTATTAACTTGAATTGATTGTGTTCCTCAGGTGGGTTTGGACCAGCAGACTGTCACGCTGGTGTGCACCAATAGAAGACGGCAATTTCTTTTGGATACTGCAGATTGTTCACTCACTATGTTAGTCTGGATTATGCTATATTGCTTCACGTTTCCATTCATTTCAGTGCATTATCTTTATACATGCTGATGTAAAAATACCAGTCAAAACCTAATCAAAAAGATATTTTTTTTATCATCTTGGACCATTACTGTTCACCTTGTGCAGCTTTTGTTCAACTCCTGTCACATATGTTTTATGTCCTTCTGTCAAACTTTTAAAAAGCATAATAACTGACTGCTGGACATCAATATATTTAGCCCTGAAGTTAACCACTACCAAGATGAAGTGAAAACTGATGGTGTATGTTGAAACTCACAATGTTCTCCATCCACTCTTCTCTCCACATTGTAGCTGGTTTCTAAGCATGCTGAAGTCAGCAATGATGAGTGGCTGTACTGAGCTACCTTACCCTGCTGTTCTGACTGATGCAACTATGGAAAGGCTGGCTCTGACCAAGTTTGTGTGCCAAGAGTCACATTGTGAGGTAGGTGGAGCTGGAATACCCATGTACTTTGAAATATAGTTACAAATTATGTTTACATTTTTCCCCCTCCTGGCATAGTTGCATAAGTATAGAATTTCTTTTTCTTTAACCATAGCAATGCTTCTCCATTGTACTGTACACCTTACACTGTGCTACATTACCCCATTTTCTCATAAAAGTATAGTTGAATCAGTCATCACCTGTCAGTGGTTTTCAGGTTATGCTAATAAAACTGGTCACCTTGACCGGTCATCAAGTTACACTGGCCACCTGTAAAGAAGTGAGATGTATTATATAGCAAGTAAACTGTCAGTGCTTGACCAACAGGCAGGCATACAGATCTGAGAGACCCTGTTGAGGACCTTATTATGATGGCTACACAGTCGGGTCAGAGAATCGCCAAAATGCAAGGTCTTTCGTGATGTTCCCAGTAGACATTAGTAGTCATGAATACCTTCTGTGGTCCAAAGGAAGACAAACAGAAACAGGACTCTGGGCACCCAAGGCTTTTTGATTCACATGGGGAGCAAAGGGTAGCCTATCTGGTCCAATCCCACTGAAGATCTGCTGTAGCAGAAAAAAAGCAAAGGGTTAATGCTGCCTTTTGATAGAAAATGTGAATCATGGAGCAGTGGAAGAAAGTGACCTGGTCTGATGAATCATATTTTCTTCTGCATCATGTGGACGGCTGGGTTCCTGTGCATTGCTTATCCGGTGAACACATGGCACCAGGATGCAATATGTAAAGAAGACGAGCCAGTGGAGACAGTATGATGGGAAAATTCATGTGGATGTTACTTTGGCACATACCTCCTACCTAAACATTGTTGTAGAACATGTACACCCCTTCATGGCACTGGTATTCCCTAGTGCCAGTAGCCTCTTTCAGCAGGATAATGTGCCCTGCCACACTGCAAATATTCTTTAGGGATGACCATGACGCAGGGTTCAAGATGTTCACATGGCCTCCAAATTCCCCAGAGCTCAATCTGATTGAGCGTCTGTGGAATGTGTTGGACAAACACGTCCGGTCCATGGAAGCCCCTGCTTGCAACTGACAGGACTTAAAGGATCTGCTGTTAACATCTTTCTGCTAGATACCACAGCACACCTTCGGAGGTCTTGTAGAGTGTATGTCCTGAGAGGTCAGAATTGTTGTGGTGGAACAAGAGAAACTTACACAGTGTTAGGCAGATGGTGTTAATGTTATGACTGATTGATGTATAGTCAGTCTGGTCTAGTTTTGTATCTAGTTAAATTTTTATCTTGTTGGTGTTCCTGTAAATAATGTTTACTCTTCGATTTTACAATGTTGGTGAGGATGCACTATCTGTATGTGAGCAGGTATCGGAGGTCAGTATCCGTCTCTATTCCCTGGTTCACTGGGAAGACCCCATGGAAGTGGGTTTGAGCACTCCTACTTCTCCATCAGGCTCAGGGAAGTCGGGCAGCACCAAGGAGGGAGCACTTCTATATCGAGCAGGAACTTCATACCTGGGGAAGGAGCTGTGGAAGAGTTGTTACCTTGTGCTCAGGTATAGCATCAAGTTGCCATAGAGATCCTGTCGTCACATGACCTACTGTATACTGCGTCAGATTGTAAACTGCCATATTTTTGGTCAAGTTTAACATTGGCATCAGCAGTCAAATTGGCTACTGTGAAAATTATAATAATTTTTTAAATTCAGACTACATATCTCAATTAATAAATGTTCAAATTATCTTCTCTGAGTGTATCGGACTCTGACAATGCCTTTGACGATGCCCCTGCAATGTTGTTTACAACTTTATCTACAGAACTCCATACCAGGATATAATGCTCAACACATAATCCCATATAAAATGGGGATATTAAAATGCAAGTTCAATCAAAATGTTACCATTTTATAGTATAAATGGGATTACTAGGGATTACTTGAATGGGATTGTTCTTATTTCGCTTCACCCCTTTCGCTTGTCAAATATTTTTATTTGAACATGCACATTTATGCATACACCCTTGCACCCCTTGGCCTTGTTTAACTCCTGTTAAACAAATCCTACACAGGTGTACATTCTTACCATTCACTTTTATCCTGTCTATTCAGCTATACACACTAAGCAATATGAAATGAGAGTGCGCTGTATGTGCTGGATATCAGCACAGCTTTGATGTGGCTTTAGGCACAAAGGTACTATACAAGTTTAGGAGGCATCACAAAGCTTTTCTTTATATTTCCGCTTTAGAATAACAGCTATGTTGATGCCAGGCTTCCTGGGGTTTAATCCCAAATACGGTTAAGTAGAAAGCTAGTGCACTAGCTTCCACCTGCCAAGTAGTGTCCTTGTTTAGTGGCTAGAGAGCATTTTGGAATTCAGCTGTGTGTTAGAAGCTAATTATTTTTGTAGCTCTCCTTAGACATAAGTAAAACAACACTGCGCTAATTTAGAATGACTTAAACGACACGTCTTATTAATAATTACTTCTTAGATGACAACTTTATCAGATGTGTTTTCTTCCTGGAAGTGCTTCTGGTTTTGAAATGTAAGTTTTGGCTGCTGCTCTCCTCAGTACTGCAGACCCTAAAGACCTACTGTCCTCCATGCTGGCGATCGAACTAGTGAAATTAACGGTTATCAGAGCACCATGACGCGGAGTGTTGCATATAATTAAACGTAAACGTCCCTTTTATCACCAGTGTGGCATACCTCTCATCCAGTCGGATTACTCAGTCAGAACTAGCTGTTGTATACTAAATGTTGAGTTTTTAATTAACAAACCCTCCATTGAATTTTATTTCATTCAGCAATTATTACTGTCAGTACTAGACAGTAATTCATGTCTTTACCTGATGTTAAATGATTGCCAGTTAAAAGGATTAAAACATGTGGAACCTAACTGGAAGCTATTGGTGCAAACAGAAGTTAGGCATTGTAAAACAATTATCGCTGACCTTCACAATTTACCATTAACTGTGAAAAGCCAAACAAACGAAACTTGTAATTCATTCTGGAACTGTGAATCCATTTGCGTGATTTCTATTCAATATTAAAAGTATACATGACCGCTAGTGGTTAACCATGTCTGTTCTTACACATGTTTGATGTTCATCTAAACAGCAGTGGCATCCTCTTCCTCTATGCTGAAAGGACTGATGTTACTCCACTGATGTCAATTACCATGGGGTAAGCATGTTTACCTAAATCAGTAGTTTTTATTAACTGTTTTAGCCAGACAGATATTTCAGATTCTCTGTCTAGCTGTGTACCTATTTGCATTATTTCTGGCTATGGGCCAGTAATGTGTGTGTGTGTGTTTGTGTGTGTGTGTGTGTATGCGCACACTGCAGGGGTGAGCACTGTGGAGGCTGCAGACGCTCAAACAGCACAGAGAGGCCACATGCGTTCCAGGTGATTCTGACAGCACGGTCTCCTCTAGAGCTGAGTGCAGAAAATGAGCTGGAAATGGCAGAATGGATGCAGCTTATCTGTCAGGCTGTGTCTAAAGGAGTAAGTTTAGCCTTGGATTGATGCACCCACCACCCTTTAGCCATTTTGATGTCTGGTCTTCTAGTCCATTACTTGTAGTAGTGGTAATACTAATACTGCGACTGCTGTGGTTGTTGTTGTTGTTAATATTATTATTATTATTATTTAGCCTAATAAAGCTTTTATTAACATACATTAACATGATTTTAATAAATGAATGATTGAACATAATTTGCATAGGAAGGCTACACAGTTTTGGAACATATCTTCATTACCTCGTGTTGTCTGTTATTCATTCACAGTGCACAAATTATAGATGTGTAACGGACAATAATATTGATTAGTGATCGTATGAATCCCTTGCTCAAACTGTCACTTGTACGTAGGGCTGGACGATATGGCAAAAATTTATATCACGATATATTTCTTAATTCTTAATACGATATAATTCCGATATCGATATGGACAATATTAAAAAGCCTCAGGAAAAAACTGCTGAGGACACACACAATGGATGT
>JAQMYG010000015.1:9490989-9506220 GCA_030014215.1 Clariallabes teugelsi
ATTTTTGCCACAACATGGTAAAGGTTTTAATGATCACTTCTGGGCAACAAGAAACACATCAAACTGTAAAGTGAGACATTTTAAGGACGTTTGGACGGTGTAAATGGTTACTGTACAGTCCATTACTCCACAGAACTGTTCAGTGCAAGTTAACGCTACAGCACTGACTGATGTGAGCTGACATGACATCAGGATTCATTGAGTTTGGTGATATGATGCATGAAGCTGATTACTTCCTCATTAAGATACTTTATTGACACTGTTCTTTATTGCTCTTATACCATTCCCAATTATTACAATTTATAATTAATGAAAGAATAGATTACGCTATTAAATATTGTTTAACATTTACATTAAAATTGTAACATCCATGAAACCTGTTAGATCCTTAGTATATTATTTCAAGTAATCCAAAAGTCTAACTAGGAGCAGGACTTTACCTTTGTGTATGTGTGATTCTATATGCATGGGTCAGCCATAACATTAAAACCCAAAACAATACTGTGTGGGTTCCCCTTGTGTCGCCCTCATCCCCCTCGGGAATGATTCCACAAGACCTCTGGGGGTGTGCTGTGGTGTGAACTGGACTTGTTTGTCTGGCACATCCCATGAATGCACGGTTGGATTGAGATCTGGAGGCCAGATCCCCAACTCTTTGCCTGCTAAGCCCTATATGCAGCAGGCTGTGGTGCATTGAGTGTTCTGGTGCTTTTCAGTCCTGGCCAGCATTGACTTTTTTTCAGTAATCTATGCTGCATTAGCTTTTCTGTGGGATCGGACCAGACAGGCTAGACTCTTGTCTCCACAGACATACAGTAAATGGGACTTGGTGCCAGTGATCCTGTCACCGGTTTACTCGTATATAATTGATCAATGTTATTTAGTTTACCTGGCAGTTGTATAAGTATTTATGTGATCAGTAAGCAGGTGGCCTTGAACATGAACTTGACTGGGTGTGATGGAAAGTGGAGTATGGATTTGTTGTGATTCGGTGGTGGATTTTGGGAGTTTGATTCTGAGACCAAATCTGGAGCTGACATGACCGTGACATGAATCGTTTTCCTATTGTGACATTCCTATTGTGGAAAGTTAGTTATACTGTACCTCTGTTACAAACTACCAACAGTAACAGTAAGAATGTGGTTGATTGTTAAATCATATCTGTTTATAGAAATCCTCAGTAAATCAATGATTATTCTATTTTTTTTTTTTTATCTATTCATTACTAGTCTTAGCCTATATTATGTGAAGCATCCATCATACAAGTTCCTGCAAATGTCCTGTTACTATGGAAGCATAGATAACAAATTGGAATGAGAGCATTAATATAAACCTGTTATTTGCCTTACAGCTGGAATAATTAATTAAATTCCAGTCAGCAGGCTATGTATAAAGAGGTGTTGAAAAATGCTTAAACAGTTTTTTTTTGAACAACGAGGATAGACGTATGTATTAAAAGATTACATAAGTACATTTTATTTTCCAAATTTGTCTGGTCCAAAGGGGCAATTTGCAAACACGACTGACTATAACATCCAACCTTTATGCTTATGTAGAAATATTTCTAAGTAACACCTAAGTACTATAACATTGTTATTATTAGAGTTACACAATCAAAATTGCTATGATAATAAAGGCCATAATAATAAGAAAAGGCAAAGTTCACTTATTATCTTCTACACAGGACCGAAAGGTAATAAACACACAAAAGCTTCCTTTTGTAATGAGAGATGTGTTATCTGCTTTGGGACGTTTGCCACCAGTCAGACTGCAACTTGTCCTAAATGCACCTCTAGTTATCAAATTACTTCCTGCTAAATAATAATTTAAACATATTGCCCCAGCTTCATATACTTAAAAATAGTTAATAAATCCTAATGCATAATAAAGTCTTTGTAGAGTATTAAGTAATTATATTTAATATTTAGCAATAACTAGTTACAGTTTTTTTGGATATTAAACAGATTTTTTTTTATTTCATACTGAGCTTGAAATGAAATTAACCACAGAAATGGAGCTAAGTCGGTTTAGTTATTAATCCAAACGTATTCGTTCATTTAGGCAGGCCTTCTTGGACAGATTAGAAGAAAATATACATGGTCTGGGGGTCTTTCAGTTTTTGTCAGCACTGTATTTGTAACACCTTTAAATTTTAAATTAACCCAATTCCTCACTGTTAGTGTTGCAGTGCATTTATCTCAGATTTCATGTCTATGGCTGAGTCGTGTTCTGACTGTGAATTTATGTGTTTCATAAGGAAACGCTCCATCCTGAAACATGGTAAATATATGTCTATTAAAATATTGGTGACGTATTTGACAGTGCTGGTCCAATCAGAAGTCAGCTCTGCAGTCACTGACGTCACGGGCGGGTTTCTAACACAGTTACAAGAGTATTTAATATGAGACAATAAAAAAAAAACTCCAGCAAGGTTAGGTTTCAGTCACTTTTATAACACCATTTTCCAGTGATGTTCAACATGTAGTAGTGTATAAATAGTGTATTAAAGCACTGTTGCAGTTCTCACTATGGATATACTGTAGTCAAATCTGGGACATTGGTGGCTGTGGGGGCTTGAATGGTTAAGGCTGTAGGTTACTAGGTTTCTGATCGGAAGGTCGCCGGTTCAAGCCCCAGCACCGCCAAGTCGCCGCTGTTGAGCCCTTGAGCAACCCTGTCTGATCCTGGGCTCTGACCCCAGCTTTCTAAGTGGTATATGAGAAAATTTCAATTTCCAGGTTCAGTAAGTTACTGATCAGAAGTGGTTTAAGACCCAGCGGGGATATGTAAAGAGTTTCACTTATAAATTCCCACTGGAATTATATTAACCAGGCAATCAAACAGCACTGTTGGTAATGCTAACAAACAAGAAAGTAGACCAACTTGACAATGAAAGAAGTTTTAGCCAAAAAAGTCAACTCAGAATTTTATCATAACATGAATATATGAATATGCTACTTGGATTTTTTTTCCTTGTTGATTTTATTTTTATGTAAGTAGTAAATAGTAATAATCTGTGCCAAATTTGTTATAATGAAATGTTTTATCGTTTTTTCCTTCTTTATACAGTATGCATGCTCTTATACTCAGATCTACAGTGTTACACACTGGCAATAGAAAAATGATTGAAAAACTGAAACATCTGACCAGTATAAACGTCACCCTAACATGTTTCCAATCTTTTTCTGTTTTTTCCCTTTTCGCTCTCTGTTTTCTGTCTATTTTCCATCTTTTCTGTCCTCGAAGCAAGCGACACGTCTGGCAACTTGAGGCGAGCCCTCAGGCTCTGAGGGTCTCCAAGAGAGGGTGCACTTAAAAAGCAAGGGCTGGACCCCCATCAATAATCATAAAAGAAAAGGAAACAAGCAACCAAAAAAATAATAATAACCCTAAAAGTTTTTGCACATGTTTTGCACTGTGTGATGTTTTGGTGAGTGTGAGTTTTCAGCTGTTTTCATTGGATGGTTGGTTGGTTGTGTATGTACACATTTCTAAGAGCATGCCTGTTTCATTTAGAAGTTTCCATCCGGTGGACTTGTAATGCCAAAACAAAAATCCCAAACTGTTATGCTTCCAAATACAGTCCATCCTACATTCCATCTAAATCCTGATCAGTGTGTAAAAAAAAAAAAAAAAGGGAGCTAAACTGGAGTTCATCCTGTTCTGGTGTATGGATAGGTTCTGTGTGATAAAAGAACACATTCGTATTCATCCAAACAATTTTTTTCCCAAATAAATAATTGATAAATGTTTACACTGTCTCAGTTTTTTTTTTCTGGGAAATTCTGGGATCGGCAGATTTTTATTATTTGCACTGTAAAGGAATGGGAATTAAAGGGCCATTTGAGTTAAATATGTTTGAGCAAGTTTTGGAACTAAATTAGATCAGTCTCACGTCTCACACTGGAGTGTTTAAGCAGTGTTTTTTTCAGAGCTGGGGATTGGATGCCAGTTGGCAGTAGCACTGGAACGTTAATCTCGTGTTAACACGTCCTTGAGATATACACACTGCTTTCGTTTCACTTTTTACCCGTATGCTCTCCCTTGTGATCTCCCGCTGATCGTTAAATCCAGCAAAAGGTTCATTTCAGTCAATCACACTCTTGACCTGAAAAAAGCACCAACACAGAATAAAGGTGGAAAAAACTGAATATATAAATCCGGTTTATTGGAAGTCAGCTGCAGACAGGTGTTCTGTTAATGATTTCTCCAACCCAAGGGAATAAAAAAAAAGTAAAAAAGAATTTCTATGGCCCAGGGCTCTGTGTCTCTCTCACTCTCCCTCCTTCTGCCTCCCTCTCCCTCCCTCTCTGCCAAATCCTGCAAAGGCTTCGTTTTTGATTGTTGCGATTGCAGCGCGTTCTTGTGCTGTTCTGCCTGAAGGAAGAGTGCGTTAGTACATGTTGGAGCTCTGAAGTATGCAACGTGGACAGCATCCATCATGCTGCACTTACGCACAAGCTGGATCTAAACAAAGTCTAGCAGAAAAACGTATGGTTGCTGCTTTTAATGCTCTATCCAGGTATTTGTCACAAACACCATAAAGTGGCATGGCGGTGAAAACCCACAACACAGAAGTGTATCCAAAATAGACGAGGTGCTCCTGATGTTTGATCATGGATGGCCTTGGCTCTGTGGAATTCACATGGAAATACCTTGCTTTTCTTGTTTTCAGGTTTTTATACTTAAGTAGATGAGAATTGTGGGACAGACAGGGTTAAGTTCAGGATGTTTGAGTTCGAGCATGCCCTCTCAGCTACCCAGCTTTCTCCTAAGTGATACTTACTTAATTACACACACATACACGCTTGAACGCTTGCATGAATACTCATATCTCCTTCCCTTCTCTCTCTCTCTCTCTCTCTCTCGCTCACCCGCTCTCTTTCTCCCCCTACCTGTCTGCTATTCACTTGCAAAGCACTACTGTTGACACACAGGAATCCAGACCTACAGTACATACACACACACTCTCTCAGACCAGGAAGATTCTCCCACAAACACACAACAACTCGCTCCTCTCTCCCTCTGACTGGGAGTAAACGGAATCAATCCAGACACAGTGGACCCGAGGACAAATCTTCTTTCACCCCGATCTGTTTTCGGTTCTAAGAGGGAGAGAGGGAGCAAAGAGGAGAGAGAGAGAAAAAAGCTGAAAGACGGCTTTGCATTTTAACTAGATAGGACAGGCAGCAGCTGTGTTTTTCATGTTTTATGGCTTTCTTTGTGTGCTGCTGCGCTGCAGAGCAGAGGTTGGGAATTTTGAACTGAAGATCTTGACTAGCTTCCAGTGTCTGTTGGAGGACCGTGGTAGTGTGTGGCAGAGGAGGGAGAAGGGATCGGACTGAGAACGTGGTTCATGGAGTCATGGACACCACCATGCTTCAGCTGGATACTTCACTGGGCTGGATTTGCACACTGCTTGTAGGCAAAGTCCATTCCAGGAGTTACTGACGGCTTTCAGGTACATCTTTTGCATCAATCCGTAAAAGAAGTCTCGTGTGTGTTTTGTTATACTTCTGTGATCGTATGAAGATTATTCCGTTTTCTTATTACACACATCCAATGGTTCTGGAGCGTCTATAAACGATTTCAGTTTAAGGTTATTACCTTTGCTTCCCTGGAGGCTTGGGCTAAGGTCCAGTATGAGTTTCTTGGATAGCAAGCATCACACGCAATCAGACGCCAACAATCCAGCTTGCGAGCTTGTTGTGTTTGCATAGCTAATGATCTGTCGGCTGCGTGTGATGTGCAGTGCTGTGCAGAGCTGGAACAGCAAGCGTGCAGCTGGAGCAGCGGAAGGCAGGTGAGTGCATGTCCAGGACACGCCAAGAGAGGAGAGATGTAAAAAGAACTGAACATAGCTGAATGGCAGAAGAGTCTTGAACTTGGTTCTTTGTGTCCACAGCTTGAAAGGCTTGTCTTTAGGTTTGAAGTCTTGGCTTTATTTATGGTTTTAATGTCTGTTCTTTTTTTTTCTTTTTTTTTTAAGTCGGGCAGCTTGAATTACTGCCTCGTCACAGTCAAAGGGCGGTTTTAAACTGAAGCGTGTAAATACTGTTTGTTGACTGATAAGCGCTTTGAGAGCTTGTGTCTTAGGAACTAGTACTTTTTGAGAGATGAGATCCTGAGATTTTTTCTATTTGTATGATAAGTTAGACATTTTCACTTTAAAATCTGTTTCCAATGAGGCTTTGTTTTTGTCCACGTTGCTTATATTGACCTAAATTGCAAATTGAAGAAAAGTCTTTAAAGTGCAGCTCCAGGTGTTGAACCCTGAACGAGCATTTTCCAGATAACACTCTTAAGTGAATCACAACTATGTGGAAAAACTGTGGTGTTTCATCTTAAATCTTACTAATCCTCGAGTGCTGCTTAAACATCAGCCTGGTGATGTGAATCATATTTCGGTTATGTTCAAGAGAGGACAGGAAGTGACACAAACGAGTATCAGATCACAATAAAGTCACATTCATCCTCTTTCTTTGTCTGTATTACTGCTTTGTCATATCATAGTCACTGAAAGAGAGATCTCAATTGCATTTCTGGCTGCATCAGTGCTTTTGTTTGTGTCCCCGTTGAATGGGATGATATCAGGTGCCTTTCGGGCTCCCAGGCGAGATACACCATGTAAAACAGACGACTTGTGCAATGAACGCGTCTTTCAAATCGGCCCGTCGTTAGAACACTGCGGACAGATGAAACCGTCCATAAAGAGGTCAACTGAGATGATCTCATTATGCAATCTGGGCTGGCGGTAAGAAACAAAAGTCAACTTTTTGTGCCCGAGGTGTCAGTGAGAAATATACTGTAGGATAGTTTCCTATGGGTGTTTTTAGTTTCTAACCTTTATAAAGACAGTAAGGACTCTCGATCCACAGTTTATCAAAACCGAGTTTTTATTTGTAGATTTGTCTCAGAATCTTCTCCCATTTGCTTCCTCACTCGTATGTTTGTCTGACATACTCCCATGTCCCCTTCAAACCTAGGTCATTACTGTACATCTCAGCAGCAGATGTAGGGAGACAACCGTGCATAATGGACAGGCGTCTTCCTGAAAGCATGAAGTTCAGACATGATTTTGTTAACACATAATGCAGAGACTCATGTAGAGTTTTGTTAACTTAAAGGTGTCATCCGAGCAAAACATTATTCAAATCAATTCGATTTGTATGTGTATTGCTCTTTTAACAATACTCATTGTTGCAAAGAAGCTTTACAGCGTTAAAAAAATATGGAAATAAATTAGAGACTGAAGTGACTATAGGAAGAAACCTTGACAGGAATCAGACTCAACATTCCAACTCAACCAGACCCATCATCATCTGGGTTATATCAGATAGTATAACCAAATATCAGTCCCTGGTATATTTGTGTATTATGAAGTTGAATGTTTAATATTTACAAGTTCAATAATTATGAAGTTTTATTCACATTTAAGACTTTTTTTGTCAGGGTAATGCAACCATCTCATTAATGAAAAGTCTACTTACTAAAAATCTTCTTAATGTATTCCATGTATAAACAAAATATCTTTCTGTGCTGTTCCCATCAACTGATCTCCACAGCGGGCCGTCCGACGTGGCACAGATTTTACACCATATGGTCTTCATGGCACGACTTTCTTATCTTGCTTATCAGCATGTTTTAAATCATACTTATCAAATCAACATCATGAATATTATGACTAGAGAAAAAGTTGCAAAAGGGTCGCTTTGCTTAACATAATACTGTAGGTGTAAAGCGTTCCTATAATACCTACAAACGTTTCAAGAACGGTAACATTTACGGTTGAAACGTTTTGCTGGTATTTAATTGTTAACTATTAGAATTACCTATATGCAGCATAAAAAAAAAACATAATTAATGACCGGGGTCAATCAAACTCACTCCCCTTTTGAGTGACATCGAGTGACATTCCTTTAGTTATTTTACAGTATGTACACTTATGTACAGTATGTACACTTCTACTGCATTACTACTTCACACTATTTTTCCTTATAGGTCAAGTACAGATCTAAATACACAAATCTTTGAACACCAAACCAAACTTGCCTTGGGTGATCGTTACAGTTTAAGACTAGCTAACATCTCTTTATTTGATTTGTTAGCTACTATGTTATCCTCGTAACTACAGATATTAAACTTGAACTGAGTCAAGTTTCCCCCAAATTTCCTTTTAGTTACTTTTTTAGGCACATTACATTTCTAGTGCAGAAATAAAAAATAAAATAAAATAAAAAGCTTCAAAAATTACTGATTGATTTACTTTCATTCTTGGCTTAGATATTTGCTTTAATTTTGTATCCCCACCCTGAGCCCTTGCATATCCCATGACAGTTATTGTGACTGCAGGAATTCGCTTTTAATGCAGCATGTCTGTTTGGCAAGTCCCGTCTGATTTACAGTTTAATTTACCTCCCTGTTCGCACTCTATCCCTCCATCGCCTCCCTCCTTTTCCTTCATCTCCTTGCCTTGTGGACTCACTTTGGAGCAGCACCTGCCCCATCACCTGTCAGTCAGAGGAAGCAACTCAGCTCTGGATCTGCACCTACATGTACTCAGGCAGCAGATTTGCTTAAAAAGGACGCTGTGGCTTACTTATTGAGCCTCCACCCTTCCCCAATGTCAGTCCATGATTTTTGGGTCAGCGGAGCTATAGCGAGTGAAAGAGGCCCTCAGGGGTACCTGGCTTTGTTGCTAATGCCATTTCACTCAGCTCTGTTTGCCTAGCTTATTGTTAATAGAATGCACAGGGTTGCTCGAGCTCACCTGCAGAATGAGTAGATGGTGAAGGAAGAGGAGCAGGGCTATGGGGGTTGCAGAGTTTGACCTTCTAAAGTCTCACCTGGGGCAAGTTGCTGTGGCACCAGTGACCAGGATATAGCCACACAAAACGGGGTCTGTTGTTCTGTTGCATGAGCTGAGGCACACAAGGCTCTGTGTTCGTTCCCCCACCACAGCTTGCTGGGCAATTTGAGTGGAATGACAAGAGCTTAGTTATTTGGGGAATGCAGAAAGTGTCTGCATGTGTCTGAGACCTTTGCTGGGAATGGTGGTGGGGGAGGGGGGTTTGGAGACTGGGTTTGGAAATGAACTTACAGTAATTTATTACCTCTGTTGTTCTGCAGATGTGTCAATGTTCATGCGTTTCTTGCTGGATGTTAACACTTAAATAACTGGTATGACTTATAACTCAGAAAATATGCCTTTTTTTGTTAATACAATTAAATTGACAGGCGCACACACACACAATCTAATCCTAATGGAAGGGTAATGTTTTGAAGTTTTTAAAAAAGAAATATAAAATTGATCAGTGATTAGTCGACTATGCTGAACCATTTTTTTAAGCAAAAGGGAAATGTTGAACAGTAACTCAGACTCTGCATTATTCCTTTTTAGGTTTGTGTTCTGGCAGCACACTTGCATCTTCAGGGTTGAGGGTTCGATTGCTGCCTCTGTGTGCATGGAGTTTGCATGTTCTCCCTGTGCTTGGTGGGTTTTCTCCGGGTACTCCAGTTTCCTCCCACAGTCCAAATACATGCAGATTAGGCTAACTGGCATTTCCAAATTATGTGTGTGCTTGTGTGCCCTTTGAAGGATTGGCACACTGTCCAGAGTGTACCCCGTCTTGTGCCCTTAATCCCAGGGGATTGGCTCCAAGCTCCTCAAGACCCTGTACTGTACACCATCATCAATATTGTATACCCTTGTGCAATCCTTATATGAGGACTGTGAGGTATAATAATTTTACCAAACGCCTTTCAGTTTGAAGACAATGATTAAGTTCATTGTCTTCTAATAAGAAGAACAGTAAGGAGAAAAAGACATTTACAGAACAGTAGACTCCAGGTCTCAGAAGGCCATACCACATGCCTAACTGATGTTTCATTTAAAATGTTTCTAGTTTTGCCTCCACTCCCAGTACTGACCACTATTTAAGTGAATTTCTTGAGCGTTTTTTGTTCATGTCTCAATGTGTGTGGGTTTGTCTTTGAAAAGCGATCCTCAATAAGCCTGCAGGTATGTGTAAAAGGCCCATCCCTAGCTCACACCTGTCTAGCTCTGTAGCCTGCAGGCTGTTTCAGGCTCCCATTTGGCCAAGTCCCATCACATCTAATATGATACTGCACAAGCCTGGCTCACCTCGGGAATGACTCTGCACAGAGAACACGCAGCAGGCTCAGCAAAGCCGTTATTGTGTAGTCGGCTTTCAAGAGACTTTTGAAAGACCTGCAAGTGTCACGCACCGGTCCATGTTTAAACACGAAGAGCCCATTTTGTGTGTGTGTGTGTGTGTGTGTTTTTTTTATATATATATATATATCCACGAATGTTGCTACCAAAACAATACAAACAAGTTAATAATTGTCACAAGCTTGTGTTTTTAATTTTTACTCTTTAACATTTGAGATCATGACTCTTGGATCATCTTTACTGAATGTAGACCGAAACTAAAGAGTGTGTGGGATGGTCAATCTCAAGGTGTTTTCAACAAGCCGATCACATTTCAAAACAAATAGCCTGTGTGTGACTTGTTCTTACCTGCCTCTGGCCCAATTATTACCTTGGGGGATGGAGAATTTTGGCTCAGTTCACTAGCAGAGCTGATAGTGATTAAATAAAGGACATTGAGTACAATTGAATTCATCACAAGTGGGTCATTATCTCATTGAGTCATTACTATGGCTTTCTAATCTAAGGTCTGTTTAAGCAACCTTAATCTAGTGAACATTATCATCAGCAGTAAGATGTCAATAATACAATTAGGAGGAGGGAAAAAATAAATCTTCTTTCAAAGGTAGCAATTAAAGAACATAATGTTTGGGGACGTGTTGTTCAATATGTGTTGGAAAAGGGATTGACACTAATTCTACTCATGCTTTGGACCACCTAGGTTCAAATGCATCAATTAAACTGCAGTGTTTTTAAATTATAAGTTTAATAAATAAAAATTTAAATAAAACAGGCCTGCTATATTAACATGTTTGAATTCATTAGCTATGTACTGTATATCGGTGCAACTGAATGCTTTAAGAAAAACAAAACAGCTTCACTAGTCTAGGCTGCTTAACCCTTTCATAACCCTTTCAACCCTGCATAAATTATTTTAAAACATCCAGATTTAAGATTCATCCATGTTTCACATTTATTACTTAAAATTGCGTGTCATCCAGTGACATTTAAATTTTTGTCTAAATATGACAGGAAATGAACCTTTATCTTCCAAAATAATAATATTTATTATAATAATAATAATAATAATGATAATTATTATTAGGAGTTAAAATCATAAATAAAATATGTCATTTTTAAATAGACGGGGGAAAATAAGTTAAGGACAGAATTTCCACTCAAGAGAAATATGGAAGTTGAATTTATTGTAGCAAACCAGACATAATATCTCAAAAATCATAAAGGCTACACAAGGCCAAAATCATTTTAGGAATATTCTAACATACAAACTTTACAGTTTTTATATATACAAACTATACACAGGTGGTTTTGAAAATAAAATCAATAAAAAATAAAACCTTTTTTTGAGTAATGAAAGCTTAGTAAAAGCTAAGTCTGCACTAAGTCAAGAGTTTTTTTTTTTTTTTCATTCAATTTTGGATTTTGTTGTAGTAAGTGTGTAAAGATATGCCAGAAACACTGAGAATGGTGACTAATCTATAGATCAGCAGAAATCATGAATGATGTGAGAGACGTGTTTTAGAGATGATTTACTTGTGACTTATATATGTTTAATATATAATTATTAATATATAAGTGTATTATATACTTATATATATTGTGACTAATGTATGTACATGTAAAATTATATGAAACAGAAATAAATCATGAAAGGGTAGTGAAAATAGAAAGCAATCAAGTAGCACTGACAAAGAAAGAAAAAAACAGAAATTTTAATTATCAGTGAATTAGACCAGTAGACATTAGTGGGCAAGATGTATTGTAACACTTAAGTATTGTTTTGTCCCAGTATAAAACATATTCTATCTTTTATCTCCTAATCAGATGATATTCATAGGTCATTAATAAAATACTGGAATTTATTGTACAGTTTTTTCTGTTTTCTGTATGTAGACTGATTATTGATCGATTGGTTACGGATACACACTGTCCTGTCTGTATGAGCGTTTTTGAGGTTTGGAGGCATTCATGTAGCTAGGGATGATTTATCACATACATCATTTAAAAGGATTTTGTCAGATTATATATTGGAGATCATGTATAAAAAAAAAATAATAAATTAAAAAAATTATTTATATATATATATATATATATATGCGATAACTAGTATGTTCTGCTTAATCAGGCTGATCTGGGTCTGTACAGAAAAAAAGTTGTCTGCATTCTTGAACGTAACTTGAGGTAATAAAGATGTGTTTCTGTTCATAAACAAATTATTCTATTTGTAGGTATTCCACTTTTTCTGGGATTTCCACCATTCTTTGTCATCCTCCCACTGGTTGTAATAAAAACAAGTCTTGAAGCATTGATCACATTCTACAATTTGAATGTTCTTGACACATCACCTTCAGTCGTCCTTGGTCTGATTGGCATCTTATTGTTGTTTTATTATATGAGAATATTATTATTAACCGGAGAGTTTAAAATGCTTTGTTTGCCACAGTGGGAAATGTGGCATTGTGCCATGCGCAGTGGCATTGTAACCCCTTACGTGGGTGCTGAAGGTGCCAATCTAAACACAGCCTGAGCACTGAGGTGGAAAAACAATATCCACACATGCCTTAGGTCATATTTACTTTCACTTAAACATTCACCTGCTCCTTTGTTAATTGGGTCTTATTTTCCAACTGCACTTCACCTACTTTGTGTGTGTTTGCGTATGTCTCATGTATAAACTCACTCCCATCAGGGAATTTCCCATCACAGGATATACAGATACATTTTCCAAAGAAAGCAACCCCAGCAATCTTTGTGTTTACGTGTCAAAGTGGCCCAGAGGACCGTCTGAGTTTGTTTTACAATGAGGTCATTGGGTCAGTAATGGTCGAAAGTGACTGACACGGACATGGGAACACAGAGTCATGTTTCAATAACCGGGCTGTCTCTTTTGCGTCTCTCACCATCTCTCAAGTGTTGCAGGGTTGTGTGAGGCCGATGCTTTAGAATGGGTTAAGCCAGGAATTCTATGACTGTCATAGTTGAGTAAGTAGAGGAAGGCCTCAGGCACTAGGGGAGATTCTGACCTCCGAAATGTAAACATGGCACGCTTTACTCGCAGCTGCTCCTGCTCACTCCGTCAGAGGTAGAAGTCCATACCTGCTACAATTAAAATCAACTCCTCTACTCTTATCTTAGATAAGCGTGGCTGTTTATTTAACCGGAGAAATCCACTACTTATGATTAGACATGCTTTAAATACATTAAAACAACATGCATTAGAGTTGCTTATTAAACTTAGAATATACATTTCAGCTGTAATTACTGTTAACTATTAGCTTTTGTGGAAATTTCGGAAATAGTTTAGCCTGGCCTGAAAAATCAAACCGGTCCTGAAAAATATTAACCACTTAATATCCAGGTGTATTATTCATTAACTACTATGAATTATTCAGTAACTACAGTAACTACTATACTGTATGTCTTGGGAGTTTGCTAATTTTTGGAAAAAGTACCAATTCAATCATCCTGTCACTTCTCTTGTTCATTGGTAGCTAAAGTGAGTGTGGAGACAGCTCACCCTGAGCAATTTGCTCTCTGCAAGTGTAGGAGATTGCCTCGAGCGCACTGACCACCCAGACCCAGGCCAATTAGAGCAGCTGTGTGAGTTTGGACCAGTGCGATATGACACACAAACAGAAGCCTGTGTCACCACACTGTCAGCCCCTTCAACTCAAAGACACGCACAATGAGGGGAAAATCCCTGAAACAGAG
The DNA here is from genome assembly GCA_030014215.1 of Clariallabes teugelsi. Lineage (NCBI taxonomy): Eukaryota > Metazoa > Chordata > Actinopteri > Siluriformes > Clariidae > Clariallabes > Clariallabes teugelsi. The sequence continues at coordinate 9,504,896 of JAQMYG010000015.1, forward strand.
CAGAAAAGGAGGCAGGAAGTTTGGAGACTTAACTAAGGATTAACGTCCTGGAAGTGGTTTATGTGCACATTTTTGTTTGCGAATAGTAGATTTATTCATTTTCCTTCCTTTAAGTCTGCATACAGGTATGTTATTGTTTACATAATAGTTTACAATAAGGTTCCATAGTAATCCATTAACTATGCAAGCGCAAATTATGAATGAGTGTCAAAACTATTTGAAATGAACAAATGTAGATTTCATTAATGAAATGAATAGAAGATAAGATATATAACAATGAATCAAATGTGGTCTAAAATAGTGCAAGCCATGGCCTAAAATTATAGAATAGACCTGGAGCTCATCTTGTGAAGAAAAGAGAATAAAATATTAAAGTTAATCTCCCCATGCTTGGTGGGTTTCCTCTGGGTACTCTGGTTTCCTCTCACAGTCCAAACACATGCAGATTAGACTAATCAGCATTCTTAAATTGCCTGTTGTATGTGTGTGTGTGTGTGTGTGAGTGTGTGATGGTTCTTGCCCTGTAATGGATTAGCACCTGTCCAGGCCTCCCACAGACCATTACAGGATAAGCAGTATAGAGAATGGACATTTAGGTTCGCTTACCTATTATGCAAAGGGTTTACGTTTGTTTTAAACAGAACTACCCATGAATGGTTTTAGTAAAAATAGTAACAATATTTAAAAAACTTTTGTGGATTAATTATTATTTTGCTCTACACATATATTTAAGAGCTAGCTTGGCTTGCAACTATCACCAACTATAATGATGTTAATTTATTCTTTAATTTATACTTCCCACTAGAATTTAACATTATTCATTGCATAGTTTCGTGATTAATTTCCCTCTGGGTGTTTTTTTTTTTTCCTACAAAGGAATGGGGTTAAAAACTTACATGACCTTCTGAAAAGATTAAAAGATTCAGTCTTTTGGCTTAAACAGAATTTTGGCACCATTAGTTTAGAGAATAAAAAAGCTATTAATCAAAGTCTAAGCACGTGAGCATAATACTGAAGAATAATGTATCCAACACTTGGAAAGTGAAAATATCTTTAATACTGTGAAATGCATCCAGTGTTTCCTATTATACGCTCACCATATAAACTATTTATAATTATTAAATCTATTTTCAGGCTTTTTTTCTCCAAATTTTTTATAGATAATTTTTCATTTTAGGTATGGATGTATAAAAAGATGCAAGATTATCTTTGAAGAGAATAAGAAAATCGAAAAATCTTGAAATGTGAAACTGATTTATAAATATATGCCTAAGTTTTTGCCACAGTACTCTCTCTCTCTCTCTCTCTCTCTCTCTTTATATATA
>JAQMYG010000015.1:9506231-9516799 GCA_030014215.1 Clariallabes teugelsi
GAATCGTTCCAGCAGCCAGATCTTCCTATCCTTATGTAGCAGCAAGAACACTCTCTGAACTGCTTGTTTAGAACAGGGCTGGAAAGATGGCCCAGTGCTTCAGAGTGTTCATTGCTCTTGCATAGTACCTGGGTTATTATTGTTCAGTGTTGTAAAATGTAATCTCTATATCCTTGTGCTGCCTTCTGTATAAACTCCATATATTGTTATGGATGATGCAAAGTTTAACACGGCGACTTTACGATGAGCAAACCATCATTAGCTTAATGACAATTGTATAGAAACCGACGGTATTTACAGCTGAAAGATCATGGCAGCCTTAACTGTCAGAGGCAAGAATTCTCTTCTTTAATTACAGCCGTCATAAAAGGCCTGCCATGTCTCTATTCATTTAGCATGCAGACACAGTGACTTAAAGGAGCCTAGTGAAATTACAGGGAAAATGAGAGCGGCAAAGAAACATACGCAAATGGCACCTTCAGAGAAAATATATGGGGTGTTTTTTCAAAAACCATAAATGACACAAGACATTAAACTGATTGTACGGAAAGGTGTAAGCTAATGGGCTATAATATAATGTGTAATGGAATTCATTTAGCATTAAACCATTATGCAACATTGCAAGATGTGCAAATTTGCACAATTTGATTTCATTTTATTGCATCTCATTCTATACTGGTTTTGACGTTCTAAGGTTTCTAGAGGTTTAATAATTAAAGAATGAATAAACATTGGAAAATCATATCTTAAGTGTACTGAGGTATGAGGAACCTTTGCACTGCAGTAATCTGTGTAGTTGAGAGGGTTTCGTTTACCGATCAAATCTCCGCTCATTTTGAATTGTGCTCAGTTTTATGTGTGTGTGTGTGTGTCCTATCCCAATCTGTTCCCACACCCTCTCAAATCTCCTGTGCACCTAACAGCCCTCTCCATCTGAGAATAAAGAGATCCTTTGTTTGGCACAGGGAACAGGTAACCATTTGTGCAGTGCGTGCTCAATGTTATGTGGATGCGTGATTGTAATGTGTGCGCTGTGGTGGTGGAAATGGGTTTTTAATTGGCAATGTGTGTGTTTGAAGCAAATGGAATATATTTTGTGCAAGTCATGCCAAACGTATCCCATGGGTGACTATGCTTTAGTTCTTATGAGCAATATTTTAGGCGTTGTAGAAACAAAGCAGGAAAAGAGAACGAAAAATCCACTTCTAGCTTCTTTGTGTGTGGGAGTAGAGACTTTTAGTCATATTTCTTCTATTTACCTTAAGGCGCAGTTTACAGCAGTCATTCAAGTTACAGTATGTACATAGTGACTTCTTTCTCCCTAAGGACATACAGGTGAATGCATCCTCATGGCCTGTATAAAATAAAAGCAAATATATCTCCATCTTAAACTTTCAACCCAGGGCACAGGTGGTAAACAACATAGATGCTCCACCGACCTACAGTAGTTTGTGGTATTTTGTGAGAAAAAGAATGCCAAGAAGTGAGTAAATGAGATGGTGCAATTACTTCAGTAATAGCCATCTGGACTATGGACTTCTGGATGTGAAATGGTGCTGCAGTGGCCATGCAGAAGTAACAGCGTCTGGGATGAACGTGGCAGAAGGAGCGGGTGGGGGATAAGTACAGGGGCTGAGAGCTGAGAAACCACACTCTTTAATTAAAGCAGGAAGACACAGCACTGAAGCTCTGACAGAGTCCAACCAAGCAAAAGGGGAGGAGAATAGTCTGCTCTAAAGTTAGCTTTACCCAGCAACACCAGGATGTTCACTGACAGATGGATGAGATACTCTTTGGTGTCTTCAAGCCTGGCCTGGCAAGGGGAAATTATCCAGATGAATATGTTCGTCTGTGTATGAGAAAGCGAGCTGATGGTTCATAAAGACTCTTAGAGGTTCCCTGTTTTGCAGTTGGTCTCTCTAGAGGAAACACTTCATTTTGCAAGTAGAACCAAATTATAAAATAAAGAACTATCCAAAGAACTACACAACAAATTTTCCAGTGTTGAAACAACAACCAACGTGTTAAATTAACACCCTGCAGTATTTATATAAATGGAGTTGGACTCATTAACTCCAAAAGTGTTAAATAATCACTGGGGATTTTAGTGCATATCAAGGATCTCTTTTTTTCACATTTAAATAATCTTGAGTCACCCCACATTTCGTCATATTTCTTCAAACTTTTTTGTATTTTTAATGTAGTCTTAAGGAATACTTCTCCAGGCTTTCTGAAGGACGTTTTGGCTCTCATTTTCAGTCCAGTCCCTGACCAGTTGGAAACAGGTCAGATGATGACAGATGCTGAGTGGTTGGAACAGACAAGAGGGGAAATAATACGGCTGCTGAGGTTGTAACGTAATCAACCAATCTTTAGACACTTTGCAGCCTTTCACAGTGAAACATTTGTTCATATTTCTAGAATTTATTTTAAACTAATATGAAGAATTGCGGGGTAGCTCAGGAATTTTGCACAGTACGGTAGAAACACATACTGCATGACAAATGTGGACCTAAAATACTGGACGTAAAATATTATAAAATTTTTATAATAGCCATGATTTGTCCTATATCTGATTCTCTCTACTTTTTTCATATCCGTCCTATAGCTCCCATGTGTCATCTAAGCCATGCTCCCTGGCTATGGATTCTCTCCTCTCCCTGACTTCCTGCCTCACCTCCACTCGTTCTGTTGCCGAGGGGAGAGCTCTGCCATGTGGATCCCTGGTTCACCTGAGTCCCAGGCTCTGAACAGCTCCCAGGAAAACAGGCCACTCCTGCGCCAGCACATTGCTGTATGTCAACAGGAGACATTAGCTTTCATCGACCTTCAACAGACTAAAACAAATGGCTTTTGTTCATCGTTGTTGGGAAGAAGCAGTTCCTCACCATGCTTTTCTGGCTCACCTTATAATGGACCTTCCTCAAACTGCCCCAGAAATGGAGAGACAAATGCCAGCATGGGCGACATGAAACTTGACCGGGATAGATATGACGTGGACGAAGTTCAGGACAACATCAGAGCACCCTCTATGGACTCACTTAAGACATACTCTGAAATGCTCTTACCACAATGTTCTCCCAAAGATCTGTTCCTTCCTCTGTCACCAATGTTTGCATCCAGCAACAGGGACTCTGTGGACTCGCAGCAGGCCAGCTCTCCCTGCTCTTCAGCAAGCTCAGAGCTGCAGAGTCATGATCAGTTTTGTCTACAGAGGAGAACATCACAGGGATCTTCAAGGGAGAAGTCTATACGTAAGTGGCATCATAATTTAGCTACTTCATGACACATTGTAATTTTTTTTTAAAGAAAGTTAGATAGTGTAATGCTTTTGGCACATGTATGGCCTACTACATCAAACCATATAATTGGTAACTTGTTACCATATCCCTGTCTTATATTTTGATATTTTGTGACATTGTAATTGATTTGTGTTGCTCAAGCTTGTGTTGTTTAGTTACCAATCCTGCACCTTATGTATCATGTGACAGGGCGCAAGATGAAGGTGTACTCACCTGACAGTGTAAGTGATGACTCTCTTAACAGTCCAGTACACGAGTGGATCCCTGGATCCTTGGAGTCCTTCATAGAGGGAGAGTTAGGATTAGTGGGCTCCACCGTGCCCACATCTCAGAGCTCCAGCTCCTTGTTAGATTTAGAAGAAGAACTCACTCTACCTTCCTCCTCTACATCACCGTCACTGGTTTCGGATCCCCCAAATGAGGATGTGGCATCAGGGGAAAGGGCAAGTGAAGGAGGAACAGGTGAATTGGACTTGAGGGACAGTGGGCATTTACAAGGTTCAGCCTTGTTAGTTGGGCCTTCCCTGCCTCATCCGCACTCCCACCCTATGCCCCTGCCCCGTTCCCGTTCAGACCATGAACGGCGACGGTTCTCAGCCTCTGAGCTCATATCACGCCTGCAGCTTTCACAGAGGAAGAACTCTTTCACCCTAAGGCTGGGAAAGTCGCTGTCTGCCCGCGTGGCCTCCCGGGATCGTCACCATTCTGTAAACTCTGGCCAGGACTGTGAGTGCTTTCAAAACCCTTTTAATATTTTCACTCCAAAAACTGTCTGCGATCTAATACAGCAGAGAAGACATTTTGTCAGTTAACTTTAGGTCAGAGACCTTTTCTGGAGAAGACATTCTGACAAATGTTACAGACATGGCTGTTACTCATCCGCTCAAACACTTTCTCTGTTTGTAGACAAACCCAACATCAGGCAGCGCCTTTCAGCAGGCTCGAGTGACAGCACTCAACAAAGCCCAGTGGGATCTGCACCACCACTGCCCTCTGCTGACAACCCACTGCCACAGCATAGGAGAAGCTCCAAGCTGAGGTGATTGTCCTCCTCGCCCATCGTTCACGACCAGCAGACTAGAATCATATCATTCTACGATTAAGTTGTTTTGTAATTCTTTTCTGCACAGTATGAGAAAAGATTCGATTGATGAAGATGCAGACACCACAGTTCGAAGTCCCAAACGCCTGTCACGCTTTCTACCCAGTTGTAAGTGTAGCTTAAGAAATGTTAAAAGGTATGTGTAGCCCTCTGAAGTACACATTTCCTACATGGTTCCTTTTCTTCCATGTCAGTGGTCCTGTATCAGGAGTACAGCGACGTGGCTATTAATCGTGAGATCCAGAGGCAACAAGGGGCCGAACCTGGAATGGAAGATGACCGGGCTGGAGACAGTGCATCCCCAACCAATCTCTCTCCCTCCAGCTCCTTTCGTTCATCACGGGGCTCTGCTTTCTCCCTGTGGCAGGACATTCCTGATGTGCGCAGCAGTGGACAGCTGGACAATTTCAGCAATGAGGAGCGCAAACTGCAAGAGGTAATCCCAGCTGCACTCAGCTTAATGCTCAATTAATACATACTACTTTTCATACTAATCCAAATTATCTCTTAATATAGGCTAAGTTTGAGCTGGTGACAAGTGAAGCTTCTTACATACGTAGCTTGACCATAGCAATTGACCACTTCATGATGTCTTCAGAGCTGAATGAGTGCTTGGGGGCTCAAGAGAAACAGTGGCTTTTCTCCAAATTGCCTGATGTCAAGGACGTCAGTGAGAAGTATGTAGAAAGGGTGAATGAAGTAAGCATGGTGGCTCTGGGACCTATATTGTTTTTTAGTGACTCTCCTGTGACATCTGTCACTTTTTATACAACTCAGTCTCTGTCTCTGTCTTTTTTTTTTTTTTACTGTATTTCCTCATATTTATTCCTATTTTTTCCCCCCCACTAGATTTCTACAGGATCTTGAGCACCGGTTAGAGGCAGACATCTTGCGTTTCGATGTGTGTGACATTGTCCTAGACCACTGCCCAGCACTACGGAGGGTCTACCTTCCTTATGTTACCAACCAGGCCTACCAGGAGCAGACCTACCAACGGCTTCTGTGAGCAGTTTTACATTTTGACTCCTATGTATAGAGTAAGGCTGCATGGCGCCTTAGTGGTTAGCACAGTCGCCTTGCACCTCCAGGTCCTGGGTTCGATTCCCGCGTTGGGCCTGTGTGCATGTTCTCCCAGTGAGTTTGCATGTTCTTCCTGTGCTTGGTGGGTTTCCTCCGGGTTCTCCTTTTCCTCCGGTAGGCTAATTAACATTTCCAAACTGCCTATAGTGTGTGAATGTTGCCCGGTGGTCCTACCACGGTTGTACAAAATGGTAATAAATACAAGTCCCTAGTTGGACTACAGAGGTTCCTGGATGGATTGATGTACAGTGTACTGTACACAGTAAGGCCGCTAAGGAATCATTTTCTTTGCCACTGCACAGTCAGAAGCCTTGAGCCAATTTTTGGGTAAACATGCCTTGCTGAAGGCTGCAAGATCCTGGTCAGTGGATCTTAGAGCACTAGTGCAGGAGTAAAGCTAACCTTGATGCCCACCAGGGGATTCAACCAGATATTGACCATTTTGCTTCTTCACAGACAAGAAAATCCTCGCTTCCCTGGAATCCTTGCCCGTCTGGAGGAGGATCCGATTTGCCAGCGTCTTCCTCTTACATCATTCCTCATTCTGCCTTTTCAAAGGATCACACGGCTGAAAATGCTAGTGGAGGTGGGCGGCATATCCAGCGACCATCTATTGATCATTACTAAATCCAGGGTTTATTTTTACAAGGATGGTAGATATTTCATTTACAATTTTACCAAATCACTTCTACAGACCAAAACATAGGACTGATTTAAACTTGTTACAGAACATCCTAAAGAGAACAATGCCTGGTTCGCGAGACGAGGACACGGCCACCAAGGCGTTCAACGAACTGAAAAAGGTAGACGCGTTATAATTGCCATTATAAATCCGTTATTATATTGCATGGACAATTAAATAATTCACATAACGGATCTGCGAAAGAAATAAACAGACTTGGCATTTAGTCTGAATAAATCTCCTCTCCTCATGTGCTGATTTAGATTATAAAGGAATGTAACTCCAGTGTGCAATCCATGAAGAGGATGGAGGAGCTGATTCATCTCAACAAGAGAATACACTTTGAGGGAAAGGTACTAAAGGACATAATCATAAACGCCATAATTTGTAAATTTTTAGAAGTTAATTGTTTCATATATCTCTCTCTCTCTCTCTCCTTCTTGAAGATTTTCCCTCTCATCTCTCAGTCTCGCTGGTTAGTAAAACACGGTGAGCTGCTTGAGGTGGACACACAAACCATGAGCATATCCGGGTCAAAGTTTAAACTGCCTACACGTCCTGTGTTTCTGCACCTGTTTAATGACTGCCTCTTACTGTCCCGGAGAAAAGAGTGAGTGAATACTGAAATGTGGCAGTAAGGGAGAGCGTGGGAAAGTGGTTCCATCTGCTTTTGTTTTGTTTTTCATCTGTTTACATCTGGGTTTTTTGTGTGTGTGTGTATACTCCCCACAGTTGAAAGGTTAGCAAAAGTCAGCATTTTTTCTAAACCACTCATTAAGTGCTGACTAGCAGTCAGCTAACCGTCATCTGACACACAGTCTGGTTTGGTTTATGGGATGGTCACACAGTGCTTTTTGTTTCTGCCCCATGTAGCACGTGGAAATTCATGGTGTTCGTACATGCTAAGATTGGAGAGCTAAAGGTGAAGGACTTGAGTCAGAAGCTTCAGGGCATCTCAGGCTTTATCTTCCTTCTGCAGCTGTGTGAAGGCCAGCAGCTCAAGTATCAGATCCTGCTCAAGTCACAAACAGAGTGAGGGTTATATAATATTCTATCAAACTCACAACATTGTGTTCCTCTTGCCTTGAGTACTGTCAGCTAAACGGATTATTTGCTTGTTGTATATGGTGAATTTAATTGATATCAGATTCTGCCACTGTGATGATCCTAACATGTTGACTGACTAAAAACTGTCTCACTTTAAGACTACTGGCAGATTGATTCTGTTGAATAAAATAAAAAGAAAGCTTATCAAATTGTGGATATAACTTTTCTCTGAACAGGAGTGGCAAACATCGATGGATCACAGCCATGATTCCTCCTGATGTAACTATAGCACACACTAGTGAAAATGAGGGTACGGTCACTTTAATGCTACAAGTAATGAATTTGAATTCTATTTTCAAATAAGGAAAAAAAAAAAAAAACTGGACTATACTTGACAATATTATTTTGTCTCTGTGTTATGTTTGTGCAGATCTATCTCAGGTTCAGTGCATTAAGAGCTACCAAGCTCAGGAGCATGATGAACTCACACTGGAGAAGGCAGATATCCTGCAAGCTAAAACCATCACAAGTGATGGTATGACTGCTTTACACTTCGATATTTTAGATATAGTACTGTGCAAAAGTTTTGTTGCCACCCCCTCATTTCTTCGTGTTAAATTAACTTAAGTTATGTAGATTTACCCTGACGGCATGGTGACTTTAAGCATTAGCACTGTCACCTTGCACCTCCAGGATCCGGGTTCGATTCCCGCCGCGAGAACCTTTGGCCTCTACAATGACAAGAGGTGTTTATAGTGGTGGCTACCAGACAAAAACTGTCCTTTGAGATTGCCTCACATGCATTTTCAATTTCTTCTCTAAGGATCGGCAGTGTAGTGGGTGTCTGCGATATACGACATTCTTTAGGGTTCCCCATAGATACAAGTCTGCAGGTGTTAAATCAGAAGAACGTGCTGGAACTCAACTGCACCTCTTTGTCCTAGCACCAGCCAGTGCGTAAAATACTTTTTTTTTCCCCAATGGTTGTTTCATGTCACAACCTCAGCTGCAACCTCATTTCCCCTCTCATCAGTTCTAACCACTCAGCATTCAGCATCACCAGTATACTAATCACCGGCCTGATCATCTGCACCTGTTTCTCACTCATGCCTTACATTATATGGGTTTTTTTTATTATTTTTTTTATTCATAGGTCATTGTCTATCTAACAGATAGAAAACATTTCTGTGAAACAAATGTCCTTCAGGAAGCCAGGAGAACTTTTCATTAAGATTGCATTAAAATCCACAAGAAAGTCTTACTTTTTTTGGAAGTAAAATATAAAAAAAAATAAGGGTTGCTCAAGACTTTTGCACAGTACTGATTTTTTTTTTTATACGGTCTTTAAATTATTTATGAAAATGTGACTATCATAATTTCCAATGGAATTTTATTGTTTCCTATTTCTCAGGATGGGTGGAGGGGATCCGGTTGTCTGATGGAGAAAGGGGCTGGTTCCCCAAAACGTATGTGGAAGAAATCACGAGTCGCAGCGCCCGTTTGCGGAACCTTCGTGAGAATATTCGCATCAAGTGTGTCACCCAGAAACTAGAGGGCGAGCCTCAGTGAAGGCCTGTAATATAGTACATCGTTTTATTTAAAACCTCGATTCGTTGAAAGAGAAAGGCTTTATTTGTTATGTTCTAAATGTTAAAATGAGACCTGGATTTCCGCAATGGTAGGCACATATTTGCAGTTATGTAGTTGCACATCAAATAATTGTAATACTATGAACATTTTCTTTCTCTTTCTTTGTTGCTATTAGCATTTGTAGATATGTAGCATTTTTACAGAATGGTTTGGGGAAATAAAATCTATTTGCTTCCAATTCCATATACCTCAAGTGTAGCTAATCAGACAAAACATGTTTGGTGTTTATATTCTGCTTTTAATTCAGTCAATCATACTGGTATATAGATCTCGTAAAGTAGCGGAACATGCATTAAATACATGAACCAAATAAAATGGTTTCTAGCGTTTTTAGCATTATAGATTTATTTTCAGAGATAACAGTACCCTGTCAGGAACCGCACAATGGGGACTATTTAAGATCACAACAAGACATGCTCTCTGGCAATTTGTGCTTTTAACCATTTTTTAATTAAACTTAACAAAGCAGACAAAATACTGAGTAAATGAGCATGTACTGTATAGGGAATGAACAGAATTCTGTGTTTTTGTACCCAGTTTTGTACCCAATGTCTCAGCATCCCATTCCAAAGCAAGTGAACATTTATTATAACTTACCCTAAACCAAATTTATAATTTGCTGCTGCAAATGATTTGTCTGTTGTTTCTGTCCACTTCTACTTTTGACCTTTATTTATGATGCCAAGTCTTTCAACATGTGGATATTTTTGTAATTCCTGTTTAGAGGAAAGACACTAAATAATTATGCTGAGCATGGTCTAAAAAAGAGCATTAGATATCTATTCCTGTCATGAATTTCTGTAAATGTTTTATCTTTAAAATAAATACATTTATCAATTGAGAAATATTCGTTTTGTTTTGAAGGGTAGGCACAGCTGGTAGAGTCATCGCCTCTCCAGAGCTTGTGTTATTGTCTGTGTGCAGTTTGTTCTCTACAGTTCCCTCCCACTAAAACTATACAGCTGGGTGGATTGGCTAGGATAAATTGCTCCTAGGTGTAAATGAATGTAGGAATGTGTGTTCATGGTGCGCTATGGTGAATCATCCAGGGTGTTTTCCACCATGACCCTGACTACAACGTGGGTGAACGTGAGTCAACTAGACCTCAGGTAAAAAAAAAATAATTGCAAATAATATTGAATGGATATGTTGTGAAACATTTCTGAGAATTTTTCACTCCATCATAAATATATTATCTAACATATTGGTCTCAGAGAACTCCATCAGACTTCTATATCCATTAGATAAACAAGCCAAGTTTCCATGATTCATGATTCAACCTATTACTTCAAAAAGTTACAAACAAACTACATTCAGGCTATTCTACAAAATTACTAACCCAAAAATGTTTCCTGCTTCGCATCCAATACAAGTTACTGTTCCATTAAGGATCAAGTTTATGAGGCTAAGTTTAAGAAGCTAACTTGATAATCAAGCAATACAATTTGACAATAGCAATACATATACTGTAGTTTCAGGATTGAAAGTTGAGTCTTATACAGTATTTAACTGAATCCAATATTTTGTGAAAAGCTGTTGGAATGTTTCCACCTTAAAAACAATGTCATCCACTATCTATTTACTTTCATAGAGGGTGGGAGCAAAAAGAGAATTGTGTTCACATTAACTGTGCCTTGCTGTGACTTTGCTTGGAGTTGAAGCAGTTTGGGCAGAACTGAGCACCAAGCTGGAGGCGGGTCTCTGC
>JAQMYG010000015.1:9516809-9528382 GCA_030014215.1 Clariallabes teugelsi
GTGGTTCTATGTTAAATAATTTTCCCCCCCCCCCCCCCCCCCCACACACACACACACAATTTGATATCATAAAGGGAGGAAAATATGAACAGCTTGTCCAAGCAATGGTTTCTACACACACACACACACAAAAAAAAAAAAAAACCTAAAGGATACGTCTAATTGTTTTCAGATTTTGTTTGTGAGTAAGAATTTCTGGGACAATAGGTGACCTTTAAAAAAGAAGGTTCAAATCAAAAGCTTGTATCTAGGTTCCCGAGTCTTGTATTCACATCACTGTTCTCCACATAAAGATTACTTTCCTATTTTCACTTGAGGTTATATTATTCCAGATCAACTCATATCTCTGGCCCACAGGCATGAATGAGACACGGTATGAGGTAAACTGAATAGCTTTATTGTGACAGCAATACCAGGAACTTTCAACTTTGTTTTTCTGTCAAAGTTTGTGACTGTGCTAGTAGTGACAGCTGAAGAATAAGAACTGAGCTTCATAAGATACCAGAGATCTACTGCAGCAGTTCAGGAATGCAAGTCTAATGAAAATAATTTATTACATCTCAGAGAAGCATTTCATTTTTTATAATAAAACAAAGCTGTTCAGGAAGCAGGCAGGTTTGTGGCTTGGTTCTGTAAAGGCACGTCCATGCATTTTGCAAGAAGTCACTAATCTAATGATATGACGCGTCTTATTTGAATCTACACATTTTAATTACATAAAGATAACAGGCATATCTGTACAAGCTGCTGCATGCAAGTTTAGAATAATTTATTTGGATAGAAACTATACATGGCAGATCAGATCAACACAACATAATCCTTTTTAAAGACAATTTTATGCATTTTTTTTGTCTTCATTTGTAGTTAACTTTCCCAGACCACAGGTTCCCAGCCTATGTCCTGAAGCACTGCTTGGCCTACACATTAAACTGTTTACCTGCTTTAACAGTCCCATTAAATGGCAGTTAATCAGATGATTAGATGAATTGCTGTAGTTGTGGAACAGGGAAAGCATTAAACGTGCAGGACAGATGTTACTCCATGACCCGGAGTAACCTTTGGGACCTTCTGCAGTGACTGCTGCATGCCTTTACTTTATCACTTCAGCTTCTGTGCTTCTTTGGTATGAGAGGTGGAGGTGTGTGATTAGGGAAGGCTTGTGTCTTTTCAGGCTGAAAGAAAAAAAAAAACATAGCACATACTGTACTTTAAAGCAAAACTGATTTTGATTAAATTGTAAGGTGGTTTATTTTATTCACATTTTTACCTGTTGTAATTGAAAAATCCAGTTTTGGTAGTCTTCTGGGGAAGTGCATGATACTAATTGAGATTCCATCAATTCTCCTAAAAACAGAAAAAAAGTAAACAACGTAAAAAAAAAAAAAAAAAGTTAAACTGAATATACTGTATATTTTCACACTGCAAATGTAAAATCTTCTTTTCAAAACAGCAAAAATCTGCGGGCAATTTATAACTGTAAACTACAGCAATTAATCACATTATAATTGCTTTAATTAAAAATAAACAAATATATAAACATAATGATGCCTATAACGAAATAAGAAAGTATCTTATCTTATTCTGCTAAGTACATAGCTTGTTAGGTGCTGACATGACTCCAATTTTACAAAGTCACTACCATGTACCGAATACATGAGACACTTTTGAAATGCCCGACACACCTTTGTTTATTTTTCCAGTTAAACACTTGACTCAACATGGCCTCAAAATACACAAAAGCAAATGTTACCGTAGCACATACAGCTGAAGTTGGAAGTTTACATACTCCTTAGCCAAATACATTCAGAGTTCCTGAAATTCAATCTGAGTAAACATTCCGTGTCTTAGGTCAGTTAGGATCACTACTTTCTATTAGGAATGTAAATGACAGAATAATAGTACAGAAATTTTTTTTATTAAAGCTTTTATTTCTATCATCACATTCCCAGTGGGACAGAAGATAACATACACTTAGTATTTGGTAATATTGCTTTAAAGGCAAATGTTCTAGGTAGCCTTCCACAAGCTGCATACAATAAGGTGCTGGAATTTTAGCCCATTCCTTCTGACAGAACTGGTATAACCGAGTCCAATTTTTTTTACTGGATTAAGATCAGGGCCACTCCAATACCTCAACTTTATTATTAAGCCATTTTGCCACAAATTTGGAAGTATGTTTGGGGTCATTATCTATTTGGAAAACACATTTGCAACCCAGCGTAAACTTCCTGGCTGAAATGTTGCTTTAATATATTGATATAACCTTCCTTCCTTATCATGCCATCTATATTGTGAAGTGCAAAAGTCTCTCTTGAGACGAGTAATTTAACCCACAATATGATGCTGCCATCCCTGTGCTTCACGTGTGCAATAGTGTTCTTTAGCTTGCAAGCCTCACCCCTTTTCCTCCAAACAATAATGTCCTTATGGCCAAACAGTTGAATTTTGTTTCATCAGATCAGAGGACATTTCTCCAAAAAGTAAGATCTTTGTCACCATGTACAGCTTTTTATGGCTTTATTTTTTTTGGAGCAGTGGCTTCTTCCTTGCTGAGAAGCCTTTCAGGTTATGTCAATATTGTCTCTTTTTTTTATCTGCTTCCTCCAGTGTCTTTACAAGATCCTTTGCTAGACAGGAAAGTATTTCTTTAAATTTTTCTATGATGTCAAACAAAGAGGCACTGAGTTTGAAGGCCTTAAACTAATACAGCCACAGTTACTGTACCTGAAGCTTCAAAACCAATGACAATTTTCTGGAACTTTAAAAGCTGTTTAAATATACAACTTTTTAAAAAATCTTTATTTTGACCCACTGGGATTGTGATATAAAGAATTCTGCAAGTGAAAAAATCTATCCGTAGACAATTGTTGGCGTGAAGTAGATGTCCTAAACGACTTGTCAAACTATAGTTTGTTAACATGAAATCTGTGTAGTGGTAAAAAAAAAATCATGTTAATTGACTTCAACCTTTATGTATGTCCTGTATATTTCCAAATTAAACTGTATAGTTTATATAAAAGTCATGAATGAATCACTATGCAGAGAAGGTTTATTGATGTTACTCATAAATAATCAAGTGTGGACACATAGCTTCTCTATCTCTACATGTTTTTACTGTGTTTCATTAATAAATGGTGAATATTATAATTACCTGTAAGTTCAAATTCAAGTCTCCCATGCCGGGCAGATTTCTCCAAAGCTCTGATACTCTTCCTTGGCAGACGACCCTGTAATATGAACTTGCAATAGGTTACCAATGCCAAATATATATATAAAAAAAGATGTAAATAAATATATATAAAAAATGCTAAATGTAGTTGTTTACATTCTTTGCCATCTCGGTATTAAGTCATAAATACACTGCCTGGCCAAAAAAAAAAAGTTTCAGAAGGATCAAATTATTGGGCTGCATAAAGCAAAAAAAATTAAGGATTTTTATTTATTTTTTTAATTAATTTGAAATTACTGCAACTGGATTAAGAACCATTTAACATATCATCAAAACCTGGTAGGATAGTGCCAAACTGTCAACTTTGTGGAAGAAATGTGGTTGGAAGACAATTAAAAATTAGGTGAAGTTGCATGCCAAAAAAACATCAGTAAAAAACAAAGCTATAGTATGTTTAAAGGAGAAAGTAAGAGCATTTCTCTACGCATACTATGTGATGAGAACTGATTGGTATTAAACAGCTCTGGCTGAAAAAAAAAACGATTTGTTATTGAGACTAATCAGAAAAAAAGTTCATTTTGCAAGGAAGCATAATGAGTTAAAATTGACCCTATTATGTGGCAAAAAAAGAAAGTCAGCTGATGATCTGAATGTACTGAATGAGCAGGTTATCACATCACATGACTCAAACTGTGAAAGAGTGGTTCTGGGAGCATGACGAATAATTTTCATACATCCACATACATGAACTGGCCACCACACTGTGTGTAATTAAAGCAATCAAAGCTAAAGGTGATAGAATGAAATCTTGGAGTGTGTGACTTTTTTTGATGAGGCAGTGAATACTGTATTTCACCAACATATAAACATGTGGAAAATTTTTTTTTGATTTACTTAAAAATCTATACATAAAATATTATATAGTGAAGAATGTTTAAACCTTCATCACATCAATGGGTTTTCATAAACAAACAGATAACCTAATTTGGTATATTACAAAAACAGAAACATCATGGATCGGAAAAGTAATACCTCAGATTGTCTCACCTCATATTTGATCCATAGCCGATGACTGTCAACAGATAGGATAAGGAGGTCCAGATGAAAGAGCACAAAGAGACGCTCCTGAGATCCCTGTAAAGGACAATCCCACATTTTTGGTAAATATATGTTTTCTAGCTATGAAAAAAAAAATGTCATATGTATTACTTATGTGTATTTCTATCCCTCACCTGACTTTTTATATTGCTGATGTTTACCAGTGAGAGGTAGGCAGGTTGGCCCATGTGCTGGATAGGGGATCCCTCCCATTGCATTATGGGACACCTTAGCAGATGCCGCTTTAGTTCTTCCCTCTTCCAGTTCTCATTACATGGCAACTAAGAGAGAGAGATAGGGAGAGAAAACATACTGTTTTTGTCCTCATGATGGCGCATTTGAGCTAATTTAAAATTTCTATATACAGTAGACAGGAATAGTGCAGCAGCAATTCTATTTAAGTCTACATGTTTATAATGTAATACATAAGACATCTAATAACCAAAATCAATTATTACACCTATCTGCTTATACATTAACCTTAACCATGCATATAGTAGTAAGAATGATTGTAAAAAGAATTATCACGATTTTCTGAAATATATGCTTGCATCTAAAACATAATCTGACCTTTAATTAATCTAGAAAATATCACACACCCAGGATACTACAACTGATTATGTTTGCGTTGCAAAAGTATATGAACTTTTATATTTCCTATACTTTTTATACAAGATTAAAGAAGCCAAAAAGAGAGGAAGGATATGAGCCATGTATTGACAGGATTCAAACACATCCAGAGTCCTGGTCAAACACTTCACCACTGTGTCCAATAAACTTCTTAACTAATTTTATACAACAGTTAGTTCTGACCAAGTAATCTGATTGGACGAATTACTTTCCATAAATGTGATAGATGGTACAGCACTGAGAGGTTTAACTGCGGACTCATATAGAGTCACTCCGCATCAACTGCCGCTTGCCTGAATGGGTGAAAGTAGGTCAGTACAGTGTTTGCAGTACTGAGGCAAGAGTAGCTGCCTGCCAAATCTCACATTCCACACCAGTTAGGGAAGCACTTCCAGCAAGAAAGCACATCTGATAACACTATGTTAAGTCATCCAAGTCTTTCTGAATTGCATCCATGTTGGTTTATTTATGCCGAAAGCTAACTAACTAACGAGTCATTTAGTTAATGTCGTTCTTTTGTTCAGAAATAAACTTAAATGTTAAATTTTTCAATAAACAGACACCCAACACGTCTACATACACATATTTTGCCTAATAATGAAAATATTATAATGCAGCTAGGGACATATTGTGATAAACAGAATGAGCAACTCGCCTCTCGTATCTTCGAGTCCGAGTCATTCTTTCTTTTAAATCTATTGCACTGCAGTGTCTATGAGAATCACGTGACAAAAGAACGAACGAGCTAGAAGACTCATTGAGGAGAACCGCTCGATTCTGTTTCCTGTGTACTGTACTGCATAGCGTCTATGGAGTCACGTGACAAACCGGAACAAAAGACTCAAAGGTGACTACTCATTTCTGTTTCCTGAACTTGCGATGCTTTGCGCATGCGTGACCGGTAGAAAAATGAACGTTCATCTGAATCACGCTAAAGACTCGTTCAAGGAAAAAATAAATTCGTTCACGAATGACCCATAACTAGCAGAAATATAAAGAGAAACTTACAAGATTTGCCTGAATGTCCACCACCTCCGTGGTTTATTATCCTCAACTTTTGGCTACACAGTACCAGTAAGAATTTAAAACTACTTACACCTCTGTTAATTACGTTATGTCAGTCAACCGTGGGCTTCCAATTCTGCCAAGTCGCAGTTAGTTAGGTCCGCCAGTCTTAAATAATAAGAAAAGTACATTTTCTTTATTTAATGTTACGTGGTGCGGTATGGAGAGCCGCAACACGAGATGTTTTAATGTTTAGAGGGGGTCAGTGGAATAGGAGTTGAGAGAGTGCTTGTGATACGCAGGGAAGACCTTTCCGTTTGGAGATAGCGGGAGATTATTAATTAGAAACTTAAAAGGAAACTGAAAACAGAAAAACAGAGCTTCACCGTCTACGCGAGAAAGGACGGGGCTCTGGTAACTAAAAATAAAAACTATATCCTCTCGGGGCTTATGCCCTTACCGAGGATTTATAGAGAGACTTTGTGTGTTTTTTTTGTGTAAACTTTATAATTAACCTGAGAGCGCGGCGCTCTTTCTTTCGGGAGTCTTAGGGAGGCAGAGACTGGGTCTTTCTGCGCGCTTGTATTTTTTTTCTTTTTTTTTTTTGTCTTTGGCCCTGATAACTTACCGGTGCTACCTAAATAATATCAGGTATCAGGACCCTTAAATAAACACGCCGCCAGATGAGGCGCGTTCACGCTGATTGCGGCGTTGCCTGGCAACAGCGTGTATAAATGCCCGCGCCTCTGCCTGTTCAGAACTCCGCGGGGTAGCAGGCTGCGGATCTGCCCGTTCTAAACAGAGCGAAGCATTTTCGCGCGGTTTTGGCCCTCGTGAGATCCGCGTCGCCACATTTAAATGCTTAAACAAATAATAATGTTGGGGAAAAGCAAAATCACACTCAAGGTCATGCTGTTGTGCTAAATAACAGCAAGGGTGTAATGTGGCTGTAGGCATAACAGCACTACAACTCGTGATATTGCTTAAATAATAAAATAAAAAAATCCTCTCCATTGTTTACTGATTGGTTTGTTGAGTCATACGCTAATAAAAGTACACAACAGTAAAAAATTTGCATCCCTTAGGTAAATATAATTTAAAATGTTTGGTCATGTTTGGACCTAATCATTTAATGTGGACAATAAATACATTATAGTTGATTATTATTATTTTTTTTTAACCACTCCTCAGATGGAAGTTAGTGAGGGCATCTATTTTATATATGAAACAAATAATTTTCCCAACACTTGTTTACAGATAGAGTGAATTATTAGTGAAATAATCTATCACTCACTCATCGTCTATACCACGTATTCTGTATACAGAGTCGTGGGGGCCTAGGGCCTATCCCTGGTGGGATAAATAACTTGGGAAAATTCCAGAAAATCATTACCTCTTTGTGTAAATCATGGGAAAATCTAAAGAAATCAGCCAAAACCTCAATTTTGGAAAAACTTCCAAATGCCTGAAGGTACCACTTTCATCTGAACAAACAATAGCATGCCTATACACCATGGAACTCGCAGGTACAAATATATATCAAGAACAAAACTGACAATTTAAAGACAATGCTACCAAATACTCACTAAAGTTATGTAAACCACTGACATTGGTAATGTGATGAAAAGTAGTAAAAGCTGAAATACATCATTCTCTTTACTATTATTCTGTCATTTTTAGGTCCTTACTGACCTAAGACAAGAAAAGTCTCTCTCACTCATTAACTCACTCATCATCTATACCACTTATTCTGTATACAGAATTGTGGGGGCCTAGGGCCTATCCCTGGAGATTTAGGGCACAATGCGGGATACACCCTGAACGGGATGCAAATCCATCACAGGGAACCTACACGTATACACACAAACATGCACTCATTCACAAACAAGGGGCATTTTGAACGCTAATTAGCCTAATCTGCATGTCTTTGGACTGTAGGAGGAACCCGGTGTACCCGGAGGAAACTCACCAACCATGGAGAGAACAGGCCAACTCCATACACGCAGACCCAAGGCAATAGTGCTAACCAGTAAGCCACCATGCCACCACAAGGATAGACTACTCAGATTGATTGTCAGGAATTGTGGAGTTTAAATGCATTTGGCTAAGGTTCTATTCTTAACTTGAATTCTAAGTAGACCTTAGTACTTAGCATACTTGGAAACTTATCCCCATATTACTGAATCTAAAGTGAAAATGATAATCCCATAATATCACAAACAAAAATATATCACTGTACATCTGTAAGAAAAAAGAAACACAACAAAAACCTAGCAGGTCTGACCAGCTAACAGCAACCCACAGGCTAACCTGGTCAAAGTCTTAAACACCATTTTTAACTTCTTACCCAAATCCTGCACTGAATATGATATATTCAGAATAATAAAAAAAAAAAAATCAAACAGTTAACCAATCAGGAAATCTAAAACAATTAAACCGTTAAAACAAGTTAGCCAAATGATAGAGAATCTGGATAATAACTTCTGGTGAAGACTGTCTACCAGTTTGACCAGCTCAGCCTGTGGCTTCTCTTTCAACGTTAACATAAAATAATACACCACTGTGCTTCTATTTAAATCCTCTCATATAAAAAGTAAACAACTGTACTTGCTGTGATAAACTCTTGCATACAAAAATTAAATCAGTGTACTTCTGTTTTCAATAGAAAAATATTTAAAAAACATACAAAATCATATAAAAAATGACACCAATATACTTGTGTTTGGTTGCTAGCATATACAGTGGAACCTTGGATAACGAGCACAATTTGTTCCGGAAGCGGGCTCTTATTCCAAAACACAATCAAATCAAATTTTCCCATAAGAAATGGGAAATGGATATTCAAAGTATTCGTTCCACAGCCCAAAAAAATAAGTACATAAAAATAATTAATACAAAATATAAAGTAAAAATAAAACAAATTAACCTGCAATTTACCTTTTAAAAAAAAGTAAAAATAAATCCTGACAGATAAGTGTTTCCGTTTATGCGCGTGTGTGTGTGAAGGGGCACGGTGTCAAATTACGCGCGCGCACACACACATAACAACATAGAGGGTGAAAATAGATCTTTAACCTCTCTAATGAGACTTTCTTTTGCTTTACACACATAAGAAACAGTACATGCGCACTGTACACACGCACTTACAAACGCAAAATAAAACATGTTATAGTGAACAGTACACGCGTGCACGGATGTTGATTATACCAGTGAGACGCGCACTAAGACCCAGCAGGGGAAATGATTACCCACAATTCCGTAGCGCAAGAGAGAGAAAAACCATTGGCTCAGTTGTGATCACGTGACGCTCTGTGTGAAAAAACAAGAAGCGCATGCGTAATACATGATACTCGGTACTCGTAAAACAAGACTTGCTCGTTTTTCCAAGTCAAAATTTATTAAAAATCTTTGCTCATCTTGCGGAACACTCGCAAACCGCGTTATTCGTAATCCGAGGTTCCACTGTAAAAGAAAACCACTGTAATGCTCTTCAAGTACTAGCATATGAATGCTACACTAGTGTACTTGTATCCATATCATCCATATACTTCTCCTCAAATCAGTCTCTCTAAATGTACTTATACATTCTAGCATATCAAAACCACAAGTCTACAAATACACTGTATGTATATGTGTAGGAAATGTGGTTTAGTGACCTCACACTAATATTGCAACATGTAACATTGCAGAGACTGAACTACAAGAGGACATATGGGTACATATAAAATGATGGGGTGTTTTCCCTACTCTTTGGTTACATTTCCCCCATCTTTATGTAATTGATGAATAGAATGAGTTCACACGTGTGTATAGTATAGCTCAGATGTTAATAGCAAAGATTCAGGTTTTTAAAAAAATTTCCCATAAGGACCATGCAACTGTTTAGCAAATGCATGCAAAAATAAATAATGTGCATGTTATTTTTAATAGCATTTCAAGTGTTCATAAGTGTTTTAGCACCACTTCATATGTGTGGGCACACCCATCGTTTGAGAAACACTAATTTATCTACTGCGATGTCAGGAAGTAGCGTTTGAACATAATCGTTTTAGGGGCTTTACTTCCTTCTCCAGTGCTGACATGCTTGTACGTGTGCGTATGTGGTGTACCAGGTAGGAGAGGGCACTGTGTGAGGGGCTGAGCTGCTGTGTGAGGGATTTGCATCTCCTGTCATCTATGTTTTCAATCCAGATCCTTCGCTCAGTAGCGCTAGAACAGATGAACATCTTGGAGTCCACCATGGGCCCTGTGCATGACAAAAAAAAAGTCAATCCCTTACTCAGTCTCTATATATGGTTTTTACTTTGCATTTTATGGTAATGCCTTTGACACAGGAAGACTGACTAACCACTGATCTCGAACATGTGTGGAGCACATAGGTCCTGCTGAGAAATCACTCTCACCTCAATTGCTGAAAGAGGAAGCATGCCCTGCACACAAAATAAGTTTAACTAGAAGCATATACACTGGGACAAATACAATAACATATAATGACAAATATGCACAGTTAAAAAAAGTGTGTACAGGTTTAAATCTCCCACTTCTGTGTCACATTTAATATAATGCACATACAGTAATTGGTATTATTTATCAATTATAGATTAAGTTACATAATTCCTATCACATTTATCAGCATAATTAATGAATACGTTCCTTGCTTATATAGCCATAATCGGGATTAAGCTGCATTTCTGCATTAAACAGGTATTTAAATTTCTACAGCTAGAAATTCTTTGCCGAATCAAAGCACTAAGAATGGGGTGCCATTACCTTATGATTGTGCATTACTGATATTACATATCAATTATGCATTTAAATTTAAAGACATGTTATACATTTGGTAAAGTATCCTTCACGAGAACCTACAAGCATTTTTAAAATACATAGCTTATATATTTTTTTAATTAACCTAATTAAATAAAGAATTTCATCCCCTAATTACAATTTACAGTTACATGCAGATTATTTATTTTTATCTTAGTTTCTGAAATTGAATCCTTAAAATATGTTCCCTTTTGCATTTTGATGTAAATCCATTTAACTAATCTCATTTATAGGTTATGAATAAGGCATATTTTTGTATCATACAACAATCAAGTCACATGATTAACAGGAAGTTGCATCGTCTGAATTTCCTGAAGATCAAAAAACAGAAAAGAAGAAAAATGTTTTCTCATTGTGTTTTTTTTTTTTTTATTAAAAAAACTCAGCCCTGTTTCTTGCAACCCATTCACACTTTTAAATGTGAAATGCAGCCATTGTCAGTCAGCAACTTTATTCAAAAAAGAAGAGAGAGAAATTCTTGTCTGTCAGACACAGAAATGTCTATTTAAATTACATATTTAAAAACTCAGGGCACTAGGAAGGGCTCAAATCCATCACAGGGCACAAGTACACACACTATGGGCCATTTGACACCAGTTGACTAATCTGAATGTCTGTGAGGAAACACTGGGCACATGCAAGCTCGATACACGCAGACCTGTGGTAGGAATCTAGCCCTCGACCCTCTAGGTGAGAGGCCACAGTGCTAACCGCTATACAACATGTCACCATGCATTACATGGTAGTGTCCAAATGCCTAACTGACTGATCAGTGTGCAAAAGCCTGAATCATTCCCATTTAGTATGTTATATATAATATACACACATAATATACACACACATACAC
>JAQMYG010000015.1:9531575-9544928 GCA_030014215.1 Clariallabes teugelsi
TTTATTTATTTCTATATTTACTTATTTATTCACACATTTATTTATTTATAATTATGTCATGTTTAGTCCTCCATAAGCTTGTAGCTTGAATTGTCCTTTATGCGTTATGTGTAAATTTTTTATTCCTAAATGAGTTCAAATAGCTAGTGCTATTCTGTCAATTATTTAAAAATAAGTAATAAAAAATCATGAATTAAATAATAACAATTTCTAAAGCTTAATAATTAATTGCACTTACAGAGTATAAATGTTAAAGCTTGCCATTAAATATGACTAAAACGTTCCTAAAATACACATTGATTTGTCTTAATTCGTAGGTGGATTTTTTTAATAAACATTGGTTAATGTCTGTTTTCATTATTTAAGATTTAATTAAAGGTTATTTAGTACAAGCTTTCCTTTGGTATGATGATTTATCATGTATACACCAAATACGAGGGGTGTTCAAGTCAAACCATGACTTGTGATCAAGTTTCTCATGAATGAAGGCGTCAAACTGACTTGTGACGAGAATCTTAGCCGCAGTAAAACATATGAATGGTACCAACATTTTAAAGAAGGCTGTCTAGACGATCCTGGCCGAGGTGGCTCAAAGCGCATCGCAGTCGGTCCCATGAACATTCAGCAAGTAGAACATCCTTTTAAAATGGTCTGATAACTTGTCACTAACTCGACTGGCAGTTATAGCCACAACGCTGTACAATCTTGACCTCACCCCAAGCCATTTCTACGTACGCTGGCATAAATGTAGTAATATAGCAGGGGATTATATTATAGAGAAATAAAAGTAGTTTTTACTGACATAACTGAGTTCTTTTGTTCTGTGCAATGAAACATCTCAGTTTGGTTGTCAGAGAATCTTAATGTTAAAGATTCACAACCTAAATGAACAGTTTGGATGCCTCGGCCACGTTTGACACCCCTAAGTGTAATCTTACAGTTTGTTGCTGTACAGCGTGTTGCACTTTGCATAGAAGGGTTTCACAGATCTTAGTGGTATGAGCGAGGTTGCAAGGTCTATGGTTTTTCCTCAGCAATCAGGATGTTTTGGGGTATTGCTGCTGTTATGCCTTTTTTTTTCTAAGAATCTCAGTCTTTTGTTTATGAATTTGCATTAAACATATACAATACAGTATAAGCCCATTTTAGAACCCTAGTTAAAGGATTATTAATAGAAACTGCATTTTTTTTTTATTTCTTCTTAATTTCATTGGTTTCATTTCATGACCAATTTTGTCAAGAATTCTGGCCACCCTGTGTATTTAAATTGATTAAGATATCCCCCAGTCTGATGGTGAGATCAGATCACTATTTGTGCTATCTATTCCTCTCCAGCCTGCTAATGATAATTCATGTTTACTAATTAGTTTCTCTTCCTGAGTTAATTCCTCTGCTGCATCTGTTTTGCAATACCAGATGGGCCAGTAGACATGGGGGGCGGAGTGACCACTTGACCCTCACTGCCTCGGTATCTCTACTTGTTAGAAGATATGTTAACTGATAATCTATTATAGTGGTGCCTGTTATCCTCTGATGTAAGATGTTCAGCACACATGCTAAGTTGTTTTTGTGTTGCCCTGGGCATCCTGTTGTTATGGGTGTGGGGTTTTTGTTAGGGTGCTGCTAGTTCATCTCTATGACGCTAGTTTGAACAAATGCATTGTTTAAGCCTCTGATTACATCGCAGCTTAATACTGGCAGTTTCCTAATGAGAGGAGTGATGCACCCAACCCTGTGTAAGACACCAGACTAATGCTTTGTTCTTTCAGTTAGATGCACTATAGTAGTGCTGTTTCAGAAGTCCTAGTAAGTTTTGAAATAGTATGTTTCTTGTGAGTAGTGTAGCCCTAAACAAATATATGCAAAACAGTATGTCTTCCAAATATCTAAATGTTTTGATCATCATCTCAACTTGCATGATTACATTATGTGTATTATCTTACATGGGGCATGGTATGTTATACGGCATCACTAAATGGATGATAACATAAATGAAACTTGAAATGAAAAAGATGTTTAGCCTAAAACTTTATTACATTCAAGTATGCATAACACAGATAAACAGACTTGCACAGAGAAAGAAATAAGCTGAACTACAGTATGTAAACCAAACTAAATAAACCCTTAAGATTGTATTTGGACATATTTGGATTTACAACCTCTGGTGTATTATTATGGTCAAACTATTTCATAGTTGAAGCACAGAATCAGTGTTCCATAAATGTAACTCTTTTCTTTCTCCGGAACAAGCCGTATGGTTAACTCGAACTAGCCGGAACTAGATAGGTGAATTTCGACTAAATACATTAGTTTACGTTAGTTTGACAGATACCAATTGATTTAGCTTAGAGTCACTGCAGAAGCTTCAGCCAAAATTTGTAACGCATTTTTGAGTTGTGGAATTTGGCCCTGATTACATTGCACTCACCTACCAGGTGAAAAATTCCACGGTCGGAGTGCAAAGCAGGAAAATGATTCATATGGAAAAAGACCTACTGTTTGGTAATGCGCCTATAAAAATACAGTCTAATTGAGACTATCCCTTAAAAGAGGATCCTTTGGGTATCCTCAATAGGTGCAAGAGATGAGGACCTTAATTATAAAACCCTTCCTCCTGAAAGTATTTCACATTTTGTTACAGTGCATATGCCAAATAAATATTAATGATTTTTAACAAATCATAATTACTATTGTTTTTCATTTTGGTCTAAACAGTATGATCAGGGTTAAAACATCAAAGCAAGCTGAGTTTATTTACAGCATACTAATTTATGTACACACATTCATTCTAATCAACTTTTTAGCTGAATAGGTCAATAGGAGGCATATCTAAGACAAGCGCATCTCTGATTTACCTGTTTAAATTCATTACTTGCAGAAATGTCATACTCTTACAACCCTATAATACTTCTGTAGTGAAATTTGAAGTGTATTTATTTAATGACAAATTTCAGAATTTTGATCATGAATCGCATGATTTTAACAAAAATGTAACTAATCTGACATGTGCAATCACTGCAATTCAATTGAATACGTACACTGTGCTGACCAGAGCTTTAATACAACAGTAAAATACTTAACATCAAAACATGAAAACAACACTTATTGAAGACAAGACTTTAGTTAGACAAACTGATCAAGCAACTTTTCTTTAATCTTTTTACATTTCATTTGGTATTTTATAGTCAAAGCATGAGCTTTTATCACTGATATGTTATGTTTTACGTTTACAAAGACAGCAACTTAAATCTGAATAAATCTAGACAGATTTCACTATTTTAAACCTCAATGACGTTGGTGTGCACCAAACATTTCCAAATCAGGAAGTACAGTATGATACACAATCTGATATGTCTGGGTAACAAGAGTGGAAATTATTGCTCTTACCCAGCGCCATCAATCTCCAGAAGCTCGATCTCGTCTGGACCGACATCGTCGATTCCTTTCGTAGTCGGGGTCACGCTGCAACATCCCATGTCTGCCGACCCCTCTCTCTTTTAGATTCCACTCGTCTCCTGCACAGACAGTGGCTTTTCCACTGCACTACACACGATGAGCCATCTGCCCCTGTGCCCCAAACACCCCAACAACCTGTCTCACACCCTTGTACGCAAACCAACCACAGGGAAAGAGGGGCACGAACCGCTTGAAAAATAGGGCTAAATAATGGCTGGGTTAAGTCTTGGCTCAGAGCCTTTCTGTGCACTTACGAAAATGGGCAAACAGAATGTAGGCGAATTCTGAAGACAGGCAGGCAGAACCATGTGGTGCTTTCTTCCTGTCAGTTTGAGCAGTGACGCAGCTGTGGCCAAGCCAACTTCCTCATCAACTCCTCTGCAGTTTCAGCATAAGCCATCTAGCTTTTGATTCTCTTCCACCCTGTTCCCCCTCTACAAATGAAACTATTATTTAAATCCAGTGTGACATACAGAGTAGGCATACCTACAGTATACAGTATGTACAGACCTACTCAAGTACAGTAATACCCAGATAAAATGATTACATGTTAAAGAGCCTACGCAGAGACCTTCGTAGTCACAACAACATTAACCACAACTGAATGACAAGGTGTGTTTTACAGTATGCTGTGTGCTTGACAGTATGTTGCATTTATTAGTCACTTAGTTGAAGTGAAAAATGGGTTGTTGGCCACATGCAGTTATCCTAGTCCTGCTTCAGGAATATTCACTTTATTACACTGTGGAATTTCTTCATTAACAGTTTAAACATCTAATATTTTGACATTTTAATAGTTTCACCAAAATGAAATTGTATTAAAACATTCACACGTGACAAAGCAGCTAACCTTTTTGTGTCTACACGTTTCATTGACCGTAATAAGCCAAGGCACTGGATTGAATGATTCCTAAGATCTACTGTATGCACATCCTATGATGTGTGTGTTTTCACATTTTTTTCAGTTCCCCACACACAACTTTACTTCCTACCTGCAATTAGTTCCCATTGACATTTTGATGCACAAACGTGGAGGAAAAACTTATATCTATAGTTTCGTATAATCCTTATACTCAACAAACAAAGGTAAAATGGAAAGATCACATCTTTCCATTACTGAATAGGGTCAGTCTGAACTCATCAGACCATATGACCCTTTTCCATTGCTCCAAAATGTAAGCCTTTTTCCTGATGAGTCTCACTAAAAAGTTGTTTTCTTATGAACGCACAGCTGTTTAATACCAACCCTATGAGTTCTCATCACATTGTGTGCATGTGGAAATGCTCTTACTTTCACTATGAAACATGCTGTTATTTTTTTCATGCATCTTCACCAAGTGTTCAAGTGATCTCCAATCATCTCCATTCCATTCCAGTGTTTTTATCGTTTGAAGTTGACGGTTCTGGCTTTGGTTCTGGAGGTTTTATACCCAAAGTATTATGGGCTGTTTCTAAGGCCTCATCATGACTGCAGAAATGAGGATCCTGTTAAAGGCGCAAGTCGGCGGGCTGAAGTGAACTAGGTTACTTGTTCATTAGTTAAATTTTGCTTTGGTCTCAGGACCTGAGATGACCTGGTATGAATGTATCTGGTATGAAAGTATCTGGAGAGTTGGATGAATTTGTCAAATTGGGAGGGCAGGTGTTGGCACATACATGTATTTGATGTGAAGGTACAGCCTAAAATGTTTAACATTTGCTATGTTTTCTTAGAGCTGGATCGGCTTTCCGAGCACGCTGTCCTGGGACATCCTGCTGTTCCGTTCCTCTGTTTGGTGAAGGACACGCCCGTAGTGTCACCACAATGCAGTAACACAAAATCCTTCTGGCTGTTCAGGGGCAACAGCTTCAGGCCACAACGGCATTTATTGAAGATCTCAATGACCAGGTCTGAAAAACAGGAAGCGTAGTGATATATACTATGACGCTCATAATCTCTGCTGCACCTGATATTAACAAGCATAATATCTGATTCCACCTCATATTAATAAACATTATTGTGACTGCCGGCTCACAATGCAGATTCTCACCCAGAGTTTCCATGACCGTTCTGGGCACCACCTCTTTCAGCACTTCACAATTAGTGTGAAGAGCAGGATTACAGTTCATCTCTAGCAACCAGACCTGTAAAGAGTCGTAACAGATACACACAACAGGGGGAAATACCACATAATCTTAATACAGCAATGGCGCGACTTTACAAATCATTCTTTTTTGCCAGTTAGTTCCATATAAATATGTATTCTCGTCAATTGAAGAAAATATATGCATCAGATTTTAACCATTAGATGGCATCCTTTCCTCACCAGCTACAAAAAATGTATTGTATTTACATAAAATATAAAATGAAATATTGGCGCAGATGCATAGGGTAAACAACAACAAAAATCATTTATGAATAAAGCAGTGTGGGTCTACGGCAAATCTGTAATATAGAAGTTGATAATGTCGATACTTTCCTACTTCCTAATTTGTGAAATGGCACAAACACAAACAGAAAATATTTCCTGCAGATACTTGTACTCACTTCATGTTTAAAAATTCAATTGTACTTATTTTACTTAGTGATTCCTCATAAGTACACTGTGCTTTTAGATCATAATCAACAGCTGTTGCATTAAAGGCACCAGTCATGCATGACCTGTGATGACTGATAATCTTTGTATACTATAATACTGCATGGCGAAATAGAGCTTAGACTTGTATGTGTTGCTTTATGAACACGTGTTAAGGCTTTAGTGAATGATAATCTTCCACTGAAAATGATTATTACATACAGCCAGGTGATAATTTAAAGATAATTGGTAATGCTGCGATGACATAATGCTGGCATGGATTAGCTGCCTTAGAGAGAGAGAGAGAGAATTCACTCTACAGTACATCTATATTAAAGTCTTCTGACTGATTAAAATATTCTATCCTGCACAAAGACTCCACCCCCATTTCAAGCACAGCATACTGTATGAGGACCACCCGTGCACTGCCGGTGTCTACTCTCATCCACTGCTGGCATTACGACCACCAGATCTCAACCTATTGTAACATATATAATGGAGATTTTAGAGTATTTTCTCACCCAACATTAAGCGGTGTTTTATTTATATGGATAAATCCATCAATGCACTAGAGATGTTCTGGTGAGTGACACTAGGCAATATGTCCTCCATCTGTACAACATCATCAGCAGTAAATGCATGCATAAATCTTTTATTTATTTATTTTTCTCTGTCCTTCACCCATTTTTTTTTTGTTGCACACATGTGATTGCATAATTATCCAGTGAGCAACTATCTTGTACCTGGGGACCACATGTTTACTGCTGCAGGAACACAGGTTGCCTGGCAACTGCTCGGCATGGGTAAAATGTAAAATACACCAAAGGGTGAGACTGGGTTTGAGTGTACCTAGACGTCTGAGATTCATTGTGGTGTAACAAAGCAGGGAAATAAAACTATTGATCTGAGATCTGATTAGACTGCCATGTGTGTTTTTTTTTTTTTAACACATCAGTCCAAAGGTTAGCACATTGGATATTCATTCATGGTTAACAATTGAGTATATAATGGAGTAAAATCAGTAGTTATTGGAGAGCATTAGTAAGTTGTGTAAGTTTCTAGATCACTGTGACCTTGGAGTTTAAGTGTGTGCCATTAAATGGATAATGGGTGATTAACAGATTATTGCCATTTATCAAGAGAAACCTTACAGTGGAAGCTTTATTTGATAAATGAGGTTGCCAAGTACGTGGTGCACAATTATTAGCTATGAATTAATTCATCTGAGCCTCTTTACTGAAGGCTAGCACTTTGGCCAATTTTAAAGTTTCTGTCTCAGCGAGGTGAGCTCAATAACAGGTCGCAGAGGCACGTACTGTACTGCAGTGCTGTGCAAATATATTATCTCACCTTGAAGTCCTCATCAATCATAAAGTCACAGCCAATCAGATCGAAGTAGCCCAGTTTACACTCCAGCTTTGATTTGACAGCCAGAAAGCAGTGAATCATTATCTGCTGCATTCTCTTCTGGGGATAGATACACACATATATACATATTTACCTATTTTATCTTTTACGTTTTATCATCCTTGAAGACCATCCATTGGCATAATAATTTATGTTGCTAATTAATATTCCTGGCTAAGTTTAACGTCCTGATCCAACATTATTTTTTATTAACAATTTAAAAAAAGAGTATACAGGATATGGCCAGGATATAGGGTTATTTGTGTGTTATGTTAAACTAAGATTAAATGGTTATTACTTCATGTGTTAATGATTGACCTTGAGCAAATAGCAAGCACATTACACTGTTCAGTCTAAGGGAGGAAAATACTGTCCTTAAGATATTCATGCATTTATGTTGTTCTGGCTTGTTAGTTCATTTTCTAATTCTCCTCATTTTGGAGATCTAAAGATAACACAATGCTTTACTGGAGCCAACTATAAGACTTTATAAGAGAACATACTGTAAAAACACTCAACACCCAGTCTCTCGGCAGACCCTTAGCCACCATGAACTTCTCATTAATGTAGCTGTTGAAGTGCTCCATGGACCAGACTGTCTCCTCTTTCAGCACACTGTACAGAGGATTCTTCTTCTGCATATACTGTGTTTTAATTGCAGACAGTGATATGATCAGAACAGAGAGGATTTCTGAACATTCTGTGCATACTTGATTATACAGTAATACTGTATGTACGTTATGTGAATACACTTGCAGAAAAGACCTACTTGGTTGGTCAGGTGTGCAGTGAGGTTGTTGGACTTGGGGTCATAAAGGTCACAGGTCAGCCGAGCATAACCGTGACGAAAGAACACCATGTACGGTGAGGTGCAGGCGATCAGAAAGTACGACCTTACATCGAATTTTTTGCCCTTTAGGAGCAAAGGGTTTTGGATGTACCTTCGAAAAAATGCACAACATTGTGTCAATAGAGGTCTGAAAGTGACCATAGTTTCAAAACGTTCAAGTTGGTCATCATACACACCTTTGAGCAATCATTGCTTGTGAGTTACTGAAGGAATTCTGCTTGTTTGTATGGTTGTCTGCTAACATCTGCATCCTGCCTCTGAAGGCTGCAATATCATCTGGTGTGAGCAGAAGGAAAATGCCTTTGCCCTGGTTCAATCCGGTTGGTTTGCAGATCCATATGTTGTTTTTGTCAGCACATAATCCTACATCAGGAACAGAACATGAAATGTTTGATGTGGAAACATTGATTCATTGTGGTTTTTAATTGTGTTAACAAATTCCCCTGACATTTAAAGTCATATAGAAGAAATGTCTTGTTTCTCCTTAATTGTAATTGATCCAGTTCTCGATGCTAATGTAATTAATCGTGAGTATATACAGTACAGTATGCGGCAGTTTGGAAAAACCTGTCCTACACTGCCAGATCTTTTGTTTGGATCCTTACTGCAGTTAGTAATATGTTTAATCTTGTATCAATTCTTTGAACCCAACAGATGCAGTCAGTAGCTTCTCGTTTCTTAAAGAACCATGTCGCAAGATGTATGCTGTGGTCTTGGATTTTTTTTTTACTAAGTTTCAGAAGAGTTACATTATTGGCCGCATCAAGCAAAAAAAAAAAAAAATAAAATAAAAAGATTGCAGAAATTCCTTCAATTGGGTTAAGAACTGTTCATCAAAACCTGGATGAATGGTACTGAATTGTCAGGTTCACTAAAGAAATGTGGTCATAAAAATTGGTATTATCATGGGCAGGGATCATTTAAACTCTCTGTGACGTGAAATAAGATATCAGCAATAGAAATAAGAAGTACGTAACATATCAACAATAGAAATTACCATGTGTAATAGTGAAAATAAAGGCATTTCCACATGCACATTGTAATGAGAACTGAAAGGATTGATACTTGTTAGTAAGACTAAACAGGAACAAACTGAAAAAGGTCATGCATTGTGCATAAAAAGGTCATATGGTCTGATGAGTTCAGATTGACCCAATTCCAGAGTAGTAGTCTCAGAGTCAAAAGTGCCTGAAGGCATTGGACAATGGTCCAGAAGGTCCCAGGTTGGAACCCCATTACCACCAAGTTGCCCCTGTTGGGCCCTTGAGGAAGGTCCTTAACCCTCAACTGCTCAGATGTATCATGAGATAAAATGTACTGCCAAATGTTGTAAATGTAACAACCATCATGCATAGTAGACACTGTACAAGCCTCTGGAGACAGTGTTATGATCAGGATCAATTGGTCAGATCTAGACTCAGCAATGTTATTTGGCAATAAAATGAAGTAGGCTCACTACCTGTATATATGGAATGACCAAGTTATAACAACTATGCATTTTTCTCCTCTGTGGTGGCATGGGCAGCATATACCAAGATTTTAAAAGAGTGGTTGTGGGGGCACGAGGAATCATTTTCATAGTCCTTATCTTAATCCAACTGCTGTAGAAGACTTTACGGAGTGGTTCACCTTTTCCATCATCAGTACGAGATCTATGGGATTAACTGAATACAGAGAGGTGATGAGGATCGTGTTTATTCTCACATTTGTGGGGTAACCAGCTTACATTTTTCCTGACTTTATTTACAATTTATATCCATTATTTATACTGCTTATCCTTTGTAGTGTCACAGGGAACTTGGGACACTACGAACACCAGTCAACCTAGAGAAAACCCAGAGCAAAGCCTCCAAGCACAGGGAGAATATACAAACTCCACACAAACAGACTGGGGATGAGTTCAAACCTTCACTAAGTCACTGTGCCACCCCAATTGAGATACATGCAAAAATCTAGGAAATCACATAGAGGAAAATGTGCCCCCACCAAAAAAAAAAAAAAAACCTCTTCCCAGTTGAGTTTGACTAATGGCACTTAGTTATTAATCTAGTTAACCCAGTGTAAGTATGTATCCAGTGATGTAAACTTTAAAGCACTTTTTGTAAGTCGCTCTGGATAAGAGCATCTGCCAAACGCCTAAATGTAAATGTAAAAATAATATGTTATATAAGAAATGTCAATATTTAAAAAATGGAAAGGTTTTTCCAATTTTCCACAAATAGGTTTTAAAAGGAGTTCACATTATACCCTCTTGCTGGGAAAAGAAAGCTTCCTTCTCATCTTCTACATCCATTCGAAATGTTTCTGGAATAAACTCGCCCATCGTCATTTTCCTACAAAAAAGAAAAAAGGTTATTTTCAAACAATCCAAAAGGAAAACATTGGCCAACGTGTAATATTTTTGTACTTTACATAGTAAAAAATATTTGTGAAGAACAAAAATATTATATACATATACAGTATATGTAGGCCAATATATACTACATGCACTACTTCTGCTTCTATCTACACTAAATTTTAAAGTATTTTTTTTTATTCATAAACCATTCATGTGGGTGATGCTTTTTGAGATAAGAGCTTACAATTAATGCATGATTCAACTGAGCTGAAGGTTCAAGGACCCTTCTAGAGCAGCTTGGTGGTGCTGGGTTTGGAACCCATGACCTTCTCCTTACATGCTTTACATTGGTTCAACCAAACATTCTTTTAGTGAAAATTACTTGGTTGCATCAATGTAAGCTAGTTATTGTGGCTCAATGGTTGAGGCTTAAAGCTAGAACTCAGAAGGTCATGTGGTCAAATCTCAATTGGTCCTTAAACAAGTTCTTTAACCTTCAATTCAGTTGTGTCTTGCATCAGTTGTAAACTGCTGTCCACAGCCCAATTAGCAAATGTAATGAATTGTGATGATTACTTAATACTTATACTTAATACTTATAGTTATTTACTGTAACATTAACACTAAAAATCTATATTTCACCGTCTTTTTTTTTTTTTTTTTTTTTACAATTTAGGTTTAATTTTTTTGCACTAATATTATACTGTATTGTAGGATTGCATAGTCAAATATTTGACCTTTGTCCCTTTCCATGGTTGATCTTGCTGCTGACTCTGTCATACTCTCTGAGACTGTTCAGAAGACCTATTTTGGTGGTTAGCACTCTGTTGTTTGGGATCTGGTAGACCATCTGCTCTCCTTTGATTATAAAGAATTAAAAAGAATTAAAAATTTCCCAATTTGTAGTTGAAATTAATTAATGCATGAAAGTGCATTATTGGAATTTAATTAATTGATTTATTTTTGCATAGGATCACCTTCTCTGAAGTGGGAGTATGTGTTCGAAGATCTCATTTCGCACCATTTCAGTTTGTAGTCTAGTCGGGTTTGGTCACAAATTCGCTTCCAGCCTTTGCGCTCACAGTATGGAACAACTCTAAAGTTGAAATGTATATGCATTAAAACAATTACATTTAATGAGCTGTGAAAAATAATAACAGATTTGAATAATAATGTTCCATAATAATTCATTACTATATTTTATTATTACTTAATGAAGCAGTACTACTGATAGTAGTAGTAGTAGTAGTAATACTGATGGTAGTACATGACTAGCCATCCCACAAGAGGCCTTCAAATCAAATCGTGCCTTGTGATGAAAACCGATTTATATTTACAGAAGGATGTGAAATAGCACAGTATTGTATGTCTGATCCTTAAAAATTGTCAGATAACTTGTTGTCAGCTTGTTGGAAGAGACACATCTGTCTGTAGGAACTGCACACTCAATCATTCATGAAAACCACTTGCATATTACAGGTACTCAACTGTGAGTTATTGTCACATCCCACATACAATCCTGAACCACCCATACAGTCGGCAAACCATTTCCACATGTCTGGGTCATTAAAGGAGCTCCTGGTGAAGCAGCATTGGCAGTCTGATCATGGCTCTGGTGTACTAAGAAAACATTCTACAGTACTTTGATGGTACCCAAGCACTAGTGAAATGCTGGATTGAGTGCATTAGTGTAGCAGGGGATTATGCAGAGAAATAAAGGTAGTTTTTACTTCATAAACCTGTTCTGTGTTATTCTGCATGCTTGAAGTCCCGGTTTGACTTGAACACCCTTATACACCCAAAAATAATAATAATAATAATAAAATCTGCACAAAAGACCTGAAAAGTGTCAAAACTACAGTATTTTTTCAGACTCAGAAAGTAACATCAGTGTACTGCACACTTTCTGATTTCTGATGCATAAATATCATCTGCTCCAGCAAAAGACCTCCACTATCAAAAGTAGTTGCAACTGTCTCTAAAAAGAAGTGTAAGGGACAAACTGCTAAGAATCTGATGGGGTGTTATGAGAATGAATGCACGGTCCATCATTTTGAAAGAATGTACTGTATTGATGTGTTACATTTAACAAGTATTGGTTTAATAATTGAATGAAAAATGTAATGTGCATATGCTTGTTATGACATTTTTTTGTCGATATCCCAGAAAGATTTGATGAAATAGGTTTATATGTTTAATAATAAAATTCATTAATAAAATGTAATAATTTAATGTTCAAACTCTATACATTTTTGGAAATTGTTTAACTGTTAATATTTTGTAATGCATATAAAATGTACAATCATTCATGGGTAAAACATCATCTTTGTGATTTCTTTCTTTACCTAGAATTGTGCAAATTTATTTACTCATTTAAATCCCTCAATTATGCACTTACTCTTACATCCTCAGTCACTCATTCACTCACTCACATGGAGGACCCGTTTCTGCCTCCAAAATAGAAGAAGGGTCCAAGTCTCGGTGGCTTTTCTGGACTCTGCTTACTGTTCCTCTGTGGATTGTGTGTTTGTACAGAGCGTCCCTGATGCTTTGCTTGAGGTTTCTCACTCACACACACACTCTGAGAGTCTGACCGGTTGAACATGAGGGGAAATAGCAAAAAGAAATGAATTAAATGTATAATATAATATAATATAATATAATATAATATTGCCCTGTGATGGATTGGCACCCTGTCCAGGGTGTACCCTGCCTCGTGCCCGAAGCTTCCTGGGATAGGCTCCAGG
>JAQMYG010000015.1:9554111-9579704 GCA_030014215.1 Clariallabes teugelsi
CTGTTCTAAACTGAATGTTCATCCAAAACAGTTAAAAGAAAGATCAAACAAGTGCAATGAAAATATCATGGACTGAACAGTGCTGGTTGATGTTGTTTATCTTTGTTCTTTTGGAAGTGTGACTAGCAGTGGCAGAAAACCAAGCTAAAAATGAAATGACCAGCAATAATAATAATTTTAAAAAGGCGTAAAGCTTAGCACATTATATATAATAAAGAGAATCCTTTGAAGTCATTGGGTCACCCAACAAACATCGTTACCAGACAGTGTTAGAAAACAGATACACAGTCCAGCACTGTCAGGTAAGATGGGTGCTAAGTGCCATTGGTCAGTCTCAAGTGGCTTTGGATTAATAAAACATATCAAACTCATAGACAGATAATTGCCTTAGTGTGCGCTGTGGCTTCTTCTGGAGTCAGCAGAGAGCCCTCATCATCATTACCAGGCAGTATTAGAGAGAGTGATGATATCCAATGCTGCCTCGTAAGATGGCGAAGACCGTCCAATGATCCTTGGGATGAGAATGGGAAAAGGGCATGTGGTAAAAGAACATTTATAGACAGTAAGTGAAAAACCTTTTTAAAAAGCCACTTGATAGTGTTTCTGTAAGGAGCCTGCTGTGGTTGTTACCCTGGTGTTGCATTAGATCTGATAGTAGCCATCATAAATGAGTAAAACTGTGGCTTTGATGAGCTACGCCTGATAGCACGCACACACGCAGTAAACCTGTTGCTAGCACACACACGCATACAATCGCGCACAGTAAACCTGCTGCCCTGAGGCACTGCACAGGCATAGAAGAGGATGTATGTCAACAAAAACGGCTGCCTATAAAAACAGGTATAGCTGGAATGGGACACGCAGTAGACTACTTTGTTCTTCGTGCTGAAGCGACACAGCTGAAGCAAAGCAGTGGCCCACTGAGACAGTTAATAATTGTCCAAACCTGTTCCGACGGGTCTGATTCGACGTACTGGGTAACCTGTGCTAGCTTACAACAGAATTCTTGGTAAAAATGTTTAGATGGCATCAATCTACACTTTACGCTGACAATGGTCTTAACTGGGTGTCGCTTCACCTGCTTCATCTGGTGAAACAATAGAGACTTCCTACGCTAATGCAGTATAACGAACAGGAAATGCACCCATTTTCTTAATTTCGTAATTCAGCTAGGACACAATAGAGTTGTTGGAAAGGTTGAGGCGAGCCCTAGGCTAGGCTAGGCTAGGCTTTTCCTTTCACAGTGTGCAGTGACAACAGTGTGGTGGAATGCCGTACCGACAGACCTGTGGCCAAGTTTTGTGTGCGGAAGGTCATTTCACACATTCACACACACACACCTTTAACGTCTGAAGTTTACAGCCATGCAGTATAGCTGATCTTAAAATCGACAGTCTTAAAATCTTTCAGTGAGGAAAATAAAAACTACATTTACTGTTTTTTTGTTTTTTTAATTATATGACAATTGCTCGTTTTCCCTTTTTTAAATAAGTAGTCCTAGTAGTACACTAGGTAAGTACTAGTAGTAGTAGTTAAGTAACATTACCAGTTACTGGACAGTTTATCAGGTCAGCATTTAACAAGGGCGGGAAAAAAATAAAGCAAGAATTAAAATGAGGTGAGAGTGAGAGTGAGAGTAAAAGCTAAAAGAGGTGAATAGAAGAGAGAGAAAAAAGCATGTACGCGAGGGAGAGAAGAGAAATAGAGAGCGAGAGAGAGAGAGAACCTGTAACCTTACCGTCGTGAAAGGGACTCAGGTAAAGAATGTGACAAAAAAGGGAGTAGGGGGACAGAAAGAAAAAAAAAATCTCAAATTTCTACTAAGCGCCTGAGAAGGCTCCGGCTTCCTCTCGCTCAGTCAGGACCCATGAAATGAAAACCCCAAGCAGACCTGCTCTCCCAGACTGCAGCCTCTATTTAGTTAATCATCAGCATTATAAACCAGTGCTGCAGGCCTTCTGAGAAAGAAAAAAAAAAGAGAGAGGGTAGAGAGAGATAAAGGGTGAGAAACGGAATGAGAATAAGCATTAAAGACAGCAGGGTGAAATAAACAACATCTTTACACTTAACCTTTAGCGACTCGTCACTTTTACAGCAGTTAGTTGAGTCACAGTCAGGTGCAGCTTGAACTTTTTCCCATTGCGTACACCAATGAAGTGTGATCAGGTATCTCCTGACTGGAACGTGACTCCACAGCGAAAGAAAAAAAGAGAAAAAAAAAAACGAGCTGGAGTGTCTATTAACCAGGCTGAACCTTAATCAATAATTTGTCTGTGTGTAGAAGGGAAACCCTAATGCTTAGTTAAAGACTGGTCTGACTGTGCCAGCACTAATTGTTTTACTAAAAGTTTTAATGATTGTCATCTTGTTTTGCTTTTCTTTTTTCCCCCAGAGCATTGCCATAAACACTAATGAAACAGTAATTAATTAACTTTTATCGTTATCATACTATAACAGTCCTGCTTTGTCTACAGTGTTTAATGTTTGAAATGATCCATCCATAGTGAAGCTTTGTTTTGAATATCTTCTAACCTTTTACTTTTACATTACACTTCACTTTCTGGCTGGCAGGAGGAGCATTTGCATGAAATGAAATAAACTTGTTTATCAAGAGACAAAAAACAGGAAGTGGCTGTCTCAAAAGGTATGTGATCATACAATTATTTTTTAATGAGCATCATAATAATAATAATAATAATAATAATAATAATAAATGACTATCCAGAAGCATCCAAAATAGCTGAGTGAATCCTCAGCAGGAAAAAGAATTCCACAAATGAACTTAAAATGAACTGAAGCAGACTGCTTAGTCACACTGATTAAAATGGCTGTCCTTAAGCAAACAAAGCCAGTGTGCCGAACCTCTCTGACCTCTCACCTGTGCATAGTAATTAACACTCCATTTTCCTCTCCCTACCCTCATGAAAGAACAAACACACACACACACACAAATCGCTGCCCACCTCGTAGCATCTAGTAACATCACAATCTAAACTAACTGACATTCGGTTTTATCACCTTCCACTGAAATCCCGTGTTACCCAAATGGAATCAGCTTCAGGGAAGCAGGATTCTGATCAAGCTTTTCCTAGGTTATAAAACTGTGACAAATGACTTACTCAGATGAAAGAATGAGACCGAGTCATATTCCTCCTCCCACCAATCAAAATCCTCCACCTCACTATGCATCCATTGTGCTGCCTGGCCGACATTTTCTTTCTGCTCCAGACCACCTCTCTAAATGCAGTTTCCTCCGAATATCCAACGATATCTGTAACATGCTGCCTATTTCTTCAACATTATCATGAATGACTCAGAAATTATTACAAAACGACTACAGTGTTTCAACAAGAACTACTAAACCATCCATAGTCCAACTTTCATGAATGATTTGTTCATATGGACTCGCAAGGGGAAAAAACACATAAATTGTTTTTTTTTCTTTTCTTCTAAAATATGCCAAAGGGACGTGTAAGGGCAAGCCTAACTCCCAGCCAGACAAGCAGAAGCAAAAGCAAACCTTGGATGTTGTCGATCAATATTTAACAAATCTAAAATATAAAAACAATGTTGTTTAAATTTATAAAATACTTAAAGTTAAAGGTTAAAAGTGCATCTTCATTTAACACAGCAAGATATTTCCAAAGGCTCACATGTAAATCATTGAACCTATTATATAATGGTTAATGATTTCAAGAGGCAATTTCAGATTCAGTCGTGTTTTACAGACGTCTCAGAGTTTTTTTCTAAAGGCATGCTATCAGGCAAAAGAAAGCAGCTAAAGCCCCCGCTTTATCCCCATTGACAAGTCTGGCGGTTTGCCTCTACCTGCCCAAACTGGTCTATCCAGTCAAGGAATGAGTGTTTGTGTCTATTGTGTTCTCTTTTTCTTTTCATTTAAATAGGCTGCAATCTGATACAGATTATGATATGACCCTATTCAACCTAAAAAGTCCTCCCTTAACAAACTAACAACAATTTTCCGGTTGAGTCGTCGTCTAAAAACCAACTCTCAACTTCTACAGCATGAAAGTTATTAAGTCTACTACAAAGCATAGAGCGGGAACGAGTGATTGCACCAGTAACAAGGGAAATATGTATTTGAAGTTAAAGATAAAAAAAAAAAGTTACCAGTTTTTTCCTTTAGAGCGATCCGGCAACTCGAAACCAGATACCATTGTAAGTCAGTAGTGCTGCCTCAGAGACTTGTCTTCCTCTTCCCGCTTCTCCTCGTTTGACGCCCTGTTCGATGAAGAATGCCTCGCTTTCAGGTGGAAGGAGACCATCTTTTTTTGCGGACCGACTGCATGGCATCTAAAAGGCAGATGCATAACTAGAGCAAGACGGACGTCAGCGTTGAAGTCTTTGTCTCTTGAAGATGTCAAAGTTGCTGGAGGCGAAGCAAGCTGTTTAAGCTCTTGAGTGGAGAGACTGAATTTGTAAATGGCTTGGTTTACATATAGCAGGTTCCCCCACCCCCCCCACAGGTGTAATTTTCAAGCCGTAGCCAATCCCCTTTGGCTGTTGCACTCACAGGTGTGTCCCTAGCCCTGCCATTGGCCAATCCTGCCCTTGAGGAGGATGGCCTCCACCTGCCCCAGCCCAAGGTGCTTTGCAAACGTTTATGATGTCAGCTTTACTTTGCGTGTGTAGCTCAGGTGGGATTTACAAACTGGCTTCTGTGGTCCAACGAGACTCTTGCATACGAAATGAAACCCAAACCCTATGCTGAATAGCCTAGCGATGTAAATGTTTGCAGACACTGACCTGTCTTTCTCCTGTTTCAATAATACATTGAACAACTGCCCTTAACCCCCTTTTTGACTAAATATTCTCACATCCAACTCGTGTATACTGTATATACAGTATGTAAGCTATACCATAAAACTGACAGCAGGTAAACGGAAAAGTGGGTAACACAATTCTAGTCAGGACTTATCTGGTGGGTGTAGGAAGGCCTTGAGGCATCCCCTTTAATCCCTGTCTGCTGCAGGCCGCCAAACTGGGCTGCAACACTTATTGCACCTGTCTGGAGAAGTTTAAGCAATGTGGAAAAAGACCTTCATATTGATCTTACGTCTCAGAGCTATAATCAGGGCAAATAGGGTAAAAGAATCTTTACACTGTACCAAGACATAACATTTTAAAAACATATAGATTAATAAGAATCGGAGTGCATCATGTCTCCGGCATTTTATTTGAGCTTGGCCATATATAGCCACAGTGTTTGTTCTGCTCTTTAATGATGAGGAGACTCAATAACTTCCGATTTAATTTTGTTTCCATTACTGTATATTGCTGTCTTATCTCTTGTTTGAAATATTTGTATGTATATTGCATTCTTAATCAACATTGCCCTTTTTTCCATTAAATAAATTCATTCATTTTTTTTAGTCAAATAAGCAGCTAGTTTTTACATTATATGATACCTTCTCATCTTGTAAAAAACAAAAT
The DNA here is from genome assembly GCA_030014215.1 of Clariallabes teugelsi. NCBI lineage: Eukaryota > Metazoa > Chordata > Actinopteri > Siluriformes > Clariidae > Clariallabes > Clariallabes teugelsi. The sequence continues at coordinate 9,559,566 of JAQMYG010000015.1, forward strand.
TAAACAACTTCATGCCTTATGTATGCTATGGCACACTTTTGAAATAGACCTGAGTTTTTGTGCCTGAACATCAGAATGATTAGATTCTTATAATTGTAGTGCCAGAGAGTGGCCTGACTATGGCTTTGATGATGTTAAAGACGTTAACGGCTAGGTGACTTCTCAGCCATCACAGATTGTGAATGAATATCATGCCAGAACAATAGGCTGAGGTTTTTCCCATGACTACCTGATACTCGGAGGTGTAAGACACAATGGCCTACCTCACCTATGTAATTAATCTCGCTCAACGAAAAAGCCTTTACCAGCAGTGCTTTGTCTTTCAGAATTGACTGATACGATACATTGTGTGGTATAACTAGTATGACAGAGAATTGGTTGATCACATGAATCAAATGGATACAGAGAAAATTAAATTAGAGCCAATGTAAAATAATTTTGAGAAACTTTACTTTACTCCATTGCCTGCAGATTATGATTCAAGAAATTGAGGTTTATTAGGCCCTTAGAATGGTTCAAGTTGCGCCATAAAACACATTCTAGAGTAATTATTTGGGGGATGGGGGGGGGGGGTCTCCATAATCTGGCCTCTAGTTAGCTATTCACTCTGGGGAATCATGAGGCCTAGCATGCTGTGCATCCTGATCACTGAAGCAGGAAAATGTTAATCAGAGTCACTGCAGCAGACAAAGAGCCGTTTCCATTAGCTGGGCAACTAGACGAAGCTCTTCTCCTTCGCTGTCCAGGAGTGGAGGCCCCTACTTTTACTGCCACTGAAAGAGGCCAGGAAATTGGCCTTGCTGAAAGGTGTGCTTTGTTTAGCATTTGCTTATTTGCATTCTAAATGAGGGTTTGGAGTGAAGCGGTGGAGCACAACCAAACCTTATTTGGGTAGAGATAGGTATCAGGCACGACTGTCACGCAAAGCCAGCGCAAAAGCACATCCATCACCAGCCCAGTGCATTTCCAGCAGGTCAAGGTCTCAGAGTAAAAATGCCGACGCTGACCAAGAACACTGCAATCAGAGCTGTGTAGTCATCTGACGCAGGATCTTCAGTCTACTTAGTGTCTAAACTTTATTTTAACACCATCAAAATCATATACAGTTAAAGACAGAGACACTGATTCACTTTATTATAGGCTTTAAATTAATCGATATAAACAGTGTATATACTGTACTTTATGGTCTGTCATTCTTCATATAATTTTTTGTTTAATGTACATGGTACATAGAAAGACATTTGTTTCAACATCTACATATACTTGATAAACCATTTAAATTCAAAAACCATACATTTTGTCACTTTCACATTCATGGATTATTCATGAATGCATTAAAGGCCCAATACCAGCTATGATACCACTATCAACATCTGATACAAGGACCTCTGCTGAGACCAAATTTGGTGTCCACCGTCTGTAAGTTGCATCAGAAATTTTGATGTGTTAGACTATGTAACATTTTCCACATTTCCAACTGTTTGTTTTTTTGGAGAACCTGTGCCCACCAAATTCCTGTTCTTGGCTGACAGGACTGGAATCTGCTGCCTCAAAGGGTAGAGTGGCCTTCTGCTAGTCCATTCATCACAAGGTTTAACATGCTGTGTATTTTAATACAATTTTCTTTTTATAATCATAACCTCCACGACAACTTAACCCAGTCTGGTGTTTCTCCTCTGACCCCCCGCATCAAGGCGTTTCCACCCACAGAACTGCTGCACACTGGATGTTTGGCACCATTCTGTGTAAATTCTAGAGGTCCCAAGAGATCTGCAGTTTCTGATATACTCAAACAAGCCTGACTGACACTATTAACAATACCCTGGTCAAAGCCAGTGACGTTCTGATGTTCGGCGTGCACATAAACTGAAGCTTTTGATTTTTTATCTGCATGATTTGATGCACTGCTCTGCTGCCCCGTGATTGGCTGTTTAAATATTTGAAACAAAACCTACTGTATGTGCAGGAGTACCAAATATAGTGAGTGCATATAGTCGATTGCAAAACATTGCATGTCTCTAGAACAAAATAATATATTTGAAATGTTGTCTGTTAGAATTCACAGGAGTTCTTTTATTATAACTAACCTTCGTATTATTTTAGATCGTCTGGACAGGTTTTGAAACATCTCTGGTAGGTTTTTTTTTTTCCTACTTGAAAGCTAGTTCTTTTAAGACACTTTTTATACACTTTTTGATAAATTTGTTGCATCTGTACTAGATGCCAACAGATGTTGAAATCATTACTGGAAACTGAAAATGTCATGGTTAAACATCTGGTTTTGTTTTTCTGGTGATTTTGCTTTATGCTTTAGATTGTGACTGTTCATCATTCTCTCTGAAAATTTCTCCATTTTCACCTGTTTCTGAAGCAGATGTCATCCTATGTATGTAGGATCTATAAATCAAATTATAACAGCATGTTAACAAGCTGCTTTACAGCAAATACAACGCAGACCATAAACTCAAAGACACACCACAACATAAAAAGCTACAGGTCACACTGCATCGCTATTAATATCAGTATATAATTAAAAGGCATAGAAAAAAAACAAGTTTCTAACATCATCTTAAAAGATTCCAGCTTTTATAAAACAGGGTAATAGTATTTCATAATCTTGGGGTGGCCACAGCAGGGGCACAACCACCTCTAGTTACAAACCTCTGTGGGTATAGTAAAGAGCAGTTGATTTGAGGATCTAAGAGAACAATCAATTCTAGTTATACTTCACAATCCTGAGCCCTACACATGTTTATTAAAAATTAAAAGTCAGGAAGCAGCATTCTGTCTGCATTAGTGGTCAAAAGTATTAAGACAACCTATGGCTGATGTGCACAATTCAGGTGATTTCTCACTTCTGTCCTATCTGAGTGAAGGTTTGTGCCCAAATAACAGAAAACTGAAAGACTGGTTATGTAAGAATGGTATTTAGCTTCTGGTTATGTAAGAATGGGTCAGCTCCAGACCCTAAACCAAATAAAAAACTGCTGGGGAATGTTGAAGAAGGCAGTAGCAGTCAAGAAACCATCCCCTGTGCCTGATCTTCAGGAAGCAATCATGAAGGAAACATTTGTACGGTGACACCACAGTACTGCAGGCATCTTTTTGACTCATCCAGCCGGATCCAGCAGGTTTTGAAGAATAAATTACTTCATTCTAAATATCGATTGTTGTACAGCAATTTTACTGCATAAAATAACAAATAATTCTTATTATCCTAAATGTCGCTATCAAAAAAAAAAAATAATAATAATTAACACATTCATGAATTTTATGTTCGTCTCAATAAAACTTCATGAGACACCTTTTACAAAGCAAGTAGTAAGGCCCGTAAGATCTTCACAATATGTTCACCCATTTTTTCTTATTTTTTATCCTTCACAGGCATCTGTCATTCAACCTGCTTTGCTTTTGTTTGTTGGGTTGAGGTGTATCCTGGCTAATTACAGAGATTTGCGTTGTCCTTTCAGAAAATGAGAGCTTAGCATGGGTGGGATGATTAAAGGCCTTGTTGTAAAATGGAAATGAACGCACACGCTTATGTCTGCACTAAACTGCATTTTTGTTTAAATGCTATTAAAATTCTTATGCATATTTTAATGATATCGCAACGATCTATATTCAGTGCCTTTGTATTGCAGTTAATTTCTTAAAGGTATATGTGTCAAAGTCAAAGTATATGTATGACAACGGTATATATATGTATGTATATACTATTTTATTTTTACGGTTATCATGAAAGCATGTTCACTAAAGAGTAACTGCTCTGGTGCTGCACCAGTGTACCTGCAACCACAGCTCTGCCCCAAACTGTCACCTCTCACCTTCATCAAGTAATTGGCCCCTAGGGGCTGTCAGGAAGGTGTGTGTTTCTGCCTGTGCGTGTGTGTGTTAGTGAGTCTAAAGGTCCACATGGAACGTGGTTGCCATAGAAGAGAAAGAAGGAGTCAGACATGGCAATTACTGAAGTTCCTTTTCTCCACAACAGATTGGCTAACAACTTGCATACAGCTTTATTCATGAGGGCAACGGATTATAATTTTTAAACATCTTTTTACGCTTTTACTGCAGCACTTATAATCACAGCAATGATCTGATTGATTTTTTTTTTTTTTTTTTTTTTTTTGATGTTATGGTTTTGGTTTCATTTTCTTATGTGTGCAGAAGGTGCAGCTTGTGGTCTTAACCTTTATGGTTCACAGTAGCAGGAATAATAATACCGAGAGCATGCCTTAATCAGGGTAACTGTAACATGAACTTAAAGTTCTTTAGCTTTTTTCGTTTTGCTGCTTTTTTTTTTTTTAATAAACATGTAGGGTTAAGGATTGTGCAGTACAACCTAGGCAATATGATGAACTGACTTTTATTTCATTTTAACCAACTGTACAAACATACCTTAGCAAAAAATGGTTAAAATAGGCAAAGAAATATAAGAAATACACATGATCATGTTTTTTTTGTGTGTTTTCATTTGTTTCTATGACCAAAAATATATATAATTATAAGAATAATTGGCTCATTTGTAGAGTTCTACATTATTCCCATATTCTGGTAGTGGTAAAATTAACACGTTATAAAGGTAATAACTTTCGTTCTACCAGACATATCTGAAAACCCAGAAAGGCTTAAAAATGGATATAAATACACATACTGTATGAACAGGAGGTGCACTTTTTTTCTTCTTTTAATCACTGGTTTGCTCCAGTAGCCTGTACTAAACACTGCCATCCTTATCTCTAAAATAAATAAAAAATTGTAAAAGTAAAATGGGCAGCACACAGTGCTGTGATCTTCAAAATATAATGACAATAAAGATAGACCAAAGTAGATAGACCTAATACAAAGACCTAGCTTAATTAGTCACAATAAATAGAATGAGTTGCTGAAGGCTGAGACCATATCAACCATCTAGTTGAGATCAGATACAAAATTGTGCCAGAAACTGTAAGAGCTCATTTGTTTGAAGCGTAGGTTGAGCTAATTTTAAATAATTTATTATGTATATATAAATACATTTGGTTGAACACTGATCAGCCATATCATTAAAACCTGTCTAATACTGTGTTGGTTCCCTTGTGCCATCAAAACCTTCTAAACCTTTGAACACATGGGCTCTACAAGAGCTCTGAAGGTGAGCTGTAATAGCTGGCACAAAGTCATTAGCAGCAAATCCTTTAAGTCCTATAAGTTGTGAGATGGGGCCTCTATGGATCAGACTTGTTTGTCCAACACATCCCATAGATGCTCGATCTGATAGAAATCTGGTGAACTCGTCAGAGGCCAAGGCCATGAGGCCAAGTCAACACCTTGCATTATAAATTATACCCACATTATATGTCTCTGCCAACCTGCCTTCTTCCCATAGTGCATGCTGATGCCACCTCATTCCTTATTAAGCAACTACACCCACCTGGCTGTTCATATTATGAACAAAGACATTTATCAAGTCATTAGAGTGGCAGTCTTTCATAAAATGAATAATGATATACTTTGCACAATTATCTATTTAGCACTGTGGCCTCCCACCTCCAGGTTCATGAGTATAATTCCCACCTTGGATCTGTGTATATGGAGTTTACATGTCCTCCCCTCCTGGTACTCCAGTTTGCTCCTACAGCCCAGACATGCAAATTAGACTAACTACTATCTTTTGGCTGCTCCCGTCAAGGGGCCGCCACAGTAGACCTTCCGATCTGCACACAACTTGATACATGTTTTACGCCGGATGACCTACCTGATGCTACCATCCCATTTTTCCAACCATGCTTGGGAGCGGCACTGCATGCTGTGCCACTCCCAAGTCTGGTTAGAAAAATGGAATGGTTGCATCAGGAAGGGCATCTGGTAGCTGGGTAGTATGGGGTGTATAACCCATCAACTGATCCTCAGATCCTCAAATCAATCAGGATAGGGAATGAATGAACATTGCTACTTACTTTGCACATTATACTATACTGTACTATACACTGTTTCACAAAAGACAATGACTTTATATAGTATAATTATGTATGTTGTAGGTTTCAAAATCCTATGTACATGAATGATGGTTTCCCAACAGAACACTGCCCTGAGCATCACACTGCCTCCACTGACATACCTTCTTCCCATGGCATCCCAGTGCCATCTCATCCCCAGGTAAGTGACAGTAAGCAACCAATTAGCAACTAATTATTGGGTGCAGAGTTTAATCTATTTACATTTACTATTTCCTTTACATGTTTCATAAATACTGTACATACATTCCTTTTCGAGTGGTATATAATGGTATATAATAATACAGAATGTAATGTGCTTTATGGGTTGATATAAGAATTGTAAACTGTTAGACTGCATATACAGTATTTTGCATTGGGGTAAAATTTTGTTGCAAAAAGTTTTAGCATTTTGTTTCAAGGTTTCATTTATACCATCATTTTAGCTGACATGACAGGAGTCTTCCATATCATAACATTTAATGTAAGGGAATAAAGCAATGCCTTTTTAATTTCCTCTTATATTTCCTTTAACTTCCTTATTCTTATATATTCTGTATTCCTGTGTTATTAATAAGCAAACTAATTATATATATTTTAAATATCCCCTAGAATAGAAAGAAATGTTGGAAATGACTGACATCTGGACATCAGCAGTGTCGTATGGTTTCTGAGATCATTGTGATCATAATCATTTTCAGACAACAATAATGCATGACAATACATCCTCCACTAAGCTGATCGCAATCAGTAAACACCAGTAAATACCAGCTCACACAGTCATGATGGCCACCATTAAAGTGAAAATGTAGGTGATTCTGTTCAAATTAAAAGACAGTCCATTACGTGGCTGTTGACTCAACATAATGCACCTTGAAATAAAGCCACCCTTCGTCTGAACCTGCTCACTATCAAACACACCTGTGCTGGCTCTGTTATATACACAGTATTGAAAGGGAAATCAAGGACTATAGAGTTTATTTAGAAAACAGGGCTGAATGTTGACCCAGAGTTCTCTCCTTTTATTGTCGTCTGCTAAATGCCATGTCTGCATGGCTGGGTTTCAGGGCATATGTGGTATTGTTCAAGTATGTGTGCTTTGCACAGGACAACGCATCATAATATTATATTGCATGAATACACCTGCTGTCTTTATGAATCATCAAAACCATTTATCACATTCATCACATAGGATGGCAGTCTAAAAGGAATGATTATATAGTATAGTATAGTATAGTATAGTATAGTATAGTATAGTATAGTATAGTATAGTATATACTGCTTGACAAAAAAAAAAATCACTATTTGAAATTAAATTATTGAATTATTTTAACCCTAACTGATGCAATGAGTAGCTTTTCGCTGAAATTACTGACTACTGTCTAACACATTATTAAACCTGGAAGAACAGTGCTGAACAGTGCAACTTTGTAGAACAAATGTGGCTACAAAAAATCATAAATGACTATGATGTGAGATCATTTAAACACTTGGTGAAGTTGCATGGTGAAAAGATAAACAATGTTTATGATATGAGATATGTTTAATACTAAAAGTACAAACATTTCCACATGCACAATGCAATGAGAACTGCTAAACTCCTATGTTCCCGTAAAGAATTTGTTAGTGAGACTAATTGGGAAAAAATTCTTTAGTTTGCTAGGGTGAATAAACATTGGACTTTGAAACATTGGAAAAAAGGGTCATGTGGCCTATTCAAGAGCAATGGGAGTGTCAGGGCAAGAAGGGAAACGACGCACCCATCATGCAAAGTGGCCACTCTACCAGCATCTGGTGGCAGGGTCTAGACTAAGCAACATTATGTGGCAATATAATAAAGTCAGCTGACTACCCGAACGTACTGAATGACCAGGTTATCAAATCTATGGATTTTTTCTTTCCCTGGCATGGGGATATTCCAGGACAACACTGCCATCAGGTTCAAATGATGAAAGTTATTGTGGAAGCATGAGGAATTATTTTCATATTTGATTTGGGCCCGAGGAAACTCTCTAGAATTACCTCTGCCCATAATCAATGCAGGTTATGGGAACTTCCGATGAAAGAAAAACACAATTACCTTCTAATTGGCCTTCATCCATGAAAGATTAAACAGATCCTATTTTCTGAACGAAAACAACCCCAGTTAAACTGTAATTGAGGAGACACTTAGTCCAAATAAAAGAAGTGAAAATGAAGACTTACAAGCATTTTAAGTAAAGATAAGGTAATACAATTTTAAATCTTGGGAATGGGGTGTTAAATTATATTTAAGTGGTGAGACATCCCAGTAAGTACCTTTGGGTCAAAAATAAGGAAATGGAAGCTGCATCACACCATACAGTAGTGATGGGAAGTTTAGATCATTTTAGTGACTCGGTTCTTTGAATCCTGTTCATCAAAAAAAAAAAATTTGAGTCATTTAGTTCATTTTGTTCTTCTGATCAGAAATAAAATAAAATGTTACATTTTCAATAAACAGATCCAAAACACATCTACATACACACAGTTTGGCTATAGTTCCAATAATGAAAATGATACAATGCAGATAAGGACATATTATGATAAACAGAATGAGCAGCTCACCTCTTATATCTTCTGGTCCAAATGGTTTGTTCTTTTGTCACGTGACTCTCATAGACGCTATGTAGTGCATTAAACAGGAAACAGAATTGAACTGTTCTTCTCATGAGACTTCCAGTCCGAATCGTTTGTTCGTTTGAATCTACTGCACTGCATAGCGTCTATGGGAGTCACGTGACAACGAACAATTCCGACCAAAAGACTCAAAGGTAACTACTCATTTCTGTTTCCTGTACTTAACCTACAGAGGTTTTGTGATGCTTTGCGCATGCACGCCCAATAGAAAATGAACGAATCATTCTCCGAGACTACTCGTTTTTCTGAGTCACGTTAAAGACTAGTTCAAAAAGAACAAATCATTCATGAACGACCTATCACACCATACAAGCACTAGCACCCCTTTCAGCACAAGAACAATATGATGACTGGGTAGGGAAGCCACAATGAGTATAAGTCATTCTTATGAAATTCCTATGTAGTAAAGTGAAGGTGCACCACACAACCAATGCAGGAGTCACTGAAAGCAAAAAGGTTGTATGTTCTACAGTTCTACAGAAATGAACTGCTAAGCTAGGTTAGCAAAACAGACAGACTAGACAAAGATTCACTACAAGCTACCACATTTTGGTACTTTTTTGGCAGTGGTGAAAGTAGTGTGAAATTCTTATCAATACTATGTAGCCAAAAGGTTAAAAGAATAAACTATGGAGGTGATGGACAGGCAATTCTTAAGGAGAGAAAATGTTGTTAAATTTGACATACGTCTATGCTAACATATAAATGCTATTATATATTATACTAACCTGATTGCTCACTCTCATGGTGTTGTTTGCTTGTTTGTTTGTTTGTGTTGACACCAGGGGGAGGTGGGGATAAACTACGCAAATTTATGTGAGCAGAAAGGCTGGTCTGACATGGTTTCTAACAACTAGTTTGAAGGGGTTGATTTTAAGCAGCACAGGACCTAGAACATTTTGCGCAAGTAACAGGGTGGGGGCAGGGGTAGCTCAGTCATTAAGACATTGTACTATGGTTCCCAAGATCCCAAGTTCAAACCCTACCACCAACAAATTGACCCTGTTTGGCCCTTGACCAAGGCACTTAATCCTCAACTACTCTGATGTATAATAAGAAAAAAATGACATGGCATCAAACTATTCTACAAAGCTTTTTTCATTAAATTAAAATTTGGCATCTTGTATATAATAGAATTGAATCTGCATTTCAGTATCTAGGTACAGTATGACTCACAAAAACAGTGTATTATTCTTCCCCTAATCAGACCATGAGAATACACACAGAGGACACGGATGGAGGAGCAGCAGCAAGTCCAGGTAATGATGCAAGATGCGTGTGATGCAACTTTCCCGTAGGGATCTGCGATCACAGGGAGATAGACTCATCCTTACATCCCTCTGGAGCAGTTACTATGGAACTGATTACAGTGCAGTGCTAGGTCACTGCCGTATACAGTAAGTCACCTTAATCCAAACTGAGGATCAAATAAGAAATGCAAAGTTATTTGCAAATAATTCCAAAGTGTATTTCTGGGCAACAAGGTTTTTAAATAAAAAAAAAAAAAAAATATATATATATATATATATATACACTCTACACTACATACAATAGCAATCGCGCTATTAGAAACTATTTAGTTGCAAGTATCCGTTGCCACAGTTACACAACAAACACATGGGATGTGCATTGGTGAAACAGATCTCATTTTTGTATTTGACCAGCCCTGTCCAAAGCAATAGCTGTTAAAGGATGGCTTTATTACTTTTACACAATAAACAACCAGCTAATTACAAAGACCTGCTTTTTTCCCCAAAGAATTTCTTTCTTACAGATGCTAATCTCCCTTTTATTTCCGTTTTACAAGCCACACTATCAAAATGCTAATATATTACAGGGACTTGTGCTACAATATGGAGCACCTATCTATATTTGACTGGCACCTGTGTTAATTAGAGCAAGGTATGAAATCACAAATTGCCTTAATCATGTCATGACTTGTGTTCTCAGCAAGCAGCATAAAAAGTCTCAGGAGGCCAAATCCTGGTGATATATTTTGCACCTGAGAGACTGAAGCCCTGGAAACCTAAAGCCAGTGTTGTATGTCAGATCTCTCTATCTCTTTTAGTGCAGGGCAGTTTTCAGTTTAACCTCCTTCAGTTCATAATACCCGTTTGTGTGTGTGTGTGGGCGTGTATGCGCATGTGTGCACGTGGTATATTGATGGATGGCCATAACAGTTTTGTGTACACTTCTATTTTTCACTAGTATTGTTTATTCAGTATACAGAGCATAAGGTAAAACTTCAGTTAAAGGGCCCGGTCTTACATAACAATTGGTATAAACATTCAGAAATAGTTCAGTACTGGCTATGGGTATTGGTCTAGATTGGTCACAGATACCAACATCTGATTTCATGTCATACTCACGGAATACATAACGCCAGCTGTACAGTTCTATCCAACAAGTATAAACATACTGGGATCACAAAGACCCTGCATCCAAGGAAAAATTACGAATGAACTCCCAGGGATGAACAAATATGGGCATGACACGTTCAACTGAACCCAAAGACAATAACATAAGAACTGGAGGTTAGAGGTATCAGCTACCAAAAAATATGTGGCAATCTGTGTTTTTTTTATTACAAACTTTGTTTAATGTATGTCTTTATTTTTGAGTCAGTACAAAACATTTCAAACATCAGTATTCCACCACAAAATAAAACAACTGCAGGGGAAAATTGTATGCTAGAACATCAAGCAGCATATTTTAAGAAAGGAAGCTGTTGGGTTTTGCATGCACAAAAGAAGCAAGTGCCAACCGTCAAAGTCCTCAGAAGAACTTTGGGTGGTTTTTCAGGATTTTCAGTATAACTTATTAGTTCATCTCCTTATAAAATTGAACAAGCTGTACCTGAAACTTAGAGTCCTTAAAGGGTTGTCACATGAAATGCTGAGTTTAATTATTGTTTACTGGGCTTTATAGTTTTTTTTATCTTTTTTTTTTTTTTTTTTAAGGCATCCTTGCTCTAAAGCATTTATTTGCATGTGCCTAAGACGTTTGCACAGTACTGTATATACATTCACCATTAAGAGAGCCTGAAAGAGAGCATCACAGTGGGCTTGAAAGGGTATCATGAAAGGAAGAAGCCCCAGCCCTAAGACTGAAAGTTATTTTACTGTTTATATATTTATAGAACAACATCTGAGCTGTGAAGCATGGGGATGGCAGCATCATATTTCAAAGGTGTTTTCACTGGCGTTCCTTAGAAAATACAATAAACTGCATCATGAGAATGAGTACTGGATGTACAACATGAGGGACAAGGATTATTTAGAAATACTGAAGGAAAACCTTAAATGTCAGCCAATAGGTTTGAACCTGTATCCCATGGAATGTCTATAGCGAAATGAAAAAACATGTGCAAGCATGGAGGTATTAAAATGCAAGTCTACATAGAAGGCTACATCAGCTGTTTAATTCATGGTGAATCAATTTTAAAGGAAGCAAATACTAACGAAGTGTATGTAAACTTGTAGTGTTTTATACTTACTGATACCTTGATATTAATTCAAAGCTAAAATAGGTTTTCACTTAGCTATTATACTGAAATTATTTGTTATTATTAAAATAAAGTTGATAGCATAACTGACTGAACACAAAATTGTACTGGACATACTACTGGTACACCAATTATTATAGTAGTAAAATACATCCAGATAATACATGTGACCTGATTTTAAAGATTGTTTTTTTTTTAAATAAATGTTTATGTTGGTTGTTGAAGGGCGTGCAAAGGTTTCTTGTAACCCTAAAACATACTCTCAAGCAATGTGCTGGTCTGAATACTTTGCATGCTGACAGCATGTAAATTAAGGGCGATGTGATTCTGGTGGATTTTAGGATTAACAATAGGACTGAATGAATAGAATGAAAAATAAGACTTTCTGTTTGTGACCATTTCATAAACAGTGCAAGTGTGCAAATGCCTGACTGACTCATCATGGAAAAAGGATTAATATAAACGACTCAATTTTATTCATCATTACTGCTTCTGATTTTCTATAGCTAATACACTGGAAGTTAGCTAACAGCCAAAGCTGCTATAGCCATAATACAAAATAATACACTTAATGGGGGAGAAAATACTTTATAAACTAGAGACAGATCCGTGCCTCAACATACTGTACGTCAATGATGATTTAAAAAAAAAATGCATGTGCTTATATGGAAGCCTTGCCTGGTTGTGTTAACCAGGATGCTTCAGACATCAAACTGAGCATTTCTGTTTTCAGATATGTCATGCAGAATGAAAGTTATCATTACTTTTATAATGTGTAAATTTGACCACTCCTGGAATATAAGAATGACGTCGCAAAAATGTAGAACTCTCTAAATGAGCACATTATTCATTTTATTTTTTGGTCATAGAAACAACCAAAAAAACTAAACATACATTAAAAACATGCGTTCATGTGTATCCATGCTAATTCTTTGTGTATGTAAAATATAAATTATAAAAGTATATATATTTTTTTAGCTCAGACATGTTTGTATAGTTGGTTTAAATAAAATAAAATTCAGTTCATCATATTTCCTAGGTTGTGCTGAAAAACAGCATGAGTCACACTGTTCAATCCTGAGCCCTGAGCCACCACTAGTACTCAATAAGTACTGTACTAAGTAAGTACTAACTTACTACTAACATGGTCAACTGGAGTGACACATGCTGACCACACATCTCCAAAATGCAAAATGTTATATTTTAGCTTGAATATGTCTGATATACTTTGTAAGTTATATCAACCATAATTCCATTTATCATCATTCCAACAGTTGTATTTTATTTATTTACTTTTTTTTATTTGCACTGATATTTTTAGTTTTAATTTTTTAAACTACTTTGCATGCCTTAAATTGCTCCATGAGATTAAATATAATTTTATTTCCTTTTTTTAATTTAGTTTTTTTATTTATTGCCGGTAGTGTGTGAATGGGTGTGTCCAGGGTGTACCCTACCTCGTGCCCTAAGCCTCCAGGTCCCCGTGACCCTGAATACAGGATAAAGCGGTATAGAAGATGAGCAAGTGAGTAAACATATTGATATATTTTTATTTAATATTTGTTTAACGTTTTTGTACTATGTATGACTTATGTGTGAAAATAGACCCTGATATGATTTTTTTTTTTTTTTTTTAATAACTTGCTTTGCGGGAATGTCCCAAATGACATGGGCTTTTGTTGATCTTTAGTCTTTTATATTTTTTAAGGTTAAGGTATAAAGTATATAATTTATAAAGTATAAAATTTTATGTTTTTTTTTACACTGACCTTGGTTGTATGTGTGGAAGATTCATGTTGCTCATAAATGCAGTAATAAGAAGGAAGGATCCCAATTAAAAATGATTTACAGTAAGAGCAAGAGACCTTACTGTAGGTACGCTGACACTTCAGAGGAATTCAGAGAGCTGCACAAGGAAAATTAATATAACATTTGCACATAAAATACAATGAGAACTTGCGCGATAAAAACCAGATAAATATGATTTAACAGGTCTATAAGCGTAGTGGTCAAAGTTCTCCAACCTCGACATAAACTCTTTGTCGTCATAAAATATCTTCCTGCCATAAACACAACACACTGCCAAAGTCAAACTCCTGCCCCCATTTTACTGTATGCAAATAATATGCACATTTCATTCTTTGTTTCTTTAATCACAAACAGGTGAAATCCTAAACCCTGGACGCACTGGCACAGGAGATTATCCTCTGTATCCTCTGTCTTTCAGAGAGAGCTACACATTAACATACCTGATGATGTTAATAAAAAAAAGGCACCATTATGGTGCAGTCTGACTTTTATTGCTTGGTAAACACTGTACAGAGATCAACTCTTCAATAAAGAGGCCCTAAGCTTAAGAGCAATACAGCATGAAATTCGGAGCATACAAAGCTCTTTGTATTGGAGGCACCATTCAGTGGGCATGGCTTATTACCATCAGTGCCATTAAAATGTCAATTCTCATTAGATAGGACAAGAATATTAGTGCTCAAACATGCCACAAACATTCACATAAGTTATGAAAAAGAAAAACAAAGTATCTTATTAAATCTTATGTTATTAATGGAAGCAGAAGTTCAGTACAGTGTTAAAGGATACAGAAATAAAAACCCAGAAAAGGAAATGAAATTGTGATGCAACATCCAGACCAAACACAAATGACTTTAACCCCAGGTGACCTACCTTGAGAAGACCAGGCCCCAACTCCAACTGGATTTCCTCAGGGTTAAAATGAACAGCAGAATAAAAATCCAAAGAATGGAAACAAATATTAAAATAAGTAGGCCCACTATTTAGAGCAGTGATTTTTTTTTAATATATATATTATTTTTGTATGTAAAAAAGAAAAAAGCATACTCCATTCAATTGATAACTGCCTCCCAAACCTTGCTGAGTTTTGTGTCTATGGAAAAGGTTTTACTGAGTTTGAGCAAAGTCAGGAGTCAGGACGGGCGGGAAAAGATGTTGGCCTTCTGGGGAGGCTGGTTTGAAAAATGCATGAGCGTTATCAGGGTTTATGCAAGAATAGCTTGGTGGAAACCTTCGCCTGGTACAGTACTGGGCCCCTGGTTGCATGCAGCCAAGAAATTCTGCTCTAAAAAAATTCTCCTAATTGCCCTAGCTGAGTGGGAGTGTGTCAGACTCCTGCTGGGTGTTCTGTCGGGTTATCATATGTGCACATGTGAACTTTATTTATTTATTTAGGGTTTTTTAAAATGCTATTTTTAGTTATAAAACCTATTTTTCATACACCTACATGGTCAAAGGTTCAAGTGTAGAAAAAAGAAAGATGAGAAAAGAAAAAAAAAAGAACTTTTTATGACACAGGACTGGTGGTAGCGCTCACCTTCGTACTGTACATTTCAAGATGGACAGCAAAGAAGCCAACTTCTATCCAAGAAAAACATCAGGAGCAGACTGATATTCTGCAAAAGGTACAGAGATTGGACTGGTGAGGACTGGGGTAAAGTCATTTTCTCTGATGAATCCCCTTTCTGATTGTTTGGGGCATCTGGGGGGGGGGGGAAGCTTGTCCTGAAAAGAAAAAGTGAGCACCACCATCATTCCCATGCCAACATTATGTGAAGTTGTTTCTCAGCCAAGGGAGTAGGTTTACTCACAAATTTGCCTAAAAACAGTCATGAATAAAAATTTGCACAAAAACATCAACTTCTCCCAACCATCCAAGAACAGTTTGGTGATGAATAATGCCTTTTCCAGCATGATGGAGCATAAGGCAAAAGTGATAACTACAGTAAGTGGCTCAGGAAACAAAACATCGAAGGTTTATGTCCATGGCTTTAAGTCAAGAAAACTCCCCAAATCTTAATCCCATTAAGACCTCAACAGTCTGGTGGATAAACAAAAACCCACACATTCTGACAAATGCCAAGCATTGATTATACAAGAATGGGCTGCCATCAGTCAGGATGTGGCCCAGAAGTTGATTGACAGCATGCCAGGGCGAATTGCAAAGGTCTGGAAAAAAGTAGGGTCAACACTGCAAATACTGACTCTATACATACACTTAATGTAATTGTCAGAACGAGCCTTTGGCACTTGTGAAATGCTTGTAACTAAAAACTGGTGGTTAATCATGTTAGGTGTTGTTACTGGATGCTTAATAAGATCTTGTTTGCAGAACTGAATAGGTTTACTCTCACTAAATTTGTTGGCAAGAGCTGACCCCACTTAAACCTTAGTTAATCTATAAATGTGCAAATAAGCAGAATACTGTAAACAGAGTCTGGCCGTTACCAGATGCTAGCAAGCTAGCTTACCTTTAGCTTAGCGAAAAAGCTAAGGTAAAAAAAAAACATTCATTTATATGATAACATTCTTTGCATTTGATTGAACACAGTCATCCATACCCTTCATTTCTTGAGGTAAGTTAACTACAATAGTAAACTTCCTCCAGTTAGCCGGTTAGCTAAAATGATGCATAGGACACAGTTAGCAGTTTGACATCTGCAATGCAGCTGTCATTCAACTTGGTCACATCTAACAGTAAATAATAAATAAAAATAATAATATAACAATTTTTTTATATATATATATATATATAATTTGCAGGTAAACAGGAAGGTTACAGTGTAGTTGGAGTTTCAGGTTTGACTGTGTGGGAACGGTAGCTACGTGGTTTACACGGTTCACAGGTCAGATACTGTAGGAGGGCTCCTTCACAGAACTTTGCTTAAACCCCCAGAGAGGTCAGTACTGGCTCTGTTTTATTATTCATCATACTTTTTGAAAGCAATTCACCTGGATTCTAATGAACATAGTAAAAATCAGAAGAACACTTAACCTATCAAACCGAGTGTAGACCACTAGAGAAATATTAGCAGTGGTATTAGCATTACCTCAGTACTGAAGCATTATTATTTCCTCAGTTAATTAAAAAACACTACTGACTTCAAGTGAATATGTGAATATACACACACATCAACCATAACATTTAAAACACAAAAGTCAAAGACTAATATTGTTCCCCTTGTGTCACCATTGGGGCGAGACCTCTGGGGTGCGCTGTGATGTCTAGCGGCAAATCCTTTTGGGTGCTGTGGGTATTGTTTTGGGGTGGGGCCTCCCTGGATCAGCTGAGCAGCTGCATGGTTTTAGCCATGTGTGTAGTCATTGTATAGTATATTAAACAAAATCCTGTTGCTCTCACAGGCCAGCAGTTGTCCTGCTGGTTAACACACATTACACACAGGTTACTATACACACTTTATTTCCTTTTCTATCTTTCTTTTGAAACATACCTATACCCCTGAAATCATCACAGTTCACATGACAACTGTGGCCAGGGCACTTCAGAAAGCTGGCCTTTTTGGAGTCACATGAAGCTACATTAAATTCTAATTAAGGCTTACACTCACTCTCTTCGTCTATACCGCTTTATCCTAAATACAGGGTCACAGGAACTTGGAGCCTATCCCAGGAGACAGCGGAGTACACCCTGGACGGAGTGCCAGTTCATCCTACACACACACATTTTGAAATGCCGATTAGATTGACATTTAGGCATTTGGCAGATGCCCTTATCCAGAGCGAATTACTTTTTTTTTTATCTCATAATATATCTGAGCAGTTAAGGGCCTTGCTCAAGGGCCCAACAGGGACAAGTTGGTGGTCGTGAAATTCAACCTAATCAGCATGTCCTTGAATTGTGGAAGAAAACTGGAGTATCTGGAGGAAACCCACCAAGCACAGGGAGAACATGCAAACTCCATGCACCCATGCACTATATGTGAGAGTCAAACCTAAAACCTGAAGGTGCTAACCACAACGCCAAAGTGCTGCCTTAAGGATTTTAGTTAGACACAAACATTTTGACACAATTAACTCAATACTGCTCACCAGGGATGCCCTTTTAAAGCCTTATATACAAGTCTTTTATATACAGTACTTATATATACTTACCCCTATCTTTACAGCAAGTGCATGGAGATGGTAGCATGATACTAAAAATTAACTGATCCCCTTAGCTCCTTGGGTGCTTCTCTGACTAACTCTTTTTATCCACTCATTGATTTTGTGGGATGTTCTGTGTTAAATTTTGGATTTTAAATTTGGGGTCCTAAACCCTGATTGATTTTTTTCCCCCCCATAATTTTGTCCTGGACTGGTTTTGATAGGTGACTAGTCATCAGGATTCTCTTTGTTTAGGTAGATTCTCTAGGAAAGTCTAGGGTCTTAAATGAACAGGTGCATTTATTATTATGAGCTCACGTGACACTTTAATTGCACACAGGTGGACTCTAGTCAACTAATTACAGTAAGTGACTCCTGAAAGCAACAGATTGCACCAGACCTAATTTTGGGATTTCACACCAGCATTGGTGAATACTTTCGCAATCAAAGCTCTTTTTTTTTTTTTTTTTTGCTGCAAACTATTATGACCTATTTTGTGCTTTCATGAAATAGAGTTGTCCCAATCGAGTCCATTTTACTTCAGGTTATGTTCCTGAAAGGTTTTAAAAAAGAGAATGCTTATCAAAGGCTCATTATGTCAAACGGAAATCCTGTGAATGTGAATATTTCTGTGGTCTGTAGAATTGAGGTGCTTATTATATTATGCTCGAACACCTCAGTGTTCAGTTGAACTGCTCGAATGTGAGGAAGACTGGTATCAAATACACAGATGAAAGAAGCCTGCAGATTTAGGGTCTTTTTTGTCTCTGCATGTTCAAAGGAAACAGCTGCTGACTGCACAAGGCTTAGGGCCTATTCATCTGGGGCCGAGACACAATGGTTATCCTGAGGCACAGAAAAACTGGAGCGAATGTACACACTGATACGATCGTACACACACACACAAATGCATACACACTTCAAAGGCTAAAGAGATGTGCTGTGGTAGAACTCTACTCTATAACTCTGTCATTAGTTTCATAAACAGGATTTGTCCTCTCAGAAGTATCCTCTAAGGCCCTTTTGTAATTAGTATCAAACAACCGCTTTTCAAAATCTGTCCCTTAATTTACCTTGACGAAAACAAACAAAAAGGGGCGATCAAACGAGCTCCATTTTGCACCATTTCCAGCGCTCACACTTTATGCCAGTAGTGGTTTAACCACCCGACCAACAGGCCTTTAGTGTGTATTTGAAAATAATTAGCATTGCAAAGGTGGCCTGCTCGCGACAAGTCTTTGAAAAACATGACAATCAAAGCAAACCGAAAAATCGGATATCAGCAGGTGACGTCCTCACCCAGGTCTCCTCCCCCTCAACTGGAGGTAACTCAGGTGTGTTCTCCTCTTACATTCAAATAAGCCTCTGGCCATGTCTATGTCATGCTTCCTGGTGCATTAGTCTCGTCATATGGATCGGTTAATATTTGCATCACAAGCAAATCACTACTGTGTTATTCTTGAGATGAAAGAAAAAAGGGTCAACTATATTTTCAGTGCCAAATCATAGGAAAGCGCAGCTTATTGGGTCACCTTAATGCATAACAATGTTGAATTACTGAAGAGAACGATATTTTTTAAAACAAACTTATTTTAAATATACTGTATAAGACAATAACATGTATTCTGAAGTGTGTATCTCTGAAGTGAAATTCTGGTATCTCTGAAATTCACTACAAAACACGTGAATGCAACATGTCCCAAAAAGAAGAAGAAAAAAAAAGGGAAAAATGTTGGAAGCAGAATGAGAGAAGAATGAAAGTTCTCATTTTCATTTTCTATTTAAATAGATTTGCATGGGCCTCGTTGGGCATGAGACAAGGACGCTCTGTGCCCATCTGCTACTGCTTTCACTCTTCATGCGAAACCAAACCAACATGCAAAGCAAGGCTTGGAGCAAAGCCCCATCCCCCTACAACAGCAAGGTGTATACAGGCTAAACTACACAGGAGCACAAAATTCTGAAGCTAACAACTAAACTAAATCATTAACCCCAGCAAAATAAAACAAAATTAAAATAATTGCATGTATCATACACCATCATACATATATTATACTAATTTCATCTCATGCTCATAGTTTTACCATATAC
>JAQMYG010000015.1:9589088-9600384 GCA_030014215.1 Clariallabes teugelsi
CTGACAGCTCCGGCCCAAAAATGTGCGTCGGCCCACCGGGCATTGCCCGGTATGCCCTATGGCCAGTCCAGGCCTGCTCCATACACAATTGACGATCTGTAATTTGTTTATTGTTATGTTATTATCCTTGCCACTGGATGTTGGTAATGTCCTTCAGGATGAATAAAGTATCTATCTATCTATCTATCTATCTATCTATCTATAGCACTTTGCATTTGTATAATTCTAGTCTTTGAAAAACACTACTGTAGCAAAAGTATTGTTTAAGCAATGCTTAAGCAGTATAATGGGACCTAATTCTACTTTGTTACTTGAATCATTTAACCTTTTAACTACATTTTTTTTTGCAGAGTTAAAATTAGTAATGCATTTTACCCTTGATGTCTGCAGGCCAATTAAAGACAGTATGTAGACATTTTAAATAATTCAGTTTTGAACCAGTTCTTGCCAAAAGTCTACACTTCAAAAGCCAAGTGCTTAGTCAGCGGCAGCAATTTCCAGAGACAGTGGAAACAGATGAGTATTCCTGGCTGAATTAATCGGGTGTCTTAAATGCTTCTGAGGAAACAGAATAATAATACTCTGCAAGTTGTGTAAAAAGATTCAAACTCAACTAAACTTGCCCAAACGGTGGAAATTAACACTGTATGTGACCTACTAGGGAGCCAAATCTTATGAAGAAAGAGAGATTAAGAGATGAGATGGTGTTCTTTTTTTCCCCCCTCAATTTTCTCCCTAATTTAGTCGTATCCAATTCCTCCCCGTCACTAGGGGGCTCCAACATTAAGGCTACTACGATCACTCAGTCGGGAGGGGCCGAAGACTATCAAGTGACGCCAACTGACTGCATCTATTCGAACTGCTCGGTCATGCACCGTTGGGGGCAGCGTAACACACTCGGAGGACTGCTCCTTCCGCCAGTGTGAGCCACTGATTAAGAGAGTCAATTAGCTGGGCCCTCAGCTGCGAGAGGCTACAGCATCTCTGAATGATAGAGTGAGCACTTGTGCCACTCGGGGGACCGAAATGGTGTTCACTTCGATGTCAGTGCACTGTGGCCTCGCCCAACCAGGAAATCCTGGAATCACCACGTCTTTTATAATGTTATGGTCAGAGAATAGAACACATAATGAATTACAACGTAAGAAGAAGATGGTAAATAGAGAACTGGAATAAGATAAACACGATTCCTTACATATATTTCAATTAAAATACAAGCTGTATAAATAGTGGTAAACCAAATCAAACCAAATCAAACCTGTAATCAGGGTCATTCAAAATAACCATAACCCTGTTTGAAATAAATGCTGTGGCTGTGTGGTGACCCATTTCTCTTTTTGTCCATCCAGCTGTCATGAGACCTCCAGGGATTGTTTTTTTTATTGTCTCTAAAACCAGTAAATGACCGATGAGCAACTTCAAAATATGACAATGTATGAGAAAAGAGAATATGACTATAATTCAGCTTTATCTTGTCTGGTCATCTACTGTCAATCCATCTAGCTGCACTGCCAATATTAAACTCTTTAATATTATCACTTGAGAACTCCTATGGTTCAGAAGAGCTTTCTAGAGATGATCAGTGATTGACAGGCAGAATCAAACATTTCAAGATATCAGTGATTGAAGCTATTGATTCATTGGCAACAATATTACAGTTCATCCTGGAAGGTCCTAAGAATTTCGACAGTGACATTTTTTTTTTTTGTCATTCACCAGCAGCCACGGGGCCCTCTTCTTTTTGGTTATCTACATAAGTTCCTGGTTTAGTCTTGCCTCACATCTGTTATGTTTATTGTTTTTTTCTGATCATAGTGCTGAGCTCTAGTAATCACAGAGGGTTATCTCATTACAGTCATATCCCCAGGTGGGATGTATAAAGCAGCAAGTGACCTGTTAAAGTTAATGCTCACTATGATAGAAAGGTGCAGTGCATCACAGCTTGCTCTCCTTAGGACTACAGCATGTAGCCACATCCATCCATCCATCCATCCATCCATCCATCTAGGAACCTCTGTAGTCCAACTACAGGTAGGTACCGTGGAGGCCAATGATGACCATTGTATTTATTCTCATTTTCACAACCGTGGTAGGACCTCCGGTCAACATTCACACACCTATTCACACACTTAGGGCAATTTGGGAACACCACTTAGCCTAATCTGCATGTCTTGGGACTGTGAAAAGAAACCTGAGTATCCGGTGGAAATCTATCATGCGCAGGGAGAACAAGCAAACTCCAGGCACACAGACCCCGAGGCCGGAATCAAACACGGACCATGGAGGTGTAAAGGAACAGTGCAAACCTCTACACCACAGTGCTGCCATGTAGCCACAGACTGGTCGGATTGCCAGTGTCGGCCACTGCCAAAAGCACCATAGTTAGCATCATAGCAGGACTATAGCATGGTTTGATGAATCACCTGCATGAGGTAAAGATTGCACCAGAATCCACTATGGGAAGAAGTCCAGGTGGCAGAGGCAGTGTGATTCTCTGAGCAGTGTTCTGACAAGAGCCACCTATTTAAACACTGTTACAGTCACCACCCTAAAAGATATTGTTCAGGAATGGTTTGAGGAGCATGACAAAGACTTTAATGTGTTGGTTCATACAGGCCATGCCTTGCAACCTGCAGGACCTAAAGGATTGTCGGTTAGATTCCTGGTATCAGGTGCCACAGCACACCTTCAGGGGTCTTGTAGAGTCCATGCCTTGAAAGGGCAGAGCTGTTTTGGCAACACAAAAGGGGCCCTGCGCGTTACTAGGCACATGGTTTTAATGTTATGGCTGACCATTGTATGTACACATTGGAAAGAGTTATTATTTTGCTAACAAATGTGGGTTATTTCTTTCCAATTTTCCTTCTGTCTAGGTATTTATTTAGGAGATTTGGATTCTCGATAACCGAGACCACCTAGGTCAAGTGATCACCTGTGTTAACCAATGTAATGAAAGCATTTAATAGAGTGATGTTGACACTTAAACATGTCACCATATAAGTATTACAGTTGTACATTTGTTGTTATTATATAGCCTCAATTTAGTCTCCTCACCTTGCTGCTCCATTCCTGTGTGAGCCCATGCATGACTTTCAGAGTATCAGTAAAGGCATACTTCACATTCTTGTAAAATGAGACCCGAGACCCAGAGAATGGTAAGCACCTGAACTGAAAGGATTTGTTTCTATACTAAAAGACTGGATTATATTAGATTAACCATTTATTACCAGTTTTGTCTTTCAATCGTGGCCCCTTTGTTGCCACTTTGCTGATAAAATGTTGTCCATTTCAACACAAGTGGTTAGACCGAGGATTTTATTATGGGCTGTGATCAGAGACAGAAGGAGTGGTAGTTGCACTTGTCCTATTATCTTGCTCTGTTTTGCACGTGTGGTGGCTAACTTCCTCATTTGCCTAACTGACATTGCTGAGGGCTGAACGTGGATCCTTCCTATTCCTCATCACAGTATAAGGACGATATCATGCACAAGTTGGAAATAAGGGCAAGCCTCTTATTAACCTCCACCCTTATCTACATCAGCATTCATTAAGACTATAATACAGCCAAATTAGGACTTGGAGTTATCCAGTAAACCAAAATGAGTAGCTATCAGTCACTGGCTATCTTAATTCTTCCCGCTCAGCTCGTCATAAAACATGAAACGTCATTAAGCAAATGGTTTTCTTCCTTATAAGTTAAGAAAAATATCCTAGGCATAGTAGAATGACCTAAATATGATTCAAAGAAAAGATGAATAACTGTGCAGGATTTTTTTTTCGGGAAAACAAACGTTTTATCCAGCTGCTGATAAGTTTCTTTAATTGTTAAAAACTTGCATCTTAATGTTTGTTAAAAAAGGGCTCCTTTGGGAGCATCGTTAACCATGTACAGAATATTTCAAAAGAGAAAAAGGGTGAAATGATCTTTCATGCTTGTTGATTGCCAAAATCTCTTTTAAATACATCCTTCACCTATGAATGAATGCTATTTAATTTCCTGGCTCGGCCTAAACATTTAGAAGTGTGCAACATTTGAAACTTTGGACCAGAGAAAATTCAAAGACTGTAAATCATCAAAGGATTTTTTTTTTTTTTTTACTCCACGAGCTACAACATGGCTGTTTGGCTGGTGAAACCTGCCAGGTGTACACATGGGGCTTTATTTTGGATAGACAAACTTCATTTGTGTTCCCAGTGTTTGCTTTTGCAAAGGCTCCAACTCCCAGTCTGTAGTTTGCATATAGACGGTTGCACCTGTGTAATCAATGACAGGCAAAAGTACACTCGTTTTCAATATCAGCCTCGTTTTATCCATCGCCTGGACCGGACTGGAGGAGCAACTATACTAGAAATGGATGGATGATATTAGAAGAGCAGAAGGAGTGAAGAAAAGAAAGAAGAATAAAACATAGATAGGCCGACACAATTCTGGAAATGTTACACTCTGAAATTCCCTTGTAGTTCGTTCTGGCCCTCCCCCTCACTAAGCCTGCCTCAATGGTTAGTTATTGTTCCTGCCTATCAGTGTCATTTCGACAGGGCGTGAGGAAAGTAAGGGCAGGTAAGAGTGGAGATGAGGCAGTCACTGCGCAGCGGGAGGGGAGTGAACTTCTGTCCCACCTGTAGCGCCGCTGATACCAGACTCGCCAATATGAACACACTCTAGAAGCGGCTAAGGAAAGTAGAAAAAAGGCAGAAACACATACAGGTAAGTGTGTGTAGAGCTTGCTAATCTTGAAACATTGTTTGCATGCATTTTTAGTTTACAAAGAAAAACTAATCTAGTCTTTCAAAGGAAAAACAATTATACAACTGAAATAAACAAGCTGAAAAGGACCAATGAGAACTAGTCTAAGCCTAAGGATGAAACCAAAATTGGAGAATAAATCTGATTAAAAAAATAAATAAATTAAGTATGAGCAGGATACAAGTGAGTGTTGTGTAGTGCTTTGGATTTGTGCCACATGAAAATAAGGAAACACAAACAGCTTTCACAATTTGAAACTCTGTATCCTTAATCGTTTAGATACTGTAGCACGTTACACTGTATCACGCTGCATGTACTGTATGTACTTTAACTCCAAGTGCTAGAAGAAATAGGGTTAATATATACCAGAGAAACTCTCTAGGCTTTTTAGGAGGAGTGAGGGGACTACAGCAGGTGATCACAAAAGCTCAGCCACCCCCTGTCAATGTGCTGAGCCTCACAAGCTGCCCGGGCATCAGGAATGCCAAAGCGAGAGAGAGAGAGAGAGAGAGAGAGAGAGAGGGAGAGAGTAATAAGAGGGAGAACAAGCAAGAGCATTGTGCACTGCAGGGAGAGGGAGAAGAGCAGACAGACAGACATGAGGACAGAAACACACACACACACACCTATACTCGCGCGCACACACACACACGCAAGCACCCACACATGCATGCTCACACATACACCCACACACAAACACCCTGCAGGCTTGTGTGAACACAACATCTGGTCTAAAAACTCTTATCCCAGACCTACAAATGGACACACACACACACACACACACACACACACTCGTTTTCAGTGTAAACAATACTGATGCTTTGTTAAGCAGAATAATAGTATACATTACAGACCATATAGAGAATATAAACAGAGTGCAATCAAACTGGTCACCTGTCGCAGATCTTTGATCTTGATAGTCCTGTGGACCTGTAATATTGAGTTGCTTTGGACTTGTATATACTTGTAGTGAGATTCAGTAAAGAACTAACTTGCAGAGTGTCTAATTGTAATGAAAAGGTTTATAAAGGGCGATGACAGCACAATTACTAAAAAAAATTTTTTTTAAAAACATAGCAAGGTGTGTGTGTGTGTGCTGCCTGTCGAAAGCCAAAGACTCCCTCATAACTCTGTGTCTTGGAAAGAAAACACCCTGATACATGCAGGATCAAGGTGACCAAACTGTAACTATTAACCCACGCCAAATGAAGGGAATGAACTAGACACCTGTTTATATCAGTGCACTAGTCACATAAAGTGTTACACACTGTGTAACATGTGCTCACTTTAAACACCTTTCTCTTTGAAACACGATTGTTCCGGTCAAACGTGCGTTATCTCAGCATTCTGCACGTACACAGGACCATAATTCCCTGGTGTGTTATTGTTAAAATCGAACATGCGACAGATTTAACTCTATCCGTGCCATTAAGGGCATACACTTTTTTTCTTTGGTAATATCTACTGAATAGCTCTAGGTCAAGGGTCGAAAGCTAATTAGCTAGTCCAAAACTATATATATTTTTTTTTATTATTATTCAAATAAATAAATAAATAAATAAATAAATAATTAAATAGGATCAGTAAATGCATATATTGGAGGAATATGTTTTATACTCAATTTATTTCCTAGGGACACTGAATTGGACTTTACTTTAGTAAGTGAAGCAAATACTATGAAAAGTATTTATCCCATTCAAATGTCAAGACCAACACCAGATACTGACTTAGGGAGTGTGATCTGGTACATGATGATATCCTTACTGCTTTGATAAAATTACTGTAAATTTTATGTATTTGCTTAAACCTAGCAATTTGCATCTATTACAAATATAAATAATTTATGTTGTCCAAATATTAATGTTGACCAGCACCCTATTTTAGTACATGTACCAAAAAACAACAACAAAAACTGTATAATCATGATTCAGTCATAAAAATGTTAGGATTATTTTAAAGAGGTCCTTTAGTGTTTAATATTCTATCTATTCATTTATTATTTATGACAGGTCAAGAAGAAAAACTTAAAAACTAATATATATTTAAAATAACTCATACTCAATAGTTCAAATTAAAATTTAAAAAGTCAATTATATATAAGGAAAGATACTTAAAGTATCAGCAGCGAGATGATCAGCAGCTTCAGCTCTTTTTAATTGGATTTCTGTCATGACTTAGCAAAGAATAGGAAGATAAGGAGAGTTAAGGTTAAAGACACATTTACTGTTCAATAAAATGTTATGAGTAGAGGTACGTGCCTGTGTGATACTGTAATGTTTGAGCATCTGTGAACTATTCTGCACAATCATCCCTATTCGTAAAAGAGGTTGTGTTCAGGTCAGCTTCAAGGCTGTTATATTATTAGTCGAAAGTATGCTGAAGTTTTGGAATGTAAGATCTGGAGACAATGTCGCAGATATAAGAAACTGTAGATACATTGTGTGGTTTTGCAGACATTACAGATACTGCAGCTGAGGTCAGGGTCAATGACTTCTATACAGTATTCTTAACCCTAACTCTGGCCTTTACAATCAAGTCTAGATAAAAGTTCATATACACTTTTTATCCTAGTCTCTTATTTCCAGTAACCAGAATGTCTCTAGGTTCTTTATTTAGTTGTTGGAAATGATGAGATATTGTTTGGTTATTGGCCTGGTGTTGTATTGCATGTTTGATAAAAATCTTATAAAATGAATCAAATAATCACAATACAGTACTGTGCAAAATCTTAAGCCACCTCTCATTGCTCATTGCCTCATTACATTTAATTACATTCATTTTGATAGAAATGAGGATAAATGTTTTACTGTAAAGTGATTAAGGATACAGTTTAAAAATTAGTTGTTTATGTAACAACCTCAGCATCAACCTCATTTCCCCTCTCGTCTGTTCCAACCACTCAGCGTTTAGTATCACCAGTATACTAATCACCGGCCTGATCACCTTATCATCTGCACCTGTTTCTCACTGGCTCATGCCTTACGTTACATGTTTTTATGCATGAATGACTGTGTGGCTTAATGAACAATGCTTTGAATCTGGTCAGGTACTGGGACTGGACTGAAAAACAGGACAAGAACTTGCCAAAAATAAGAGCCAAAAAAGGCCTTCAGGAGGCCTGGGGAAATATTCCTCAATACTGTATTCAATTCCTTGTAAGTGAAATATGAAGAAATGAGGGGTGGCTCATGATTTTTGCACAGTACTTTAAATAAGCACAAGAATGTTAAGGAGTTAAAGTTTCAATATTTAAATAAGTTAAAGTTTCAATATAGGTCAATAATAATTATTAAGTTTTAAAAAATGCCATCAAGGGTCTTATCCTCCAAAAGGCACCAATGGTGACTTGCACACTTTTACTATTACATCATTCATGTTTATACAAAGTGTGTTCTCATCAGGCAAACACTAGATTTCGATTATAGTAATTAACAGCAAATGATTATTAAGGAACAGCATTGGTTATGGTTATTGGTTAGAGTGGATTAATAGTAAAATACTAGGAAAAGCTGTTATTAAATAAATAGTCCTGGCTTAATCAACTACACTGGTTCTTCAATTACAACAAACCCTATTATAACATAGATTTTTGTTAGGTTACATTTGTGTATTTGAAAAAAAATTTCTGACTCATTTTTCATCTTAAATAATTGAATCAGACAATTATTCATTTATTTACAACCTAAGCAGAGACTTTTTTATAATGTGTCATTTTAATCTTTTTTTAATTTTATTTTTTAGACAGACATAAGGGAGGTGTGATAGGATGTACTGTATGTAACCTGTAAAATGGACCTGGGACCGAGTGTATGGCACACCCAGACAACAGTGAACGCAGATGGGGAGAAAGGTCCTGAGCTGCAATGCTCCATCTGCTTCACCACATACGACAATGTCTTCAAAACGCCCAAACAGCTGGACTGCACGCATACGTTCTGTTTGGAGTGCCTCTCGCGCCTCATGGCCATCTCCATGGACCCTCACGAGAGCAAAATCTCGTGTCCTTTCTGCCGACAACTTACGGCCATCCCTAAGAACGGCCCGCCAGCTCTGACCACCAGTCATGAGGTCCTGTGTCGTCTTCCCAGACACCAGCAGCATGAGGAACCTGTGTGGCTCGAGGGGGAAAAGCTGTGCTACAAGCGGCCAATTAAGACAGGCATGCCGACATTCTGCATCTGCATTGACATTGGTGCGAGTAGGCATGGTGCAGGTGCTCCATCTCAGCCAAGCCCCAGGGCAAGCCTGATTGAAAGATTCACTAACTGGAAGAAGCTGCTGCTCTTTGTTGTAATCATGGTGCTGGTGGTGGTGATTGTGTTGTGGCCATTGCAGTGTATCATCACCACGGGGTCGATGCGCTGCGTGCCTCGCACCTCACAGCCCAACACCAACAACACTTCTCCACTCACACATACATAAACACACATATAAACTGTTTGTCATACACTTGGACATGGACACTCAGTGATGGTAAAGACACAAAATAAACATTATTATATGAAAATGAGAATGGGCTTAAAAACCAAAACCATCTGTGGGGTACCTCAATTATGTTCATTATGTTCACCTTCAATTACATTCATCCTTACATTTCAAAGAGCCACTTTATCTTGGGCAGGGTTATGGTGGATCCAGAGTATATCCCAGGAACCCCAACAGAACTATTTAGGAACAATGTAGCATCACATATCTACCGTGTTACCTTAGGAAGTGGGAGCTGACATCGAAGCCAGGCGGACACTGGGAACACATGAAACACTCATCACAGACATTAGTTAGATATTATTGCTATTATCATCATCATCATCATCATTATTATTATTATTATATCCCCAATGAGGTGATGAGAGGTAGAATCCCTGTGCAAAGCCACTATATTTAAAGATTTGACATGGACAGGTCTAGGATACTCTTCAGCACTTATTAGCATTCTATTCCATGTCTAAATCATAATCTGTGATTTTCATAAATGAATGTGAATTAGTTTATGGCTCATTCTACTGTAAAACTGTGTGTTTTTGAAGTTGAATGAATTTAAAAACTGATAAAAACTAATTAGAAATCGTCTATCTCAGAACAGTATTCAAATCACTTCTTTACAGTGGACATGAGATTTCTCCTGCCAAAATTCTTTAAAGGGTTATATTACCTTTTTAATAACTGCACTACGAATACTTTTTCCAGACATACATTAATATGTCTAGTTGTGAACAATTTTATATGCACTGTATATTGTGTATTTGATCACACTGTATAATGGACTACATCTTTCTTTCTTCTTCTTTTTTATTTTTTTTATTTTTTACAAAAGAGTAAATGCTGACTAAATACCAACCGTTGAAGGAAATGTGTCCATGATCTATATGGGATTAATATTGTAATATAATAATCACTCTTTGCTTCCTGTTCTGTGTCAGTATTGATAAACACGTGTTTAGTGTGTGTCCTGAAATGAAACTCAGCCATCCTAGCATCTATAGGCTGACTGAACCAACATGACGACGACACATACATACATACATACATATACACACACACACACACACACACCGACTGTACTGAGCCCAAGGCTGAAGTTTTGTGGAGATGAAGCACCATCCTCTTCCTCCTGGGGAATTTTGTATCCAAAAAAACAATTAACAAACAAGTAAAGCAGTTTAATATGAAGCCTTAGTTAAATATGTTGTTTAAATACAAAACATACAGTATGGAATAGTATCTAACTCCTGTATGCAGCTATTGCAGAAATACAGTACTGTATGCCCATGGGGACGCTGAGAAAGCTTCAGCATTGAGCAGTTTCAACCATAGCCCTGTACGTACTGTACAGTATATGTGAAGGTGTGTAGATGTTATGGCAGAGTTTCCTATGAGCAATAAGGTGTTGAGATGATCAGAGGCCATATAGAGTGCAATATTTAAATGCAATATCTATGAGTATTATTTTAGGAAAAATTCACTAAATTCACAATAATTGTCACTTTCTACAGTATTTCTTAAACAGGCTACACTAAAAAACTAAATAATAATAAAATCTTTGCATAGCTTTGTATATATCGATGTGTCATTTTACTCAAATAAATCAAGATTGTGAATGTACTTAATTATCTTAACCTTAATATGCAAACATTATTGATCATTACTTCTCTTTGACTTACATATTTTACTTGAGTGTAATTTCTACCCTTAATATGAATGCATTGGTACATTAAGCATTTTTATTTTTGATTGTGCAGAGTTGTAATTTGTAACTGAAAAAGAGCAACTAATATGTTTCTTTATATCCTGAAATCAAGTTTCTTCAATACTTTTCAAAACTCACTTAGTAAGCAAGTAGACTATGTTGCAAAGCAACAATGTTTTTCCCGAATTTAGAGGTGGAAGATTTACTTTGTTACTGTACTGTGTGTTATAAATACTCTACAGCAGTGTTTTTCAACCACTGTGCCGCGGTACACTAGTGTGCCGCGAGAGATCGTCAGGTGTGCCGTGGGAAATTATTCAATTTCACCTAATTGGTCTAAAACATTTTTTGAAAACTAATAA
>JAQMYG010000015.1:9612221-9629718 GCA_030014215.1 Clariallabes teugelsi
ACAATATATTTAAAGCATACATAAATATAAATAGACTAATTTACATACTACCTAACCCAACTACAATAATTTAACACCAATAACAGAAAAGTTGGTATTCTTGGTATGTTACAAACCAGCTTCAAATGCCAGCAATTCTTTTGCAGTAATATGACATTTGATCCCTCTGCTTTTAAATCATCCTGCGTTTCCTCAAATGTTTCATCAGGTTTGATGTGTTTCCCCCATTTCACGCAATAGTTTGTTTTGTTGCATGTCGCGGTGTCAGAATCTTTTGTTGTGAAATACAGCCACACATTAGAACGTTTAGCTGTAGGCATTTTAATGTAAGCGTAATTAGCTAATATACCGTAATTAGCTAATGCTACCTGCTGACATCAGAGCTAGTGTAATTATGACATTCACATGAGTGACCTCATTTCCTCATTTGGAGTTGTGCTTTTAATTCAGAATTTGAAAACAATCAGCACACTCGCGTTATTACACAGATCAGTCGATTTGTATTATTAGAGCTTTCGACTCCGTTCACGTCTGGAAATTATTCTTCATGTGTGGTGGCGCCAAAGTGAGGCACCGAAATCTGCGCTCTAATTCGATTATAGTACATACTGGTTATATAGGTACACGTGCCACATTGGCCCCGGGTTTCAGTACACGACCCTATTTTTCAGACATGATTGTCTAAAATAAGAAGCTTTTTTACCACATCAGTTAGAGTTAATGTAACTGTTTCCAACTGAAACTTATGGAAACAGCTGAAACTGCAGTAATTAGAGCTCTTAAGTATTTATATCTAAACAGGGAGGGTTTTTCTGGCCAGGCAGTGTACTGTATAAACCTGCGGGTTTAAATTAAAGATGACAGTAAGAGAAAATCTTGCTTTTCAAATTCAAGAAATGATCAGTGCTGTGGTATAAGAACGATAAATTACTCGTAGAACAATCTGTAGTGTAATAAATTGCAATTATTTGGATTGAATCTACTTAACCTTACATAGCACAAGAACATTTTAGATAGCAGAAAGTCAGGAACCTCTTAAATTTATAATTTAATCATGATCAAAATATAATTATTCTAATGAAATGGAAATATTTATACTGTGACCTCAGATTGACTTTGACTTTTCACTTTCTTGTTTAACCCTCTGACTTTCATACCCCTGACACCACCTGTAGAAGCAGCTGTGTGGTGCTAACTGCAGTGCAGAATGCAGTTTGTGTGTGTGTGTGTGTGTGTGTGTGTGTGTGTGTGTGTGTGTGTGTGTGTGTGTGTGTGTGTGTGTGTGTGTGTAAACGGAAACGCATACTCACACAGAGAAAGTGTGAGGCAGCAGCCCCGAGCCCTATCTCCTGGAGTTTGTGCAGACTGAGCTCTTTGGGGTTTTGATGTGTACGTTTTCGTACACACTGGATGTTTCATCATTCATTCTAGTGAAATAAGACAGGATGTTATAAACAGTGTGCACTATGACTGATTTACTCTCCAAACAAATCTCACCAGTAAACTAACAAACAGAGATACAGATGTGCAGTGCGGTTTACAGTTTACTGTCCAACGGATGTTTCACAAACAAAATAAAGGTAGTTGTACGTCACAACACTCATCAGACGGCAAACAGATGTAAGTTGAGTCAGTGTGGGCGTGAGCTATAGGTAGTTTACAGACACTAAAAACTGCCGATTAGCTCAGGTTACTGAAACAGTTCGCGGAAAATGACTTACTTGTTAAAGACACTTTAACATACTCACTGGGACAACTTACGCAAGCAACAACAGTAAATTCAAACGATTTCTTATAAATGAAACTTCTTCATGAATAATTAACCCCTGTGTGGGTTGCGCCTAGTGGGTGCGTGGAGGAACTTACACAGGTGAAGAGCGAGAGGAGCTCATGTTGGGCATGGCCCTCGTATTTGTCATCTGAGGGTACTTGATATTGGAGTACTCTCTTTCCTTTGTCTTATTCCTCTGAAAAAGATCAACAACACCACCATGACAAACTGCTGTGGGCAAGAGGAGCAATGATACATACTTCCTGGACAAAAGATCTTCTCTTTTTTTTTTATGGCTTTGAACTCCCACTGCCGGGGATGCTGTTACACAGGCGGTGAAGTGGTGGTGATTAAGTGGGGGAAGCGAACAGGGTGACTCCTAGAAACACAATCCTAAGGAATGAAATGTTACCTGCTCCTCCTCCAGTCTCTTCTGTGCCGTGTCGATGTATTGCTGTACGGCCATGTAGATGAACTTGTACTGAGCTTCGGTCTGGACCATGCCGGATCGCTGCTGTCGCACCCTCTGGATCGTCTTTGGGACGTCGATGTCACAGTCCAGGCCTATGCAGAGATACACCTCGGTGAACAGACTTAACCACAATAACAGACACACCACTGTATCACTTATCAGCTCTCACTGTAGCTTACCACAATATCAGGATCGATATTAACAGCATACCTTGTCGATTTATGATATCAATAAGGATGTCGATTACAATTATTGTGCCTGTTCTTCCGATCCCTGCACTGTAATAAAAGCAAACACAGATAAGAAAGAAAATCAACAATAAGTCATCAAAACAACATGGTAGTGTATAGATTTACTGTTTTTAATGCTGTTTTGGCAATCTGAAAGCAAATCTAAGATTTACTTTTCTGTTTTCAAAAACACTTTTTGTCTACACACACACACAAAATGAAAGGCTTGCTTGAGTATGCCAGCCCAGTGATGGCAATAATATGGCATAAACCTGTCATGTTAAATGCCTCAAGAATAACTTTAAAAGCATGCCAGTATACAGCACAGTGGTGTGCAAAAGTATTAAGACAATGTGTGCCATGTAATTCAGAACTCCCTGTGCACAAAACAGGCTATTAGGGCTAATCTCTCTGGCTGTAGTGTTGTGCTAATCAGTTGGTTTAGTTAATGGATGGAACAAATATGTGGCAGGTCTTTTACTGTCTAAAGCCGGGGTGTCCATGGCTAAAACTAGGGAATTCTCAACTGAATTGTTAACTTCTTAATTGCTAACAATCAAGCAGGCATGGCCTCTGGTCACACCAGAGTACTGCCGACGTCTTTTTAGCTCTAGTTACATCCGGATCCAATAGTTTTAAGGAATAAAGGAGTTCATACTAAATATTGATTGCTGTATAGCAATTTCATTGCATAAAATAAATTATTCTTATTCTCTTAGTCTCGTTATTTAAAAAAATGAGTGTCATTAAAACATTAAATTTCACATTTGTCTCAATACTTTTGGTCACCACTTTATCCATCTTCAACTATCACCGTAACATGATGGCTACAATGACCGATCACTTCACATCAGCAGTCAGTGCTGTAAGGGAAAGAAAACGGCACACACCGAAGATTTAAATTTCCAACACTGGAGGTGCAAAACAACAGTGCTACCCACTAGAGACGTACAATTTGTCTTTTGTTGGTCGATTAAATTTATTGGGATTTCTGATTCAAAATCAAATTATACATTTTATTTCATTTAATGTGATTTAATTTAAATTTATTTTAGTACACCTTGGTCTAAAATAGTTAAATTCCCAAAAAATATACCAGAGCTTTGCAGAAAATACGAACTACTTGCATCTTCGGCAAGTACTTGCTTTTACAAAATTATCGCTTCTTCTTTTAATGGGTGGTTGTGCAATACCGCCACCTATTGGACTGGATCATCATCAAGTAGTTTTTAATACTTCAAGCACTACCTGGCTCACCTGAGCCTCCAATAATGAACATATTAAGTTAAACACATCATCTGTTATATTTAATTTCCAGATCCTAACACACAGTCTGACTGCAGCTACGTAAATCCCTGCTATCCGTTATCACCCAAATGAGGAATGAGCCAACTCAGGAAGTTTTTCCTTATGTCCGTCGCCCTCTGCTTGCTCATCAGGTACAATCTGACAATCTGATCATTTTGATTCATACATACTTTCTCACATTTCATAGACATTTACATATTTTTCTTTTGATTCTGTAAAGCTGCTTTGTGGCAATGATCATTGTTAAAAGTGCTATACAAATAGAATTTAATAAAATTAATAAATTTTTAATAAATTTAATTGGATAAGCCACCAGGCTGCAATATTAAGTGGTAGAAAAGGCAAAATGAAGAAATACACATTTCAGTCACAACAATCTCTGATTTGAAACTGCCTTGCAAGGCTTCTAGTTTACCTCGTTGTAAAATTTCCTTTGGAAATAAAGTATGATAAATGGATTTTTAGCAAGTTCATGCCAATTGCAGCGTGCATGTGCAGGCTGAAGCTGTGATGTCTTTTTTGTTTGTTTTTCCTCATTCACCATACAACAGTGTTTCATAAAGGTTTTAAAAATCAATGTGTGAAAAAAGGATATCTGTGCCACAGTGAATTTCAGGCTTTGATCAAGTTGTTGCATAGCTACATGCTACAAATAAACAGACAGCCTGTTGATTTCAGTCTGTAATCCAAATAACTAATGGCCCTAAACCGCAGTCAGAATGCAATCTTTAAATGCAGTTTCTCCATTTTGACTTTTGGGAATACAGTAAACTCTAGTCTTGGTCCATAAACACAATAAGAAAAGCAGGTGTTTGCATCCCACAAGACTACACAACCACTCGGGAGTTCAAGTGAGCAAAAAAGACGTGTGACTTCTAGGCAGGAGGGATGGCATACCCTACAATCTCTCTCTCTCTCTGCCAATCCAAGAAGGCAGTCATGGATGGCTTTAAGTTCATGCATGTGGAACGAAGGATAGTGTGACAGAGTCTGCTTTGCTGGCTTGGTCAAGTTAGGCGTATGCGGGATGGCCGAATCCCCGAAGACATCATGTATTCAGAACTTGCTGCAGGATCTTGGCCCACAGGGTCCTCATACTGCAGCTGCAAAACTGGGACATTTGAAAGCATGACCTGAAGTGTGTCGATATCATAGTTGACACTCAAGAAGAAACGGCTGCAAACTGCTGGACCTGGTGACAGGCTATACGCATAGGCATCGCCACTGCTGAAGAAAATACACTTGACTGTGGGTGGAGAGAGAAAAAAAAAGAGAGAGAGAGAAGGAATGCCGCAGCTCTGACCACCCAGCAGCAGCCACTAGGATTTGTGAGCAGCAGCTGTGACAAGGGCTGTCACTCAAGATTTGGCTTGTTCAGCCACAGCTGATGTGTTCAACTTTTCAACCATGTACATCCCTTGACTGTTAAAACAGATGGAGTCAGCAATGTTTTGCTGCCCTGTGACACACTACTTAACTAACTGGCAGGTGAGAATGAACTACAAATTAATAGCCAAGAAAACAGGCAACGACTTATCGGACGACAGGTGCTGATATAGAGCATAACAGCAGTGGCATATTTTAAGTATATGTATATTTATAAGAATCTTAAATTACTTTCACCCCTATTAATCACACTGTCGGTCACCAGATCAACGATAGTTGCACTAGTCACAGAAGGACAAGTTTTGGTGCAGCAAAATAACACGTTATAAAAACAATATCACACTTGAGGTCTTGCTCTTATCGGTGATATCTTTGCTGCAACTTTGACCACCTATGACCACATCACAGCCATGCTGATATTCAGTACAACAGCACTTTCTCTCCAGTGATATTGATTAATTACACAGGGTTGCCCAAAAGTCCGTAACCAAACAAGTAAATGCTGTAAAAATTCTGCAACAACTTCTCTATGTAAAAAAAATCACGTGTTGCGTACATAAGAGTGGTTAGTTAATAAATGAATAAATATTAAAATAGTAATAAAGAAAATCTAATTTCATATAAGTAAAATGGCTATGGATCCAGGCCTGGCTGTACTCCGTACAAATAGCTGTACAGATTTAGCAGACTGTAGGTATAAATTAGCTGCACTGTGAATTACCTGCAGTGGACTATGACAGGTCCGGTGTTTGGAATGGAGTTCTGAGTTCGGTTGACCTGCTCAAGAAAGTTCAGGACTCCTCCGGGTTCATTGGGCACGCCGTGGTCAGGCCAGGTCAGGTACTGAAAGTGCCAGATATACCGGGAAGCCTCCTTCTACAGTTATACAAAGACCAAATGTACATTCAGTGAATGAGTCAATAAGACAAACTTTAAAATACAAAGCAAGCCAGAAAGAATGCAAAGTCTAAAATACGTTTGTGCTGTAAATCTATGGTTCTTAAAGTGAGTTATTCAGGTTCGTACAGTACAATACATTTGTTTAAAGATGTGATAATAATGGGCTTCTTATAATCAGCTTATTACAAGTGTAGAACCCTGGACACTTAAAGTAAATGTTAGCGTTAGCTTGAATCTTAATAAAAAAAATTTTTTTAATTATGCAGAAAGTCCAGGCTCAACAAATAGTCCCTTATGAAACACTTTAACCAAGTGTAACTGGTTGTCATAAATAAAGAAAGAAAGAAAGAAAGAAATAAAGCATAAATAAACAGATAAGGTGTTAAATAATTGCTGATTATTTAAATAATACAGCATATGAATTTAATCCTTTCTGGAGGCGAGTTCTTCGTATGAAAATATCGTATAGTAAAACGCATTTTCCTATAGGAAATAACATAAATGCCTATAATTCGTTCCGGACACCCAAAAATATTACCCATAATTTCCAACTCTATATTCATGTTTGTTGCATATAAAAACAATCAAAACTTAAAATTTAGAAAAAAACTAATAAATTAAGTAAAATATGAAATAAATAGACATTAAACCTTACTTAACCTTAATAAATGATTCCTCTTGGTACTGACTGCTTTAAAAACTAAACTGAAACTGTCTCCCTTTTCTTCTTGCTACTGGGACCCCTGGTGCTATACCTTCACTAAATCTTGCACAAAATGCAAAATAAATCCCACAAAATAAATATGTAAACTCGCTTCGCCTGGCTTTCCACTGACACAAATATGCTTTGAACGGCTCCTGGACATAACTGCAACTTAGCCTTTAACTTTTGCTCATCTGCCGAAGCAAATTTCTTACAAAACTTCAGTTCTTAAGGCGAAAATCCGTGAGGTGGGGCGTTTGTATGCCGAGGTACCACTGTGAAAAAACTTCTCTGTAAGTAGTAGTCTCCTTTAAGTAGTAAAAGGTCTTACCCGATCTGTACGCGTGACCTCCAGCTCTCTAAGAATGTAGTCCTGAGCAGCCTGCTCCTCCATGTTCCTCACACACACGTTCCCGAACTCCTTTGTTGTGCCTGTGTCTGGCCAGTAGCGTACACATTTATTCTGAGAAAGGACAGAGTAAAAATAAACTCGGGAATCAGCTTCTAAGTACTTTAGTGGACCAAACCAAGTACTTAACATGTAGCAGAGGCAATAAACGTATAAAATTATTGGACATAGTTCAGTGACTAGTTTTATAAACATGTACCAGCCCAGCTTCTGGAGCAGGTTGTCTGTTGAGGCTTGACCAATCGCACTCATTTTGTAAATGAAATTATTTAGCTGAAGACAAATTATTGGACCGAAGCCTCCAGCACTAGAGACAAAGAGATTTGTTTTTTATGGCCTACAGTGTGAACTGACATAATGGCTTATTTAAAGACAAGATGACAATTGAAGCCATGTTTAAAGACAGACAGACAGACACAGAAGTATCTGTTTATTCTCTCTACGTCACGTTCAAAACTGATGTGTCTCATCTGTTCAGAATCCACAGCACTGGTTAAAACTGGTTCAACAAAAATGTTGTAATGTGCAACATTTATATAGCTCGCATTATCAAAATAAACCTTAGATATGTTCTTTTGCAACAGCTGGAAATAAAGCGCAGCAGCCTCTAGGGCCTGACCTCACCCTGCCTCGCTCCATCTCCTTAGTCGTCATGACAATAACGTGAGTGTTTTCCTGATAGACCATTTTCCAGAAGTCCAGCACTGTGTTCTGGAGGCAGCCCTGAGTAGCGATGAACACTTTGCCTTCGTCCCCATGACGGCCCTCTTCCTGCACGCTCTGAGCGAGAGAAAAACACACAGTGGCGGTGCTGCATTATTAGATTCCTTACACTTCAATAATTTAAAGACATGAAATGTCACGTTTTATATTACAACACTGCGTGCTCTCAAGGGCTTGGCATCCTCGGGATGTGTTTAACAGAGAAATGATGAGAGGCAAAATCGTCTTCGGGATTACATCAGACATTTCACCTGACATTGACTTACTCTGATGTAGTTGGCATTGATGTAGTCAGAGCCGGGAACATCGGGATCTGCTTCGCTGATCGTCACCCGGGTGGTGTCGACTACAACACAGAGAACGAGCATGATTAGGACTAAAGGTATAGGATGAAAATCCGTGATAATAATAATAAAATCAGTTAAACAAAACCACCAACTCATGCAGGTATTCATTCATCAGCATTTACGTAAAAGGTACACAGAGACTGAAGTATTAAAATTTTAGATGCAGATTGATATTTAAGTGGGTGAGCACAATAAAGTGTAATAATATTGTAAAATACTAACAATAAAAAAAATTAACAAGTAAAAAAAATAAAACAGACATTCAGTTTAGCTGTGGGTGCATATGTATTCACCCCTTTGTAAAAAAAAAAATGTAAATAAAATAAAGAACAAAAAAAAGACGTTTACCAGGTCAGACCTTTTCACCAGGGTGGGGCAAATGTTCATGCAACCGAAACTTTTACACTTTTCATTTGTTAACCCACAACAGCAACTTGCTAAATCTTCTTCTTCTTCTTTCGGCTGTTCCCTTTCAGGGGTCGCCACAGCGAATCACCTGCCTCCATCTAACCCTATCCTCTGCACCCTCTTCTCTCACACCAACTGCCCCACTTCCTAAATACAGTACATCCATAAATCTCCTCTTTTAATTACAGCACATTTTGTTACTAGTTGAGTGTACAGCCACACTAGTTGAGTGTATTGCTTTTTTTGTCCTCTAGTGAATTAGTTTTTTTTTTTTTAAGTATAATTAACGAGACAATTTTAATATCGGATATCGGATTCCAGCTTTTAACAGACCGATCCAGGATTATGAGCATGATTTGTTTGACAATCAAAAAAAGAAAAGAAAAGAAAAGCACGAAAGAAATAGGTGGTGGCAGTTGGTGTGCGTCAGTACATACATGGTAGAATGTTCTTATATCTGTTTTTGCTCTTATTCTCAGCTCTTTGGCCTTCTTTTCTGGGGTACAGCAGCTTGCATTCCTGTTGCTGTAGCATCTGGGGGAAAACATAAAAGAAAAAAAATAAAACTACTGAAGAAAACAATGGTAATGGTAGAACTATGGCATACAACAAAAATAATACTTATAGCAAAATAGGCTTTTGGAGTAGATTAAAAAAAGACTAAGAACTATATGAAAATTTGTGTCCAGCTAGCGCCCCCTGGGGGAGAGAGAGAGAGAGACGCAGATGCTGTATACTGTATGAGGTCATGTAAGAAGCTCAGACAGAGGGCCCTTTGTGGAGAGAATTTCTAACTGCATGTTTCATCAGATGTAATATGCAAAGAAGTGCAGAGGCAAGTATAACCATAACTATTTCCCTGTGGAAATAATACATTTCTCCACAAAGATGATCTACTCGATAAAATCTTGAAGAAAAAAAAAAAAAAAAAAAAAGTTCACTGATATACCTCAAACTCTTCCCAGAAGCCTTGCTTGGGTTTTTCAGAATTGTCTGCCACTTTGTTTAACTCTCGCACCCGGTTCTCAATGTTGGCTGCGTTTATCCGAGTGGCATTGAACGGCTTCCATTTGTAAAGAGAAAGCACGAGGCAACTATTAGAAACACTGCAGCTTGGCAAACAGTCCAATGTGCTTTAATACAAAACAAGAATAAAAAAGAAGAAGGAAAAGCTCTACAGACTACAAGTGTGAAACAGAAAGTGCGCACCTGCTTAAGGTGCACTACAATCCCGCTCTTCTCCACCATTGGGTTCTTTTTATAGTGCTCCACCAAGTCTGTTAGTGTGTCAAACCTCTCCCCTCCACCCACATCATACTTCACATCCTGTACCGGCAGCATAAGGAGACACAAATGACATGATAAGGCTTTTTGAAAATCCAACAATCGCTCGCTTAAGCGTCTAATCTTTAATCTCCTTCATACCTGGTAGCGTATCATGACGTGGGTGACCTTTGTCTTGCGGTCCACATTTTCATGTTTTTCCTCATTAGTGAGCACAGACAGCACAAAGTCTCCGGGTTTGCTCTGACTCTCCCTCACCAGAAAGCTGCCTGGCTTGCCTTTCTCCGTGAGGAGCTTCTCTGCGTCTCTGCCTGACAGATGGCCATGATACCACCTGAAAATACAAATTCAATTTACTTTCAGTTCATTTCTTTTAACCTGAGTTTTTTTTTTTTTTAACAAATTTGTGGTTAAAAAATATCTATATGACAAAAATGTACAGATATTGCCCAGGCATCAAAACAAACCTCAAAAATTATTCTTTTTTTTTTTTTTGTCAAGAGTCTTTATCACGTGGCACACGTTTCGGTCTGAACGATGCAAACTATACGTTTGCGGTTGGAAAATTGGCACATGTGCTTGTAAGAAAGCTCGCCTACATCATGTGATGAAGCTGTTGATGTGGAAAAGTGAAGATATGTGTGGGTGGTACCATGGTTGTTTTCGTTTAATGGAAAAACCGCAAAAACCGAGCTATCATAAACTGTGATCTTCATGACCAGACAAAGATAAGTGAAGCATCTAGAGTCTTAGACGCAAACCTAAACATTTTTTTTATGTTAGTACAAGGTGATAAAAAAAAACAGCAGGCCTGGATAGAAACACGAACTATAAACACACAGTTGATAAATAGCTTCTCTTGGATCAGAATTCTGAAAAACAAAGCAAAAAAAGAGCAAGAAAAAATCAGAAATGGTTTCTGAAGAAGAAATACGGAAAGGACCGACACTACATTCATCCCATACGATCATCAAATTATTTGTCTGTTTTGGCTCATTGCCAAAGTATAGCCCTCTAGTTTGTGCACTAGAGGGCATGGTTTCATGAATTCTCTCTCTCTCTCTGTATACGTGTTAACGGTAGGTGTGTGTGTGTGTGTGTGTGTGTGTGTGTGTGTGTGTGTGTGTGTGCACTGACTAGTACCCTAAAATCAGCTTCTTAATCAATTATCTCTTGCTTTACTGGAACATTGTGCAGTTCTTTGCAGTTCTGTTGTGAAATAAAACATAAAGAATGTGGTGCACGGTATACCGCTGTGTGAAAGATCACATTTGATGCTGGGGTTCGCACGTCACTATCCAACCTCCCACTCAGCAAGTTTAGAGCAGGACAGACACAGACTCATTTTCAGGTTACTCGAGTTGAACATAAAGTTGAACATAAAGACAGTCGGCTTTAACGAGCTCGGACACGAGCTTCCGTGCGGCGCACGCTCAGCTGAGCCAGATGACGCAATATACAGTATACACGATTTAATGATATGCTATTATGCACATTAATTATGCACTGATTATTTCACTTTTGCTCATAACGTAAGGACACACTGAAGCTGGAAATGTAATTCTATGAATGAATCGTTGTGCGCCGTGTGCCAACGTTGCTGCTGTTCTACCTCTCAGACGTGGGGTCTTTGCAGTTGAGAGGATATTTCAGCT
The DNA here is from genome assembly GCA_030014215.1 of Clariallabes teugelsi. Lineage (NCBI taxonomy): Eukaryota > Metazoa > Chordata > Actinopteri > Siluriformes > Clariidae > Clariallabes > Clariallabes teugelsi. The sequence goes on from JAQMYG010000015.1 coordinate 9,623,818, forward strand.
CGATAACGTCGCCGTTCCTCTCTCGCAGTAGGTCGTGCTGCTCCATGTAATACTGCACCAGCTCGGCCAGAGTGGCGAACTTCTCCCCTCCATACAGGTCGTAGTAATCGCCAGAGTTCTGGATCTTAATGTGAGTGACTTCATCGTTCCGCCTAATTGGGGTCGACAGAAAACACAGATAAGGCAAAGGATTGAGTGCTCAGACAGCCGATATGCTTAATGAACTCATTTCAAACAAATAGTTCTACATCTGTTCTACAGTACCTTTTATAAAAAATTTTCACATTACACAAGGTATGATTTATAAGGATATACAAAAAAACATTTTCTCTGCATTATTTATTAAAGTGCTACAATTTTTTTAAAGCCAACAGTGGGGAAAAGAAATATTGTTCAATTTAAATGAAATCAGTCCAGCTATGTAGAAAGTAATTAATTAAAGTAGCATTATGTTTTATTTAAAAAAGTAGGTTTTCCCCAAGCCTGACACAAATAGATTTTATTTGGTAATAAATTAATGGAAAAACCAATAGCACAATCCAATGATTTTAAAAACACACTAGAAACAAGAAGCCAGTGGAAGTTTTAACATTTTGGAGCAAGTGCACAAAGTGGTGGCCAAAAGTATTATGAGAAAATATGCCATGTATTATAGTTCTCCCTGTGCAAAAAGTTGTGCTAATTAACTGAAAAATCTAGCTACTGTATGTCTCCAGGGCTAGATCAAAAAAAAAAAACTAAACTAAAAAAAAAAAAAAAAAAAAAAATGATGCACAAGGGTGAAGGAGCCAGTAACTATCAAGAATCTCGAGTCTTAAGTACATGATCTTCAGGGAGCAATCAAGCAGACATGGACTGAACGAGTGACACCAGAGTACTGCAGACGTTTGTCTTTATGCCAAGACAACAGGTTTCGAAAACTAAAGGACTTCATACTAAATACTGATTGTTATATAGCAACTTCATTGCATAATACTACAAATTATTCTTCAATTATAACTCAAATTAGTTCTTAAGTGTGGACAGTTTTGTAATTTTATAGGTATTTTATAATACTGTGACTTTTTTTTATTACACTTTCAGTGTTTACCCTTTAATAGTAGAGACATGGCAGACCACCATGCCCACAAGAGCCGATGCCATGCCCGCAAAACAGATCATTTTTTAAAAATCTAATTCCGCTCAATGTATACTCATAGTGTGCGGCACGGTGGTGCAGTGGTTAGCACTGTCGCCTACACCTCCAGGGTCCGGGTTCGATTCCCGGCCAGGTTTGATTCCCATCTCTGTGTGCATGGAGTTTGCATGTTCTCCCTGTGCTTGGTGGGTTTCCTCCGGGTACTCCGGTTTACTCCCACAGTCCAAAGACCTGCGAATTAGGATAACTGGCGTTCCCAAATAGCCCATAGTGTGTGATTGAGTGTATGTGTGTGCCCTGCGATGGATTGGCACCCTGTCCAGGGTGTACCCCGCCTCGTGCTCCAAGTCTCCTGGTATGGGCTCCAGGCCCCCCGCGACCCTGAATACAGGATAAAGCGGTATAGACGATGAGTGAGTGAGTGAGTGAGAGTGATAATACTCATAGGGAAATAATCATAACCGAATTTGATCAGGTGTCTCTCTCCGTGTTCTCTCCTTGCTTCAGTCTGGCAGCTCGGGTAGGAAAAACAAACAAACCCAGCAACAGTATTGTGCATGAAACCTCTCATTTTTTGGCGACTGGTGAACTGAACGGATCAGTTTGCAACTAAAGAATGTGAGCGTTGTTAACATGCAGTGTGATGACTGTGAGCGACAAAGACTTTTGATTTCTAATACTGCTAATACAGACATCCCACACACTGATACCAGATCCCTGACACCCGCAAATCATATACAATATCCCGGAAATCAATCATTTGTGAGCGAGCGAGCAAGCCAGAGAGAAAGTGAGAGTGAGAGCGAGACAGTGAGTGAGGCGAGAGAGTGAGCGCACACACTGATTAGTCTTGTGCTAAGTGAACCTATTACTGTTCGCAGTGAGCAGGGATTTACATTTATCCCCTCAGTGTCTCTCCATCAGTCTAGTTTGGTCTCCTGCAGCGCTGTGGCCGAAAAAAAGTTGTCAAAAAAGCGAAGATATAAAATGCACTTCACCTCGAGTACAGTAAAAATGTACTCTTGATTATAATAGCAGTTTTGTGGCTGCATTTTTCTATCACCCATGGCGGGTTTAATAGTTGTAAAAGGGGAATTTAACAGTCTCATTCGTTCATTAGCATTGGATAGCTAGCATTATTTGAACTACTGTAGCTTCTATTCTGTATTCAGGTGTTGCTGAGATGAGACTTCCTGTTTCCTCTTTACTTTATTAGAATATAAAAAAAAACAGGAGTTGAATTATGCTAATAATATAATATAATAAAATTTTTCAAGTTACATTTTTCTGCATGAAATTATATATTTGAAATGAATTATTACAAACCGAAAGTTTTGTGAGGGAAATAAATACCCAAAACCTTTAGCACGTGCACACCAAAATCTATCATCCTCTCTCCACCATGCTTGAAAATAGTCTATTATATACATATTGTATTTATACAATAGTACATTTTATATTGTCTCTCTTAAATATAAATCTATCCTAATTCATACTCTGGCGTGTCATTAAATTATGTTTTTCATTAATATGAGTATGAACAGAATTGCTCTTCCTTTTCCTTTCTACATTCTTTCAAATAATGAAGTAAACTAGCAGACATGGATGCGCCAATGTTGTTCCAGTCACTTCTGCTGACCTTCCAAATGATTGACAAAGTGTTAAGAAGACGTGACAAGCATAGTAACCTAACATCTGAAGTCACTACTAACTCTGATGAAACACTTTCTTTCTCTCGACGATTGACAAAAGCGCATTTTTATTTGCGCAACGAAAACGCTATACAAGAAAACCATTTTACAAGTCCATTCAAAATGAGTGATCAGTTCACAGCAACAGATTAGAGCAATGATAAACTGTAGCCACAGCTGCGATACCCAGCATTAACAATCCACACTAGGTATTTTTCTTTACTTTAAACATTTTTTTTTTTTTTTTTTAAACAAGTACCAACGTACTACAAATATGCTGAAGCTCCAAATGTCAACTTATGGAAAAAAGACAACTTGAGCACCTGCACAGATAAAATCAGCTTGGCTCAGGCAACAAACCACAAGTGTGCGGCAAGGTCTGATCATATCTAGCATGAAAATACACACACACAAAAGCGTCAGTTCAGCAAAAAGTATGGCCTCGTATTTTTAAAGCAATAAGGCCGTGCTGCAAATGGATAATGAGGACGGAGTGATACAAAAGTGAGATAAATCCGATCTCTTATTCGCTCGTAGATCTAGTGCGTCTATGTGATCTTGGCTCCTAAATCGGCACTCTCTCCTGGGTGTAATTGAATTATAGTGGGAGGACTGGAGACTGGGCATTGCAGGATTTCAGTGCTGAGGCCTAATGGGCGAGGAACTGCTGTAAATGGGCAGTTCGTTCTGTCCCTCTGCGTGCTGCTCTAATGCAATCACAGCGCACAGATCCAGACATGGCAAAAAGCCCCAGCTGATCTCATTTGCCCCCCTGCGCTCCCGGATACGCCGCTTCCCTGGTTACATTTGCCACAAAGTTACTAACAAAGCATGGAACAAAATTGCTTGATAAACCAAAGGAAGTATACTTGCATGTATGCGTGAAGCAAGAAGCCTAAATAAAATTAAGGAAAGTTAAAAAAAAGTGTAAAAAAAAATAATAAAAAATAGTGTCACTAGTGCTTGAATAAATTTAAATTCCTTTCAATTATTATTTGAAGTCTCCATCAATAGACAGACATCTTTATTTATCCCATAAATAATAAAAATAGTCATATTCAGTTAAAAAAAATTTTTTTTTTTAAACCTGACCCATTCAAAATCCACCCATCCATTATCTACACTGCTCGGTGCCGACCCATAGCAAGGCACAAGTACACACACCCTTACTAGAGATTAGAGATATATATTTTTAATACATTTTAATTTATATATGTTTGCATTTGATGTGGTAAAATGTTGCTGTTCCTCTATATTCCTACAGGTGGCACACTCTCAACTATGCACAAAGAAAAAACTATTAAACTGTTTGCTAAATTTGTTTAGAATAGAAACAAGTGCAATAGAGAGAATCGTAATCCATATCAAATCGTCACCTTGGTATCGTGGTAATATCATATCATATGTGGTCCGTGATGATTTCCATCCCTAACACTCAAAACATCCAATCATACACTAAGGCCAAGTTGGACACGTCTTTGGACAGAGTGAGGAAAGCCACCAAGCACTGGAAGAAAATGCAAACTCCACGCACACAGACAGCAGGTGAGATTTGAACCCCCAACCCTGAAGGTGAGATATCATCTTAAAGATTAAATATGCAAATATAAACTCTAAAGTAAGTAAACACATTGGCAGTGCAGTGGTATTTTATTGTAGAAATGAGGAATTACAAAAAATAATAATAATAATAAAAAATAAGAAAAGGTGCAAAACAACAACACTGACAATGACGTCAACCACAATGATGACGTCGACAACAACAACAACAACAACACCACCACCAGCATCACCATCCTTTAGGTCAGACAGAAGATGGGCGGAATAACACCGCTGTGCTACAGCTTTCTATTCAAGGTCGCCTGCTCACTAATTTTATCTTCAGCGCTTCATGGGTTCAATATCGATTTTACTGCCAGAGCCAGGCTTGGCAGAAATGGGAGCAGAGGAAAACAACAATGCTAGTGAGTCACTCCACATGTCTGTTTTAACTATTTCCTTCCTGAACACATAAATGTCCACACAGAGATCACAGACCGCTCCGTGGTGTCCTGTATAGATTTGTAACAATAAAGCAGTTTATTAGACAAAAACCAAGTTCATATTTATTCACACGTTCGGTTTAAAATCTATAAATAGACAGAGCACAGGATGTACGTTCAGCTAGCTGAGGCAGTCCTATGTTACGCAAGTCAGAGCTGAAAAAAATCCATACCAGCAACAGGGCAATGTTCACAGCAGCATGTTTTGCAGCAGAGTTGAACCCGAGGCGGCTCCAGGGTCGTACCATATCCTGAAGTGACTGATTTTGACTCCTTTTTTTTATTCGTATGAAATGTTTAACCAGGAGTGACTTTCATTGTGAGGTTTGAGAGGTCATTTCCTGAACCGTTACAGCACACATCACCTGGCACAGATGTATCACCTGACACACTAAACTGACCTCCTGCATGCTGCTTTTTTTCTGACATGACTACTCGTTATATCCTCTCTGTACCAGCTCCTAAACTATTAACAATAGAGCTGATGGCATGCCGCAGTCTCCACCCAGGAAGCACAGAGCCAGAGAGATAAGAGCGATTGAGAGGCATGGACGAGTAGATAATGCCCTGATGGAATCCCTCTGTGTCCATTTAGCTCCCAAAAACCTCCAGGCCTTTATCTAATAATGCTCTTTTAAAGCAAGACTTTCCTAATGACTTTGTAATCACCTTCTCATCTCTCATGTGGGAAAGAAAGCAACTTTCAGGCTGCATGGCTGTTTATTCTGTTCGCTGACTTTGGAGGACTTTAGACTGAAGAGCGAGAGAAGACGCTCTTTCCCCTCCCCTTGCAGTGATGCTTTAGCTTTGTAATGCAAGAGTGACATATTACACAACTTCATAAGCAGCCTAGACACATGAATTTAAACTGTAACCACAACCTTGTTTTTTTAAAACAATAAAAAAAACAAAAAAAAAAAACAGATAAGTCTCTTATTTGAATTTCACACACACAAACACACACCCACACACACACCCACACACACACACACACACACCCACACCCCCCCACACCCACACACCCCCACAC
>JAQMYG010000015.1:9654235-9681267 GCA_030014215.1 Clariallabes teugelsi
TATGAAAGTCTAATGTTTATCAGTACATTACAGAAAATAATGAACTTTATCACAATATGCTAATTTTTTGAGAAGGATCTGTATGTTTATTATCTGCCATTGGACAACCGCATTGCCTACTAACGCATCAAACAGTAGGGTCAGAGTTAGGGACACGTTGGGGTTAGGTCAAGGGTTATATGAGGGGTGTGTTAGGGTAGGGTTAGGTTATCATTAGTTTAGGGTTGAATCTTGGTTATGTTAGTGTTAGTCAAAGTTAGGGTTAATTAACATGTACAGTATACTAGTTCAGGGAGACGGGTAGGTTTAGGTTTAAGATTGAATTAAGGTTAAGTTTGTGTTAGTTTATATAAGAGGTAGATAAGGTCGGGGTCATGGTTAGTTTAGGGTTAAGGCCAGGGCTAGTTGAAGGTTGAATTAGGGTAGGATAGGGTTACTTTAAGATTGAATTAGTCTTAGTTTAGGATTAAAGTAGGGTTTGGTCAGAGTTAGTTTAGGGTTGAGTTAATCTTAGTTTAGGGTTGCAGTAGGGTTAGTTTAGGGTTGAATTAGGGTATTGTTGAATTATTTAGGTTGTGTTAGTTTAGGGTTGAATTATAGTTAGGCAAGGGTCAGATCAGATTTGGGTTATACAAGAGGTAGACTGGGTCAGGGTTACGGTTAGTTTAGAGTAAAGGGGAGGGCTAGTTGAAGGTTGAATTGTGGTACAGTAGGTCACTTTATGGTTGAATGCAGGTTAGGTTAATACAGTAGTTTAGGGTTGAAGTATAAGAGGTTGAAGGTTGAATTATGGTAGGTTAGGGTCACTTAAAGATTGAATAAGGATTAGGGATAAATTATTCGGGGCCAGCTAGGACAGCACTTCGGGTTAGGATTAGTTTTATGTTAATTTATGGTGAAGTTTGCATTAAGTTAGGGTGAAATTAAGTTTGGCATTATGTAGGGGGTTAGGGGGTTATGGATTAGTAATTTCAGGATTAACTTGGTGATATATTATGGTTAGGTCAGAGATAGCATTAGGTAGTGATTATTTCATGGGTGGGTTTGGGTGACAGTAGGCTTAAGTTAAATTTAGGTTAGGTTGGGGTTAGGTTTGTGGGGAATAGGTCTTATGCGTAGACGTAAAATTTTAAGTATTAAGATAACTAATGATAATGTGCAAAGACAAGACAAAATACATATTATTTAAGGTATTTGGTTTAATAATATTTCAGCCTTTTTGGTTTTGCTTATTTTACATATCTGGCAGTAAAATGTAAAATGTCCTGTTATAGCATTGAATATTCTTTCACTGCTATGAGTCATGCACAAATTGGTGCTGGTTTATCCTGAGTGTCAAAGGCACAGTGCTGAAATTATATACTTCTTTTTTAAAACTCTTACACAAGCTATGACACATTCGTTCAACCATATTTCGTATAATTACTGCCATCCATATACTGTAGACCTATAATGTTAATATTCATGGATGGTAATAAAGGCCTACATTTCTGCTACTCAATACAGTATGTCAGTTAGTAAAAATAATAGGATATGCAGCCCAGATCCATCATTAGTGCAATTTGGAGGTGGCAGCTGTGGGCACAGAATGCAGTTTGTGAGCTTTGCACTGATGCCATGGCTGTACTGACATCACCACACAGTAATCTGTCTATGAGATGGCATTATGCGATTGTCTTGGGTACCAGGCGTTCAGCTATGGATTGTTCTCCCTCTGTCTGTGTGTCGCTGATATGATCTGACCTGCTGCTCTCTGCACTCGGTGAGAGTGCCAATGCAAGTACAGTATATTATCAGTTACTATACGACAGTTATGTCTACATCATGTCTTATGCAACCTCATGCCAAAGTTAACATGATGAGCCAACAGACTATACTGTAGAAATGCCAAAGGAAAAGCTAGTTCAATTAACAGTAAAAAAAAAAAAAATATATATATATATATTTCTGACTTCTACATTGAATGATACAAGAGCTTAGTTTTTACAATACTTTTGCATATAAATGGAATAGTTGATTGTGCACTGTGGTTCAGTGTTTAGCACTTTTTTTTAATGCATATAGAATTTCCTCCAGGTACTCTGGCTCTCCCCCACTATCCAAAGTAGGTTGTGTGCATTGTAGCCTGGTTGGTATTTCCAAATCACCAATGGCGTATGATTGGGGTGAGAGTATGTGTCACACTGCCTTGTGCCCCTAGCTCACTTGGGAAATGACCGACACAGAATAAGCTGTATTGAAAATGACTGGTGCAGTAGGGTTGAATTAGGGCTAGGTTTGGGTTAGTTTAGGGTTAAATTCGGGATAGGTTAGGGTTTGATCAAAGTTCGGGTTATTTAATGGGCAAACTAGTTCATGGATAAGGGTAGATTAAGTTTAAGGTTGAATTAGGGTTGAAGTAGGTTAGGGTTATTTTAGGGTTGAATTAGGGTTAGACAAGGGTCAGGTCAAATTTGGGTTTTATAAGAGGTAGAATAGGTCAGGTTTATGGTTAGTTTAAGGCTAAGACGAGGGGTATATGAAGGTTGAATTAGGTTAAGTTGGGGTTAATTCAAGGATGGATTAGAGTTAGGTGAGTGTTAGTTTAGGGTTGAAATAGGATTAGGTCAGACTTAGTTTAGGAATTAGGTTAGTTTAGGGTTAATAACAGTTCTGAATGTGTACTCTACATGTGTAATCTCCATTTTGCTTTGCTTCCATTCAGTGGTATTATTTGGTCTGTATGTCCATATTGGCATTTCTAAATTTCTTGTGGTGTGCCTGTGTGCCATGCAATGGATTGCCACCCTGTGCAGGATGTACCCTGCCTTCCCTGACCTCATATCAAAGGAGCACACAATGTAAATGAAAACATTCCTCCATTTTGTTATTTGCTTTTTTAAACTTTTTCCCCCCAACAAACATGAAGTCACATCACACTCCCCTTTGCTGCATATCTGTTACAAAAATGTTTGTGACCTAATTTTATATTAAAGAACAGATCAGAAATCTTACCATGAATAAATTGTCTATTTTATCCAGTTACTGAAATTTTACATAACAGAAACATGTACAGTATATATATATTTTTTACTATATCACTTAATTTGGATATTTTACTGACATACAAAAAAAAATCAGCATGCTTTAGGGAGACAGTAATGGATGCTTTGGCATGGCAGCGGAGAGACCAGACCCCCTCCAGGATGTGTCTGTGACTTCACCGCCTAAGGAGGCTAAACTAAAAAAAAAATCACCAACCATTGGACTGAAACAATGGGAGCCAAAGAAGAGCTGACGTGCCCAGACAGCTGAAGTCTTGTTATGAGCTCTAAAAGGCCCTTTTATTACACCAGTGGGAACCCAAAAACACACAGAGGGTCTCTACTCCTCCAGGGTTGGATCATTTCATCCATATTTCCCACCCAGCAGACTAAAATGGATTTTTCCATCAGCCGTCACATGACTCGGCTCTTTGATAGGATTTGGTGGTTGAGCGTGTTCGGGCAACCCAGAGCTAGCCATGTTGGATTATACGTTGTTTAGGAGGATGGTAGTTGGTGCTTTATTCAGAAATGGATTTAGGATTTTCCAGTAGAGAATGAAAAATGTAAGAACCAGGGCTTAGATATAGCATGTGGCAGCTGTACTGTTGAGTATTCAATATTATTCAAAAAGAAATTGTGTTCATCACAATGCAAAAACACAATAGAAGATCTACACATTCTTTTTTAATGGGAAAAACATCATCATTATCATTAAAATACTTCTTTTAGTATTAGATGCTGCTTATCCCTGAAGCCCAACTCCACCATGCATGACTTTTATAGTAGAGTTTATAATTAATATAATTTTTTTATGTTTTCTTTGAACAACAATGCTATTTGACAGGCCATTATTGGTATCACCAATGAGAATTCAGCTCTTTCTCAGGACCGATGCAACAGCACCTCAGTCCTTTAATCTGTTCAGCTTTTTCACCTCTTCATGTTACTCTCTGCTCAAAAGCTTGATGACAATTATGCTAACAAAACTGTCAAGCTGGTCAGCTTGTACAGTAGATCACTAACTAGCTGAGCTGGTGTCAAAATCAGCGCGAATACGTTATATAGTTGGAACTTTGAGTCCAAAGTTTACAGTCTCCACTCTTTCATGTCACTTAATTATAACATGAACACTGATGGAAACGTTAAATAAAAAATTTACCTCTTGCACTTTGGTTTATCAGTGCTAACACGACACCATGACCATTATCACTTGTGTTTTCCACTCCATGCACACAGACCCCAAGGTGGGAATCGAACCCGGACCCTGGAGGTACGAGGCGACATGTGCAATGTGTTTTTATCTGTTTTATGTAGGTTGGCGGCATGGTGGCTTAGTGGTTAGCACTATTTCCATTTAAATATATACGAGGGCTGTAGTGAAAATAATGCAAAAATGCAAGAACTTTTTTATTACTTGACATACAGTAGGGCATAGAGTAATTTTTCCTCAATACAAAAGCACTGCTAAACATAGCCTTCATTACAATGCATTTGTGTCATCTTTGAACGCATCCCCTTTGCCACAGTTGACGGCATCTCACTGGGTTTGTTTTCAGTGCTTTTCGACTTCTTTTTCCATCTGAACACATTGTTCTTGTCAATCGTGTCAAACATTCTGTAGGCTGGATGTCAGGCAGCCCGTACCCCTCGTTCATCAAGAACCCAATGACGGACCAACAAGAAGAGTTTCTATAGAGGAAGAGTTACAGTACACTGTGCAATTTGTCCGAGCCATGTAAGTTAATAAGAAAGTTATTCACACTTTTGCATGACTTTCAGTGCAACCCATATGGAATATGCTATGGAATTCCCATTTTTCCATCAGTATTGAAACAAAGAGGGCAGATCGGTTTGTTTTACACTTTATTTCATGGTGGTGGGAACACAAGACACAAGTAATAAAGTTAGTAATGGGAATGTCATGCCACTCTCATTCTGAGCACTGCCCTTCAGGTATATTTTAATCAAAACAGTAGTTTACAAAGGCCAGTAATGGAATCCACTCAAAGACATAAATAGATATTGAAAATAGAATTTATACAGTAAATATTACTATCTGTAGAGTCCAGAACATCTATTTTTGAGGCATTCTGGGATATTCTCATAAACAGTATTAATACAAATATTAATATCTATGAATTGATTTACATGATGTGGCGATGTGGCTAATACAGTGGCTAAAAAGAGAGCATGGAGTAGATTATTAAAGACGTCGACTCTGTCACCGGTGAGCGAAGATGGGTTTAAGGCAATTCTCAGACAGTTCCCATCCAGACGGTGGATGTTCATGCGTGCGCTCCATCTTCATGAGCCCAGCACTCTGTCCTTTCAGTGCCCTCCAAGCATGCAGGAGGTCCCTATTGTTACACAGCCATTGAACAATGTTTCAATAACATCAACAAAAAAAAAAAAAAGAAGTATCCATGAAGAGGAAACGATAATGATAAACCAGTATGGACACTATTTAACAGAGGATAGATGTTCAGCTAATGCAGAAATACTGGGCTGTTGGGTTTCGGTTTGTAACACTAAAATAAAAATAAAAAATCCTCACTGTAAATCAACATATATACCAATAAATGATTTTTTTTTCTCCCAAACACACAGGAACAGAAAATGTGAAATGAACAGACAAGTTAGAATTGCTTCCAGTGTATAATACTAAAAAAAAAAAAAAAAAAAAAAAAAAATCCACAGATCCACATTATTCATTTACATAGTGATAAGGGTTATATAAAACAATTTCGGTTGTCTCACTGCTTAAAAAAACAAAACAAAATAAAAGAAAATATAACAAGAAATCAAGGGAATATAGTTTTCTCTCCACAAAATAACATGATACTTTACTATGAACAGGCATATATATATATATATATATTTATTTTTTTTTAGTTTTGGACTTGTATTGAAACTAAAATGTTCAGGTCAGCAGTACAAAGAATCGCATCACATTTGTCTTTAAACATGTTACAAAAATCATTTTCATATAACAAACCCCATGCATTATTATTATTATTATTATTATTATTATTATGAGTTATTGTTTTTTGATACTTTTGCTTAATCTAACAACTGATCCAGGACCACACGCAAGAGTCTAGACATCAGGGTTGACCGTCTAGACGTCCCTTTTTTTCCGATGCAAGTGCTGACGGGATTGTTTAAAACGGCTTTCAGAGGAGTTCAGGAATGACTGAAAATTCCAAGGACATATCATTGTTCTTGCAACCGCCCTGCCGTCGTTTCCTGCCGCTCCCATTCCGTCTCCTTGTGCTACGGTGCCTCCTCATGGCAGAGACTAGTGTAGCAACGGTTTCTCTCTTTATAGAGCACATCAGACTGACACATACAAAACAAAGTCCATCATTTCACTCACCCAAATCGAAACAAAAAACAAACAAGGGTGAAGGGATAAAAAAAACACCTCAAATCAGAAGGAACATACACATTTCAACGCGACCAGACGAACTCAATTTTTGCCCTGAAAGGAATAAGAAAGCGCAAGAGAAACCAAGGCAAAATGAATTCGGCGTTTAAAAGGTCGCATGCAGCAAGTGATCATTCTTTAGTATTAGATACGGCACGCAACGCATGAGACGGATGCTTGTGACGGAAAAGACATGTTCTCATTGTTCACAGTCTCATGTATTATTTGTTCTGTCTATTAATAAGATGACGCTTGTCTGTGGCTGAGAGCTCAGCTTGATATTTCAGACATTTCTGATCAATGATCTATGCATTTTTTTTTTTTCTTTTTTTGTTGATTGACAAGCTCTAAAGCTCTATGCTAGAAAGGAGCTTAAAATATTAAGAGCAATGGGGCTGGACCCCTGTTACTGGTCCAATGGGACTTACATACGCTTGTTCAGCTCAGATAACAGTGACAGTCCGTTGTTTATAAAGCCAAAAGTCGTACATGCTTTGATTTTGTCGCGACTCGCTGCTCGACGCGATTACCTGCAGCAGCGACTCGGTGGAATGTACATGGTGTACAACTTAGGAAATTATGGCACCCAGAGAAGGCAGTCGAGAGAGGACAAACAGCACCTACTGTACCTCATTCACTGTTTCAAGTAATGAGCAAAATAATGATTTTTTTCTTTTTTTTTTTTTGGTGTTCTACAAACACCACCACAAATATAATACATATTTTCTTTGTCTTGTGACACCATGTAACTGCAATTTGGGGGGAAAAAAAAAAAAAAAACCTGTAGATGAATGGTGGTGCAGATCCAAATGAACAATATTATATATATAATACCACATATATATATATAATATGGAAACAAACCAAAATTAAAACATGACATTTTTTTTCCAATATAAAAAGCAATGAAAAGTATACAAAAATAGAAAATAATTACAGCAGTAGACATGGTGCTGGGAGGGAGTTGGTGCCAGGCTATTTGGCTGAACAGTGTAAGATTTTCGGACTGTTTAAGGCGTCCTCCACTAGATGCAAATCCACGCCGTCGACTATCACGTCTTTCACGCAGCCCACAAAGCCTGTACTGTAGGCCTTGGGAAGGCGGCGGGCCACGGTCATATCCTCCAGACCACCTATGGAGAGAGAGAGAGAGAGAGAGAGAGAGAGAGAGAGAGAGAGAAAGAGAGCGGGCAAAATGAAAGTAGGAATGAGAAATTGAGAGAAAAATACCATGAGCATAAAGCGGGGAAAAAAATATATAGGAACAAATAGGAAAATAAATATCTGATTTTAAAGGTTATAGAATCAGGATATGATGTATTAAAACAGCAATCATTGAAAAAGCCAGCCAGGACCAATTTAGAAGTCATTTGAGGTAGTTATTTAAAAGCTGCAGGGAGTTTGGTCTTTTTGAAAGAAAAATACAGTTGCAACCTATTTGTGGCGAAAAAAAGAAAAGGAAAAAATGCGCAGATCAATCTAAGTCAACACAGAGAAAATTGAAACTACAAACAGCACGCTAGATACAGTAGGATGCCTAAACAAAACTTACAATGTTCCGGGCTAATGATCAGAAGGTTATGAGCGCTTACACAAGACGTACGGTATTCATAAAGGAAATCACATACAAATACAATACCCGGGCTCCTGAGTGTCTATACATTTATGCATAAGACAGCATTCAGCTGACTCACGTATCCGGACCGACTCGCAGTACAGCTTTATTGTGTCTGTCAAAATGATGCTAGGTGGATAGGAGTAAGAATAGCACTGAGAAAATTGTCTCATTTTATATGATTGGCACTAATGATAGAATATAAAAAAAAGAAGACAACAGATATACATAAATTGAAAGAAAAAAATCAACTATGACAAAAGAAATGCTGCTCTTGTCTCTGCATGTAGCGGTACGCTGTTAACAGATGCCTCTGCGAATGGGAGATTTAGCAGTCAAGCACGGAGAGAACATGCAAACTCAATGCACACAGACAAGAGGTAAGAATCGAACCCTTGACCCTGGACATGCGAGACCACAGTGCTAACCACTCTGCCACAGTGCTGCCTATTATTATCACTATAGTAGGCCTCGGTATAGCGGTTAGCACCGTGGCCTCGCACCTCCAGTGTTAAAGCTTAGATTCCCGCCTTAGGTCCGTGTAAATGGCGTTTGCTAGTGCACTTGGTAGGGTGCGCATGGACTTACTGCGACCCGGTATAGGGAAAGCTACCTCATAGAGATTGAGTGATTGAGTTTATTAGCTTGGACGTAAGTCAAATTGACTTCCACTGTTCACTCACTTTTAGTTTTTATCATCATTCATTTTGTGATCCTTTGAAACTTGTGGGTTTCAGTAAATGGAAATGAATCAAAAACATGCACACAAAACACACAAAGAAAATCAAACCTTTTGTAAATCCGGGCAGAAATTTCTATATTTTTTTTCATTTGATCTGGCTTATATTAAAATGTACACTCAAAGATTGACGAATCAGGCCCATTGTGAGGAAAAATATAGCATATTAATCACTGATGAGGATGGGTGAATGTGCTTGTTCTGCCAGTTCCTACACACTAGCATAGCGCTAGCAACAACTCTAGCTAGCTCAAATAGCATTCTGTTCTCTAGCATACTAGCAAAAATCACCATCAGTCACAAGGTGGGTATCATGACACCAGATCACAACTGGGTATCGATACAAACTCCACCTGGTTTCATTAGCTAGCTACCAACTAAGTAAGCAATTTAAACGCTACTGTATCTGCTCATATCTCTTGAAGCCCTACTCCTTACTTACAATATTATATTGGACTCTTTGACTGTTTTTCATCTTGAAAGGATCACCAGCATGTACAATAACCATAGCACACCATATGTGTCAGTAATGTTCAGTAATACAGTATATATACTGTATGAATGAAATGACATGCTGAGGGGTTGCCTTTGCTGGAGACTTGCTATGAAGTGCTGATAAAAAAAGAGAGTGTAACCCTCAAACATGTGAGCAGATGAAAAAGCGTTAGGCTCGGCTGCGGGGATACGCGGCGACAGCGCGAGAGTGAGCGCGCTATTCTTCTCCCCTAGACGCATTCCACTTTTGAAAACTCTCGACTCGCATTTTCCCGGATTCTAGCCGCGCCAACATGCCTAAAGATGAGCCGCTTCACTCTGTGCATCCCGCGGTTCATCTCCTCTGCCTGTTTTTCTTTACCCAGTTCCTCCTTTAATCTGTTTCGCGAGCCACGGAATAGGACGATCTACTGGGTTAATTTCATGCGACGTACAGCTGAATAAGTAAATAAATAATCAGGAATGAAAGCGGGGATTTTAAGAAGAGGCTCTTGATGTTCGGCTTGCTGGGGGATAATGTATTCTAGCTGCGGGGTGACTGCGGCACCTGCTCCATTGCTCTGGAACAGAGATGGGGGGGAGGCGCCGCTCAATGCGCTCGAACTTAAAAAAAATAAAAAGTTAAAAAGCAGACATCAATATTTCAGATATGTCAATGTTTTCAGCTTTTCTGTACCGCTTCACAGTTCTGTCAGTCTTTGACTCTAGTGTAAACGGGTCTGCAGGACGGACTGTAACCTCTACAGTATCCTGCACTATGGAATAAATGCACAATTTTTCTACTCTCCAGTCTGACTGGTTCGAAGCGTGATGGCATTTCTGTAACAGCCTTTCTAACAGCAGTGCCAATTTGTATGACAGATGCTCCACATACAGTAATCTAATACCAAACTGATTTTTAAATAATTAGAAAAAATGTAGAGATGTCGGTATGATAAAACTCTTTGTAAACAGACATTTATTACATATTTCCTCCAATGTCTGTGGTTTGTACGGCTCAGTAATAAAGCTATTCTAAGTCTTTGATTGTTACGTCGTTATAAGCTGAGGGATAAACCGTTTACAGTCGCTGTAAAACTAGTGATGGCAGAAACAGAAAATCTAACAAAAGGTTCCACGAAACTATAAATGAATAAAAAAGTACAGTGTAGTACATTTTTTCTCATCTGATAAATGAGGCATAAAGCACTTTGCGATCTATTGGAAAGCAGTCGACAGGCCACATCGCGCCACCCTATCATCGATTATTTCTCTAAGAACGGCACACCCCCATTCCTTACATCTACAGTGGTTATTTCCCAGACTGCACCTAGGATCATTTATGTACGTAATATCTAAGAAATCCTTTCTATGGTACAGTAGTGTTCGTCCACGATTAAAGGCAAACAATGAGGAAGTAGTGAGACTCAGAGATAACACGGTCATGTTATTATTCAATGATTGTCCAGGCAAGGATAGTTCAAAACAAACAGTATCTGGACACACTGTATAAATATTAAAACTGTAAAAGAATCAGCAATGTATTTTTTCGAGGCAGACTTTCAGATGAGTTTCACTCAGTCTCATGATAACATCAGTAGGTATGAACGTGCTTTCAGAACCCATGCTCGCTCTATGCACATAAGATTCTGTTGAATGACCGGGGTTCACTTCGAGATTGCGTTTTCATCTTTAAATGTTAATATGAGTTAAATGAATATGCTTGGTTGGTTTGACACTGCACATGTTTTAACAAACCATAAGGTGAAGAACATTTGTTAAGAGGTGTGTGGGAAGCGGCGAGCGTAAGACAGCTGTGAATACAGCAACGCTCCAAGGCGATTTTTGCCTAAACAAACAGCATTAAGGAGGTAAAGGCACTAGGGCCTGATCTACAGTGACTAATCACTGCAAAAAATATGAAGACGACCCATGTGAACTCATGCGCAGTATGCATCATGGGTGAAAATTATTCACTTGCGTGGTTGGGTGTCGAACACTTTAACGGCACTTTGAAAAGTGGAGACAAAAGTTTCTTGGAGAAATACACAGATTCAGGAAGGTTCAGTAAAAAGATTAATAATAAAAAAAAAAGTTTCAGGTCTTCATTTGAAAAAAGAAAGTAAGAAAAAAACTAAACGTAAATCAATAATGTGTTAATTATTAGAATAGTAAGACATCTTTATTGTCTCCTATTAAATACTGCACTCACAATAGTAATGTATCAAATTATGGATCCTATCACAATTCCCTGAAATTCAGCTTCAGAGTTTAAAATCGCAAAATGAATGCAAAACCCCCCTTTCATATTGTACATACAAGGATATGACAAGAAATCTTGTTTTGGTTTAAAAAATTTAGGTCACAAATTTAGGTTTCCGTGACCTAGAACAGGTGGTCGTACGGATTTGAGGAGAGCTTTGATGATGACAAGGAATTCTTGACAAGTGTTCGGTTCGATTTTGCGGATTCTGCGTATGGCTTGAATGAGGAGCACTCGTACGGGAACGAGGAGAGGCAAAGGAGTGCTCGATAAGAGGCCCGTGACGATGAGGAGAGCTTGGTGAGAGCATCACGAGTGAGGCAGAAGAGGATGACCCTAGCACCGGAGAGGTATTTAAAGGGAGAATTTCTTCATTTTACCAGGAGAGCCCAGCAGTGCCCAGGTGTGCGTCTAGTAGTGCACTTTTTCCTAATGAATAGTCTATGGAAAGAACTGATGTCTAATAATTCTATAGCGCTTTGCAGAGATTGACGAGATTAAAGAGATGGGAGTTTGGAGAGTTTGATGAGAGCTCTCCGAGAGACCATGAGTTCCAGGAAATCTCTGGGAGTACACCGATTTTCTCTCTACTAGATTTCTCGTCAGACTTGTATGTGTATGAAACGGGCTACAATAGCATTCAGATATATAGCCAAAGACTAAGGCGAGAAGAAATGCCTAACAGGATGTAGAGGTGTCTTACCCAGCCAAAGAGCACCATCTGTATCCAGCTGAGTGGCAGCCAGAGGTGAGGAGCCTGTCACTGCTGCCTCATTGCCAACTTGCAGAGATCCGTCCCTCAGTGCTCTAATCAGAGAGAAAGAGAAATAAAAAGAAACAAAGGGGGAGAGAAAAAGAGAGAGAGAGGTCACATACACATACACATACACATACCATATATAGTTATTAAACTTATTCTGATGCTCAAGTTGCAGCATACAGTACCTGCTGGCTTTAATGCGGATCCAGTGATTAGTGTTGACCCGCACCGATGATCGCAAAACTACCGGTTTAGAGCCGAGGTCGTAGGTCATCTGGACTCGTCCGTCCACGATGGCCAGCGCGATGTAGTCAGAGCGCTCCACGCCCTTCCCGCTCCACAGGAGGAGGCCGTGAGTGGCCTCAGTTCTGATGCTCAGCTCAAACTTGTTCACCAGCAAGGCTTTCTCGCTACATCGGGAAGAAGATAAAGAGATGTATGCTTTGTAACAGATGCGTCCTTATTGCTAAGATTCAGCACTCCTGTGCTGATCCTACTGTATGTTTCGCTCATCCTTTGGGAATGGATCTCTGAATCTGAAACATGACATGTTTTGATCTTTATATATGATTTCGTTCTTGTCACTGGTGAGCAGATAATGAAAAGGTGTTTAGAGGTACTGTAGGTAGTGAGTCATGATTGAGAACTGAGATTGAGGAAAACTCAATGCTGATGAACACATACACAATTTGACCAGGAACAAGAACTAACAAGGTAAAGAAGGGACTGCTTAAGTTCTACTTGTTGTTGGATAAGTATAAAGTATCAGGTTTTTTTTAGATCGGTTTTACGTTATAGTGCCACCTAGTGTTCAAACTATGAAGGAAACATTAAAGTCCACCGGTATGTTGCTGTTTGAGTCTCTTCTCTAAGGTTGTGCTGTTTATTGAGGAACGAATCGCATTAACCCATCTTGCCTGATACGTCAGATACTAATTACGTGAACAACCTGTGGCTGGACCTTGACATGGTCCTCCTAAGGTCTACGTGATAGAACAGGTCTACGTGTTTTTTTTTTTTTTTTTCATGTGGGACGGCAAGATAATGAGGGAGAGTGTGGGAGAGCAGATTGCGTAGTCAAATCCCGAGGGGTCTTCATGGTTCATCAGTAAACTAGGGCATGCTGTAGGAGGGGGGACCTTGGAGCGTGAACGCCAGAATGGGAGATAGAACTGGTGACACACTTTAGGTTAGCGCCAGCTTAAGATGTTTTACTTCATCCTGCACCGTCCCCTAGAGTAATTCCTTCCCCGCGGAGTGGGGAGGAAGGATGCTCATATTATAGCTGCTCTCTGATCTGTGGTTTTGATCTATTCACTCATTGCAGACTTCAGTAGGAAGGTGGAAACCATGAGCCACCTCCTCCTGTTATCCTCTGGAACGAACGTTTGAAGCTTATAGCTGTAGGCAGGAGGTACCGAGGGCTGTCGCTCTGGTCAACAGGGACGTGTTCATCACCACATGCACGCGCCTCGCACTCCCACTTCACACTCGGTCCTTATCACACTCACACACCTCTCACTCTCTCGGTACAATGTTTTTTTTTTTTTAAAACAACAACTCTTTTGTTTAGTATTAAGCGTAAATATGATGGTCTGTGGGTTTGATCAAACGGGTAACATCAAAAGGAGATGTTTAACGGTCGAGGCTGAAAAAGAAAACTTAAACATGAAACGAGACAAAACGTGACACGGAACGAGACACCACAAATGTAGAACTGAGTGAAACAAAACAGTGGACACAAAGACAACAGAGAAACACAAACAAAAGCAGGTGGCGAGAGGACATGAATCTTCACACCACACAGGAGAGCAGAGCGCGCACTGGCACGTTCTAGCTAACCGTGGGATCACTGCTTGTTTGCTGATGCGTCATGGCTACCGTTTCTCACAGATGGAAGTTTACACTCAAGTTTGGAGATTAACGATTGAGATAACGATACAGCTTGGGGTTTTAGCCGAGAGTGTTTAACCTGGCAGAAGCAAACAGAGTCCAGAGTCAACCACTGTGTGTCACCTCCAATGTACGGAGCTATCAGGCTGTCAACTTTTGTTGAGCACACTGCGTGTGTGTGTGTGTGTGTGTGTGTGTGTGTGAGTGTGTGGATGCATTATGGCTTTGTGCCAGCTTCAATTAAATCAAACCCCTGAAGCTGAGGAGTGGGAAGAAACCAGGATGCGGCGTTATTCTTTTTTTCCACTGGTTTCTCATCTATCGCACCGCTGCCTATGTGCATCGCTACGTGAAGGCTCCCGTCTTGAGGAGCACTCATACAATTGGAAATAATGACGGAATCGCATTCCTTTAATTAAAAGACAAAATTTCATTATGCAAATCGTGTTCGACGAGGCCGTGATGGAGTAAAGATGCATAATTATTTGCTGTAATTGAATTCGTTCCTAATGAGACACATATAATGTGCTGACTGGACTCTTTCCACCAAATTTACCCACCACAGGGCTGCCAGCCAGAGCTTTAAGTCCCGTGGACACCTCTCCAAACTATTCCTTTCACGATCACGATATCATTAGGAATCAGTCTAGAGCTTCCAGACAGTCCTCTGAAGTGGTGCTAAAAGCGGAACTGCAACCCGCCGATGTATAAACGGTGCAGTAAACATGCACTGAGGATTTCGTTAACGTTTTCGAATTGCCTCGTGCAATGGAGTGGTGCTTCATGTTCATTACACTTTATATTACAGGCTGAACCAGCTTAATAGTCAAAAGCTGGTTATGTCATTTGGGTTGTGTGCCTGTAGGGGGCAGGGCCAAATTCAGGCCTCTAAAATGTACTGCTTAAAAATGTCAAGGAGAAAATATAAGGCGTGTCATTTCTCGATTAAAAGTTCAAGCTGTGGCTTTTAGCCCATGTGGAGGAAAAAGGGGTGAGGGCGGCATGCCAAGACATGCAGTTCGGTCAGCGGGACTCACCTCTGATCTGACGGGGTCTCCAGAGACTCAGGGCTTAGAGGAGCAGGGGAGAAAATAAAGGGCATGCAATAAGCTTAAGAGGGCGAAGGGAACAACCTTTGATCGCGCCCTCACTAGGGTAAAGAAGCACGAAGACCAGAGAGGGCCTGTGCCATGGAGCTAGAAGTTTTTTCTCTGTTATTAAGCCTTAATTAGGACATAGTTATAGAAACACACACACTGGACTGTTACTGTAGGAATACTGGAATAGCAACAAGGACATGAAACTGTCCCTGTACTATGTCAATAATGGCTTCATTCCCATCCACCCAGTACAATAGGATGAGATGTCAGAATGCCAGAAAGTGATTGACATTTGGATACTTGTAGGAAAAAAAAGTGTAAGAGAACAATGGAGCTGTCTACACGAGCTAAAAATATATACCGTCTGAAATGAACTGGGAGCGAGTGAATGTGTGAAGTAAATGAGCGAGTGAGGGAGCACGCGAGCTCATCGTGAGTGAATGATTTATGTAACCCATATCGGGCTTCCTCAAGCAAAGCCGATCAAAAACAAGGCACTCCATCAAGAAAGCAATGGGGTCAAACATCTAATTATGAAAAGGCAGGAGAAGAAACTGGTCAGTGAAATCGGAGAGAATTGGGAAACCGATCCAAGGTTACAGAGCAAACAAGTGAGAATGAAGACAGATGGGGCGTCTAGGAAACAGTAAGAGCGATATTACAGTATTCCAGCCAGGAACAGTCCCAGTGTATTAACGTCCTCTGGGGAAATCATTAACTTTTTTTGGCGTTTATATAGGAAGTGATACGGATTAAACATCAGGCCGGTGGAAAAGCCATTTTAGAGGGCCATGGCCTTTAATTGTATTGACGTTTGAGGCAGCTCGCTCACATTATTGGACTTTCAGCACATCTCTATTAAGGGCTTTTGATTGTCTTTTTTAAAAAAGGAAAAGAGAAAATACTTGATTAATATGATACTTTCTGTCTTGGCTGGGGACATATTTACTAGAGATCACTCTGACATGGCTTAAATGTTAAAGAGGAATTCTGCACGAGAGCTATTTAGCCTAATTCAAAATAAATTAAGCTGCCAATTTTAAAACCAGGGATCAGAACAGTCATTACCCAGTTAATTACATCCTGAAAGAAACAAATAATATAAAGTAAGTGCTACTAAAAGGTAGACCATTACAGATTGGGCATTTCGCTAATGAAGCAGTTAAAAGGTAATTCTACACTAGCGGGGGGAAAAAAAAGAAAGAAAAATGGCAGTTCAAAAATGATAGAAAATAGTTTGAAGGGTTCACACAGGGTGAAAAACACGAAGCAATCATCGATGTAGCAGTTAAATGGGGCCTCATTCAGATTCACATAACAGTCAATCACATTCGCTGCAGGTATATGGATATATTTGCTCTAATTGAGTTCTGCATGCTTTCCATGAAGGGACACTACGGTGTCTTTGCCGAACACGATGCTCATCATGCATGCTGAGCGTGCGCTCCTATAACTAATGCATCTGATGAGAACGGAAACACCTGATTAACAGAATTCTATAGCAAATAATAAGAATTAAAAATCCAAAGCACGCATTTCAAACAGATGAGCCCTAATTTTTCATGGATATTCATTTAAGTGACGCGGAATGGGCAATAATAACGGGGAGAAAAAGAAAAAAAAAAAGCAAAAGTTTACATTTACATTTATGCAGGGCAAAAGATCAGGTTAATTACTGAAATGTATTCACGACATGGTTAGTTTGGCCTGAATGTATCCCAGAATACACCTTGTTTACTTACTCAGGGATCTCATTGGTCAGTTGGCTTGAGTGTAGAAGAGAAGACAACAAGGAACATTCATATAAGACGAGACAGTAAGACAAACAGACAAGAAGACAGACAGGAAGGTAGACAGAGTGCACAAACAAACACTCACGGACCTAAACTCTAAATGTTAATCATCTGGGAGTTTTAGAAACCAGTCATCCATAATGTTGGAACAGGTTGGACGAGAACAAATGTATCCGAGAGTTCAGTATTTAATACTTTTGTTGTTTGTGGACATTAGTTTAGCAGTCTGCTGATATCGCAGTCACTAATAAGAAAATCTAATAGAAATCTTTCTCGCTAATGATATATAAGAAACTGTTTTTCATCTTTAAACAAGGTGTTAAAGTCAGTTCATTTATTTATTGGTGGCACAACACACCTCGGTGTTGTTACCGCGGCATCCGTTGCATGGCGGTCAGCTATTTTTTTTACTAAATGAATTCATTTATTTGTGACCTTTTTAGAATTCTGAACATATTCTGAGGCTGAAACTACTGTAAAATACGTCCAATCGTTACACTTTAAAGGTCCCATATTTTCCTATTACTTTCGCAAGTAACACAGGTCTCAGAGCTCCTCTTCTTTACACCTCGAACTCCCTCTGCTTTACTCCTCCTCCGAACACGCTGTTTCAGTGTCCACGCCCCCACACCAGAGAACAGCAATCCAGGGGAGGGGGTTTCCCTTATATGAGGTCACATTAGGGGGAAATTCTAATTGGCTTGTTCAAGTCCCACCCAAGACAAAAATGGAAAAAGAACAAAAAAAAGGGAATGTATTTTTCTCAGGTAAAAGAACCCGTATAAATGTCTGACCAAAAAAAAAAAAGGATTTTGTATGTTGGGGACCTTTAATGGTAATAAAACCCAGCGCTACTTCATATTTAAGAACATGCTAAGCAAAAATTATGCCATTAGCTGGATTCGTCATTCATGTATGAGGGGCGTTCATGCCAAACCGGGACATGTGATGAAATTACGTACTTGTGAAAAGAGGCCTAAAACTTGAGGGACATTTACAAAAAACGTCAAGCACAGTATGTTGATGAGACTCTCAGCTGCAGTAAAACATTTGAATGGTACAGATGTTTTAAAGAAGACCGTACATCCGTGTACTGTATGACATTCCCAGCTGAGGTGGCTCAGAGCCCACTGTAGACGTTGCCGTGAACATTTCAGCGAGTATAACGTCAGATCCTTGAAAATCAACAGACAATTTGCGTCAGAGACACATCTGTCTGTGGGACCGGCACACACAATCATTCATGGACACCACTTATCGGCTGGAAATCACTACTACATACTCAGTACAGTCCTGGCCTCGGTCCCGGCCACTTCCACATGTCTGTTAACTTCTTCGGAACAAAATAAGCTCGTCTGTATTAATGTAATTAACCTGCTAACTAGCTTGGCATAATTTTCAGTGGAATTATATAACGCTGCATGTTTTAATTCAGATTTTACATTTTGGGTCAGTCGTTACTGATGAATTTCCTCGAACAGCAGCTTTGTTAATACTGCCTGCTGCACTTGTTGCGCTGGCTTTGATGGGGGAAAAAAAAGAAGAGGCTAGTGAGGGGGGAAAAAAAAACACCCTTATGGTAATTACTTTCCTATAACAGCACGATGATGTTTTAGCCTAGTTTAATTACATTTACCAACACAAGACTCCACAAGCACGCTGAAGCTTGCACAGTGGGTTGGCTCGTGAATTTATTTGTCCAACCCTGAACTCCTGTTTCCAGGCGCACAATATAACAGCCATTGGCAATTAGGCCACTAACAGGATGCTTCACAATGCACTTAGCTTCTACTTATTACAAGCAAATTAATAACATTTTGACATGCCTATTGACCCAAACACCTGGCGAGCTACAGGCCTATGGGGCTAATCCAGGATTCCTGGAACACGGAATTAGCTTATGATTGAAGAAGAAGGCAATTAGAGAGAGGTGCTTTTTCAATATGTGCTCTAATAGAGATGTGAGGTTTTGAAGCTCTGGTAATAGCGTAGGGGGTTCATGCAATACAGCGGCGCTCCACAGGACAGTACTGAGAGCATGTCGCTCCAGGCAGGAACGTAATTGGAAGAAGCCAAATAATTAGCGAGACTTCAGTGGAAACCAGAGACGGAGTGGTAAAGAAGGAGCAATCAGCCCAAACCAGGAGGGGCCTCAACGATTGAACTCATAATCACAGTCGTACAGAAAGAGGGTGCCATAACTTATTCAAAGTGCACAGGGGAACGTTTTTAGTGCTGGTGAGAAATCCTCCTTACCTCTTGGTGACTCCGTTGTGATATTCGATGAATGTCCTGCCGTCAAAAGCAATGGCTTCGGACTCCCCGGCTGCTTTTTCGTAGGTAGCTGCAGAAGATGAGAGGGTGGTAAGGAATATATACTGTAGCTTTCTATTAATTATGAGAGGAAGTGTGATGTCATGCCTGTGTGGTTTAATTAATTTCACATAAACAGCAAGGAGGCACTGCAAGGTTAATGGGGTTAGGGTTTTTAAAGTGTTTGACGTTGTCTTAATGCAGCTTGAGCTTGTGATTAGAATACAAACGGAACCGGGCGGCGTAAAAAAGGTTCTCAAATGTACAGGATAAAATAATAAAAAAAAGAAAGAAAGAAACACTCGGCCGATATCTTGTAGAGATGTGTTAAACACACAACAGAGCATATGCCAGGAGAATTTCACTTCGGCAAATATGTGTGTGTGTGTAGTGGAGATAGGATATTTTTCTCCATCCAGATGTTTCTTAGCGTTCACGGTAGTTGTAGTCACAGTTGTAATTTATGTGAACTCCGCTCATGACATGATGTTTGCAATACTGACAACATTCACCATCTGCCGAAGCGTCTACTAAGCACAGTTGCATAAAATAAGCTGGAAATCATATTTATCAATGCATTACTTTTCCTCATAGCACAGTGCCGCTGAATTCATTCTGATCGGTCAGAGGGAACTGATTCATTTCCTATAACAGCATGACTCAAGCAGCAGTCCTTGTAAAGCTGAAACATTTTTTCCACCACAGTTAAGATGGATGGATGAATGTTGTCTTTAAAAGATGCATTTTTAAACATAATTATTTATGATGGAAAGTACTGTACATTCTTCGGTATCATTTTTAAATTAAATTAGCCATGATTAACAAATAGCTCTGGTCTAAGAGATATAAAAAAAATGACTTCATGGCGAGCTATTATAGGAAAATATCAGATACCATATCGGTGGTGTGACGTGTTACTACTGTGAAGTTGGGAAACAGCGAGCCATGTCATGTTTTATTCCTTATGTAATAGAACAAGAAGAAAAGAAGCTTTGAGAAGAAAGAAGCAAAAATTTCAAAGGTGAGTCATGTCTAGCTCAAGCCTCGAAAAATCTGATAAACAAATTCATAACAGTTTTTATGATTAAACATTTATCATTTGCACATACAATCCCAAATCTCCCGATGTGCCTAATTTATGAGCAAGGGTCAAAGTTGACGTTTAGCTGAGAGTTGGAAGGTGAGCGTTGGAATTCTGGTATCAATCCACAGTAATACACATATTGATTAGCAATCTGTACTGTATGTGCATTCCACACTAGTAATAACAAATTATACTACTTATAGGATTCGTTCTGTTTAAACTGAATAATTATTATTGACTTTATCTCAGCGCTACAATATTTTAATTTAGGCTTCAACACCTGCAGCTCCTCTCGCGCCAGCTCTATCTGCTCGGGAAGCTAATTTACAGCCACGCTTCGGCTAAGCTTATCTCTGGAAAAGCACCGCGGATTCTATATTAGAAAGCGGATTTACAGGAGCGAAGGATTAGGAGCAAGGTAAGACTAGAGAATTTGTACTTACCGTGCTGGCAGTGAGGTCCCGTGAAGCCGAATGGACACACGCACTCGAAGCTCTCGAGCATCGGGTTGCACTCGCCACCGTTCTCGCACACATCTGTAGAACAGGGGTGATGTGGGTACATGGAGACGTCCCTGGAGTGAAGGGCGTTATCGGCCTTTAGGATCGGCGTGCCCATCAACGTGATCTGAAGCCAAACGAGACGGACGGATGATGAAAAAAAAAGAAATCAGTTTAATGCAATAATAGTATTGACCATATTCATAAATAAATATGAAGTAAGACTGAGGCATTACTGTACCTTTTGGACGGCTCCTTTAAATCCGTCTTTAATTCCCGCCACTCTGGGCACCTTATGGAAATCTGGGACTCCGCCCACATAAAGCGATTCCTTCAGGTTAAGATCTGTGTGCTGGTTCTGTAGTTCGAACAAAGCAGGGTGAGAATCTACTGTACATACAGTACCAACGCCATTACTACAGCACCTCTCAAACTCATCTGTTTATAATATTTCATGGCGTACTTTACTTTACATTTATATTACATTGGCTGAACAGGCTTCAATAGAAACCGATGGTTCGTTTTAAACAAATTATTCATTAAACTCATACTGTATTTGATCCTAAGCCATATCTATGAGAAGCGTAATTGATTTGAGTACAGCTCTATAGCAAATTACTCAGACTCTACATACTGTATAAGAAGGAGAGGGGAAAAAAAGAGAGGAAGAGAGAGACAAAGAGAATCGGAGTGACTGAAATGGAAACGATAGATACAGGATGGATGGTGGGTTTAATGAGTGTAATGGATATATGAGTATTCTTTGAAATTTTAAACTGTTTAAAACCTTAAAATGGATTCGGTGAGACTAGTATAAACATTCCTTCAATTACAGCCGGTTTTAATTTGTTTCAGGAGGCAACACATGTACAATATTCTTTAAAAAAAAATATATTTTATGTAGGGCAATTATTGCTTCAGGATAAAACCCGAGTTAATTGCTGTGAGGGAAAAAAAAGAAAAAAGATTGAAGGTCCGAATGCACTGCCAGTTTGCTGTGCCCAGTCCAGCTATTATCCAAGCATAAGAATAGGCCAAGGCTTGAAAACGCTTGGCAGTGGACCTGAAGACCCAGGCCAAATTAGACAACGTGCCAGCTAACATAGCCAGTGCTGTTGGAGCACAACTGCGTTCGATGTGGACTGAGCTGCGTTTTAGTGAGGAGCTCTGGCACAAATCTGCCATTCACTCGCACCTAGACCGAGGCTATTCGAGTCAAATTGGTAACGGCCCAGTTACACAAAAATTCCGAGCGGATAAGCAATTAATGTCGCAGCATGGGGGCTACAGATTCCAGTAGTTATCAACAATACCATTTGTAGCCATTAGTCACACGTTCATGGCTATTAATATGAAAAATCAATGTATTATTTGTTTTATATTGGAGCTATGAAGGCTACCCCAGCTCTGAACAGATGAGACATTTGATTGTGTCATGTTGTCATTTCACAAATAAAAGAATAAATCTATGAAAGTGCTTCTTTTTAGAGATAACGTCTCGTTTTTTTCCGTGGCGGCTAGTTTCTGGTCTAACAAGCTTGCTTTTAGCTCGCCTTTAAATGCATGCGACTGGACATCTTTAAAAATCTACACCAGCTGGAAAGTTTTCACGTACGCTCAGGTACAGTCAGGTGCAATACATTGCTCCGTCCACCACTTGACATCCCCTGACCTAAACTTTCAAAAGATGTATGAAATTCCTCCCTGAATCTGTCTCGCTTTCTCTCGGTATGTGTCTGTCTGCCAGAATGTTTTGACTGCCTGATGAGGCTGTTATATAGAATTTTCTCTGAAGCTGAGAAACAGAACAAAGAACAAAGTTTGTCTTTCAACTACACAGCCTCCCTCTCGCTCAATCTCTCTTCCCAGCTTCCCTCTTATCCTTCCTCTCTCCCTCCATCCCTCCCTCCGTCCTCCTCCTCCTCCTATGCTATTTAACTGTCTCCCTGCACGGTGCGACTGTTTAATGGCCCTCCCACGCCAAACTAATGAAGACGTTTCATTGTTGTGGGAAGGCTCGAAATAATGGCGGTCAAATGATAATTCTCTCTCTCAACGCCCCCATACCAGCTGGCTTGAGCCGAGAGCCAAACCGAGCCCAACTACCCTCTCTCTCTCTCTCTCTCTCTCTCTCTCGTTCTTTCTTTCTTCCTTTCTTTCCAGCATATGGAATGGTGTGAAAGCATCGCCAGTCCTCTCATCACTTAGCTCCTCAGCCTGCTACAGTATTGTCGAATGGAGAATGGACCTGAGATGAACAACGGACTACTTGATGGGGCTGCCGGAGTGTATGAGGATGTTTCGAGTGGGTGACCAGGCTTTAGTCATTACCTTGCGTGATTTCTGATATCCAGACAGCGCACGAAAAAACAACAACACAAGGGGAGGGGAAGGAAGAAAACAAAATGTTACCAGAGAAGAAGAAACAGAATGTCAGTGCTAATAGAAGTCCATGCAAACATCAGACATCAGGCATGGAAAGCAAAACGAACGGCTTCAAAAAGAGCATTATGTGAAAAAAAAAAAAAAAAAAGAAAGAAAAAGAAAGAGTAAAAAATTGAGTGTTTTGCACTAGTGCACCCACACACTGTTTATATTTGCTTCGTGACACGATGGTGTAGTTAGAGCTCTTTCAGCCGCGCTGGCGAGGCAGTGGAGACTTCTGTAGCAAAATATTTCTCCTGGGGACTGCCTCTCATAACAAGCCCCTTCTGCTCTCTTTGCCCCCTTTTTTTCCCCCCCATCATGCTCTGCTCTCCCTTTAATAGGATTTTCTGCTTCTGCTGCAGTAACCGAGCACCATTACAAAAAATGTAGGAAACGCAATAAAAAAAGATACTCCGCCCGCACGAGTATACGTCCTCATGGATCCAGGCACGAGTTGTCCCGATCTCTAAATATTATTTAATTGAAGAAATGTTCAAACTAACTTTTTTTTCTTTTTAATCATTAGCTCTCTTTTGGGTTTTAAAGTGTTCTGATTGAAAAAAGAATAAATAAACTCAAGTGGACAAAGGTGGGTGGGTGCACGATTGCGTGCAGGAGGTGCATCAAAGCAATAACAATATTCTTGTCATTTATACAAGTACATAAGCAAAAGACACTCGGGCACCACTGACTGAAACACTTTAAAAGCTTCACACACATGCGCCGGGCAGGCCTACGAAAGCAGCTACACAAGATGCACTCGAATTTTCCATTAGCAAAAACGTTACACAGAGAGCAAGGAGAGAAAATTGGCCCCAGATTTACCCAAATTATCGCTAGAGGTCGGGAAGGTGTCCCGCATAAGTGCAGCTCGGAGGTAATGTGGGGTCAAGGCTGCCCTCGTTTGGCTCGGCTGTGTCAACACAGGCAAAGCTTAAGAGAAAGACGGGGGCTTACCGGAGACTCGCCTCTGACCGGGTCTTTGCCATTGATGGTGATTTCGCCCTTACGGTTTGCTCGCTCCAGGTTCACAGTGTTCCACACGTTCAGCTTCAGCTTTTGTTTACTCCTGTTGTCATGAAAATAAAAAAATCTGAATGCTCACAATGTAGGGCTTGGTGGATCTCTACAGTATAACTGCAGTTCTTTATAGTATATAGTATATAGTTTATAGTAAAACCCTTGTCCTAATATGCTATTGTTTCTATAGCAACGACTATTTCCCTGATATGTCGATGGAGGGTGAGCTACAAACTCAGATTAACAACTTCTTGTACATCGCTTATCCTGTATCCAAGGTTCACGCCAGCGTATTCCAGGAGGCTTAGGGCACAAGGCGGGGTACGGCCTGGACAGGGTACCAATCCATCGCACCAAGGCGGGAATCGAACCCTCGACTCTGGAGGTGGACGTGCTGCATATTATTATTTAACAAATGGATAATTGTTGATATGAAACGTGAAAAGACTTTATTAAAGACTCCGGTGTTACAGTAGGGCTTTTTAAAAGTTGCTTTTCGGCAACAGGGAAGTCGGAGAACATTCCTGTTCCCCATTTTTATGGCTTATTACTAATTTCATTGTTCAAAATGAATTAATCTCTCATGGACATTGCACAAGATTGAAGTGGTAGAAGAGGAATAAAACACTACATGGTTTTTCCGCGTTTATGGGAACAATATCAACTTCAGGTTGATTACAATCTGACATTGATTATTTTCCTTGCCTGTTCTGTTTTTTTTTCTTTCTTTCTTTACACTCAGTAACGTTATGTCACAGATACAAGAAGAGGAATCTCTCGCTTCATATAAAACTAAGACGATAAGCGCAGAAATTTCCTGGATGACGAAGCTGGCTCCTCATACCTAATGACAGCTGGGCCTTTGCCAAGATCGTATCGAAACTCGAGGATGCCATCATTCAACGCGAGAGAGATGAAATCGCCTTTGCCATCTGTCCTCTGGCCGTTGTAGAAGATCACGCCGTTTGAGTCATTAGCCAGCAGGACCACAGTCATGCTGACCTTTTGCCTGTCGATAAATCATACAATTATCCCATTAGAGATTACATTAGTGTAATGAACATGGTGACGAATCGTATTGCTGTAATCCTCAAGTGACAGATGGTTGTTACTGTCAGTGCGTGTGAGATGTGCAGTGACGGGACGCGGGCGTTACCTTAGATCGTGACCGTATAAATGGAGGCCCTTCAGCTCCAGGTAGGAGTCACCGCTGAAGGAGGGAATGTAGGCTCCTTTCTTGGCGGAAACTGTAAAGTAAGGCAGAATTCCGGCGTCTTAGTTGCGGCTAGTGCTGTGCATTATGTTCGAACGATTTGAACAATCCAGCATTCTCACACACACGCACGAGCTAAGCGCTAGACATTAGAGCAGCCTCGCATTCAGCACATTAAAGGCTTTCACTGCTAATTGTATTGGATTACAGAAAGGCTTGTTTTAGGTGGGAGGATGGAACGCCAAGATTAAGAATGCCAATTAGGTATTGTTTAAAACAGTTGCTGACTATTTTAAATGGAAACGCTGGAGACCCTGTGGAACGTTTTTAAGCAAGGGTGAAGTTAAAGCCTTTTTTTCTCTTTAGAGGAATCAGCAATTGGAGTTCAGAGAAAGGTAAACTTAGGGGTGAACTGTGGGGCACCCCCTGCTGGGCTGAGCTTAAACAAGAAAAAACCACTCTAGAACAACCAGACTTTTACTTTTACTTACTCATCATTTATACCGCTTTATCATGTACAGTATAGCGGCCTGGAGCCTATTCTAGAAGACTTAGGGCATGTGACACACACACATACTTACACACTCATTCACACTAAGGTCGATTTGGGGGCGCCAATTAACGCCATGCATGTCTTTGGGCTGTGGGAGGAAACCGGAGTACCTGGAGGAAACCCACCAAGAAAGGGCGGGACCATGCAAACTCCATGCCCGAGGCGGGAATCGAACCCGGGCCCTGGAGGTGCAAGGTGACAGTGCTAACCACTGTGTAGGGCAACATAGTGTATGAGGAAAATATTGGGTTTTATCTCATGATTTGTTAATATCACACAATTGTGTCTTTTTATCTCATTATTCTGATGTCATGTCTCTGCCTAACCAAGCCACACCATAGCATCGTGTCCAGTCTAATACGTTCTCCCGCATTGGACCATTCCTGCTTAGAAGAATCCTCCATGTTCCTCACGTACACACTGCTGGGTTTGGTTGTGGTTAGATTTGTGGAAATAAGGCACTAAGCGACAAGTGATTGATCTTAGCAATTAATAACGTTGAGACAGAAAGTACAGTAACAATTGTGAAATATTATCTTGCTGTTGCGAGATACTGTATGATGTCACAATTGTGCGCTAGTAACTTGAAAACGAAAGAACCTGCGAATGCAATACACTGTACAGGCATAGTGGTGAGGAAATCACTCACAATCAAAAGAATTTTTAAAAATGGCGCTTGAGTGACGTTAACATCCCGAGATGTCACAAATTGAGTGATCAACTAACGCACATCTGTAAAGTTCCAGTGAACTAATGCACATCTGTAAAGTTCCAGTGAACTAATGCACATCTGTAAAGTTCCAGTGAACTAATGCACATCTGTAAAGTTCCA
>JAQMYG010000015.1:9681367-9711098 GCA_030014215.1 Clariallabes teugelsi
GTGAACTAACGCACATCTGTAAAGTTCCAGTGAACTAACGCACATCTGTAAAGTTCCAGTGAACTAATGCACATCTCTAAGGATCTTCAGAATGAGTCCGAGACTGGCACTCGAATAACTTCAGACCTGAGGTGGTATCAAACCCCATCATCGTCATCCTCATCCTCATGCTTCAGTAGGTGTTCACGCACTGCCTCCTTACTACAAACAGTGGACAGACACTGTCACACATCCCTGACCATCTGTCTCTCTATCTGTCTAACCTACTCACTCACTCACTCAGTCCTGCACTTGACACTCCCTTATCTCGCTGCGCCTTTTTCTCCCCAGACACTTTGCCCGACTGAATCGCCATTAATCACCGCGCGCATGTCTGACTGATACAATTACTCATCTCATTGATTTAAGCGATGAAAATGAATGCACTTTACGTGATGGGTGCGTTCAACTCATTGATTTTGGTTCACCTCAATTTATTTTAATCACTTGCTAATGAAGACTTGCTTGGTCAAAGAGATATTCTGTGTTAAATGACTAGTTTGTGTGTGTGTGTGTGTGTGTGTGTGTGTGTGTGTAAATGCATCCTCCATTTATGCCCTAAAATTCCATTTGAGCAACATGATCAGCACCGAGTACTAAAATGTTCAGCTCTGAAATGGACAGTGTGTGTGTGTGTGTGTGTGTGTGTGTGTGTGTGTGTGTGTCACTACTGTACATAGCGACTATATGCTTTCACTCAGGCACCCGTTATAGAGGCGGCCTGAAAGTGGCTCACTAAAATGATTCTTCTATCGCTTTCTAAACAAACGCGTGCGCCTGAAGTTTCATCAATACCAAAATCAATGAGAAAAAAAATAAAAAGGAGCTACGTACGTTTCCTGCAGTGCTTGCCCTCACGGCCCATGGGGCACTCGCATTTGTAACCTCCCTCTGGAAGCACGTGGCACTGAGAGGAAGGGTGGCACGGGTTCGGCTCGCACGGGTCGTGCGAATCGGCGCAAGTCGGACCTGTAGAGAAGAAAAAAAAAACGTTTTAATCATAAAAGATAAATGAGGAGGAGGGAAAAAAGGGGTTAATTTTTTTCAGCGATCCTTGTGCTAGGGACAAAATCCTATTGCTGGCTTTTTGGAATTTACGAGGACGAGGATTTACACGGTAATAGAGGTCATTTTCTAATAGGATTTAGAAATATTACAATTCCAGATTAAGCTCTGCAGCACCAGAAACCCACTCGTACACTTTTACTTGGCTGGAGAAGTGAAAAAACGGTTGGCGGTTCTGGCCTGTGCCAGCGACTCATCAGCCTATTTCTACCGGCGTATTTTTGTGTGTGTGTGTTTTTTTTTTTCCTTCTAAGAGTTGGGAGAAGAGCACGCTGTGGGCAGCAGTCAAGCTGGAATGAAAACTCCTTCTGGCAGCTTCATCATGAACAAAAATCCCTTCATCTCACGCCCCTGCTCTTTAAAACATGAAAGTTTAGCCCTCGTATTTATCCCCCTGGCCACTTTCTTTTCTATATCCCTTCACTTGAAAAGGGCTTTTATTTCTCTTCACCTCGGCCTTACCTCCGCGTCGTACGGCACTGGAACCGAGCGCGCGATATCGATCTGAATTACTGACGCTCATTCAATAAATTCGCCGAGCAGAACAACAGAACAATTTACTGCAGACAATATGTCTCAAGACTGAAGAAGGTTGGGGGGGGATAAATAAATAAATAAATAAATAAATAAATAAGTAAAAACACGGCCCTGATGTTAACAAAGAGAATAATGCAGCGTGTGCTTGGTGGCGCTTATCACAGGGTTTATCTCTCAGGTCGTAGATCATGGAACTGTGCTCCGGTCCGTGCTATGCTATC
This sequence comes from Clariallabes teugelsi, assembly GCA_030014215.1. Classification (NCBI taxonomy): domain Eukaryota; kingdom Metazoa; phylum Chordata; class Actinopteri; order Siluriformes; family Clariidae; genus Clariallabes; species Clariallabes teugelsi. The sequence goes on from JAQMYG010000015.1 coordinate 9,683,230, forward strand.
TGCTATTTTTCTTCGCAGCCTTTTCTTCAACGGCCCTTATTAGCGCTGAACCAGTGGACCGGAACCGCTCCGAGAGCACATTAGGGCAAAGGCCAGGGAATAGCAGCATTAGCTTTGGAAGCTTTCAAATGCTCACCAACAGCCCAATTACCTACTCGGGCTCCTACGAGCGGAAAGCAGAAGGGAACCCAAAAAGCAAACACACATTAAACACTCCAGTAATCCTAACGGAAGCGCTTTAAGGACATATAACTGGGATATCATTTACACCCTTAGATTTAGCTTCTTAACGCTAATGAACTATAAACTGAACGGAGGCTACAAGAAATCGAGCACGCCTGTTTATGCGGAGCAGCCTGTCATCTCTTGTCATCCCTTAGGATTCTTCTTCTTCCTATATATAAATATATCTCACGCGCCCTTTAAAGACGGAAAGTAAACAACCATCCATCTTAACAGATCCTGCATGATTACACGTATGCGTCCCTCGCTTCATCCTTCATCCGTGTGGAGCAGAGTTCCTGGATTCACATTCGAGATCGTAGTCATCACGCAGACTTCATGGCAGAGCTGATGGGAAACAGGATAAGGAAAAACAAAATAAAATGTGAGGAAGGCGATGCTGAACTCACCCGAGAAGCCGTTAACGCACTTGCAGTGGAACATCTCGGCCCCTTTGACCTGACAGAAGCCACCGTTTCTGCAGGGGTCGGGCAGACAGGGGTTGTTACCGCACTCGCCGACGGCTGTGCCGTACAGAACGTTGCCCCCGTTCTCCTGAAGGTTGTACACCATGTTGTTGACATCCAGGAGGCGGATACAGCCGATTAATCCTGTAGACACTGAAGTCCTTTCTTTCACACTGAATAAAAAAAATATGATAAAAGTATTATAAATGCATTATTAACCTTTAGCTTATAAATGATATTATTTGCCATGAATTCAGTCTTATACAAACTGAAAAGCCGACAGTGTAATTAGACACCGACGATAATTTGGTTCCAGCACATTAATGTCAGCTTTAATTGCAGCTACAGTAGGTTCTAGAAAAACCAAGCTCACTGCAAAGACAGATTTCCTTTTCAGTATTTGTCTTCACGCAGCTCAACGCATCACTCTGAAACTTCACATGCCTGAAATCAAACCACATGCACAGACAGGGACGTGTCTTACTCTTGGAGCATCTCTTCAGGCACCCCACCGATGAAAAGATCAGTGTCCAGGTTGAGCCCGTCTGTACCCGCTGGGCTCTGGCCCTCAACCGGCGTCTCGTTATCGACGCTGAGCGATGCATTGCGTCTGTTACGGATTACCACTAAGTGATGCCAGTGACCAGGTTTCACTGTGATGCTGCTGACCACCGAGCAGGTTCCCGAGCCTGTGTTAAACCTGGGGGATGAGAAAAGGGCTTGTTAGTTACAATATACAGTACGGTACGGTACACCTCACTGGATTAATAATAGGATTAGAAATGCGAAATGTCTACTTCCATGATGGCAATTTTTATATATATATATATATACATATATATATATATATATATATATATATATATATATATATGTATTTCTAATTAACTATACAGTGGAACCTCGGATTGTAAGTAACGCGGTTTTCGAGTGACGAGCAAAGATTTTTAATAAATTTTGACTTGACAAACGAGCAAGTCTTGGTTTACGAGTACCAATCATGTATCCCGCATGCGCTTCTTGTTTTGACGCCGAGCGTCACGTGATCACAACTGAGCCAACGGTTCTCCTCTCTCTTGTGCTGCGGAATTGTGGGTAATCGTCTCTTAGTGCGGTATTGATTATACTCTTACTGGTATAATTAACATCCATGCACGCGTGTACTGTTTACTATAACACTGTGACCACGTGTATGTGTGTGTGTGTGTGTGTGTGTGTGTGTGTGTGTGTGTAAAACATATTTTATTTTGTGTTTGAAAGCGCGTGTGTACAGTGCACGTGTACTGTTTCTTATAACACACGTGTGTGCGTGCGTGTAAAGCAAAAGAAAGTCTCAATAGAGAGGTTAAAGATCCATTTTCTCCCTCTCTGTCACTGTGTGTGTGTTATGTGTGTGCGCGTGCGTAATCTGACACCGTGCCGGGTCTCTCTCTCTCTCGCCTTTAGTGTGCGTGTTTGTGTGTGTGTGTGAAGCACCGCCACCTCTCTGCACCCCACACACACGCTTTGATTTACGAGTGTTTTGGAATACGAGCCCACTTCTGGAACGAATTATGCTCTTAATCCAAGGTTCCACTGTATGTGAAAAGTATTATCTGGCTATTGGGAATGTAATAAATATGTTTATAATTGGAATCTACTTCGTGATTCTCATGATTTGTTTTGTGTGTATGTGTGTGTGTGTTTCCCAAGACGAGTTAGAAGTTGCTGACTGTACTGATGTCACTGCATTTAACACTACAACACACCTTAATGTCGCATGCCTTACTACTGTCACTCAACTGGAACTTGTTATACCATCTTATCACTACTGATTAAATTGTAACGTCTCACGGTTAAGCTTTTTCTGTTCTTCTCATTTGTGCCTCATTATTGCTTATGGTCTATATAAGCAATAATGTCTCCTGGCAAGTATCCACATAATTGCTTATGGTCTCTCTATATATACAGTATACTGTATATAGAGGAGATATATAATATAGATATATAAAAGATATATATAGGTATATAAATGGCTTTACATGCTACTGGAAGTGTTTAAATACCCAAATATTAAAGATAAAAATTAAACAAATTCAAGTTTACATTATCACTAGTGGACAAATGTATTCTTTATCCCACCAGGCATATAAAAAGCTCCGCTATGCTGCTGAGTCTTATGTTTTGTTTACGGTGAAATCAAATGAACCGATTTCGAAAGTGCCAACTAATGTCATTGAAACAGCAGTTAGTCTCGGTCCACTGGTTTGATTGCTCTAGTGGTGAAATGCTTATGTTTCCTATAACTACTGGGACATTTCGCTGTGTGCATCATTCCAGTTGTCCTACAGTATACAGTATAGAAAATTCCACGTTTAAGTTTGAAACGGTTACTACATTAGTGTCAGTGTCATTTATCACCAGTGGACATGGCAAAGGATAATTTCAGGAATATGAGTTTTGGCTTAAAATATGAAAGCGTGCCAGATGAGGGTGAAATAGAGGAAGGGATACTGTATCTCCACAAGCAGAGCAATAACACACAGAACGTTATTGCGCATTTTGTCTAAAATGTCAGTTACTTAATAATAATAATAATAATAATAATAATAATTTCTTGTTTGTATAAAAGCAATATCACACGAGTAAGACTGCAGTTAAACTGCACAGCTGTAAATGTCTGTATTTAATACTCGTGCTTGTATTATATTGCTTCATTACCATAAATACAAGTGCATTAACACAGACTTTGGAAAGTAAGTGAGTATTTAAATCTCGGGAAGTTTCTTCCTTCACACATTCAACAAACAGAATCTGGCACATGTTTCTGGCTCCAAGCCACGTTCTCTCATTCAGGTCTGAAGGTAGTTTCATTTCTTTCCGATACAGTGTAGCCAAAAGGCAAAGAGAATAGACCACTGAGGAGGTGGACAGACAGCAGATTTACTGCACTAAGTTTCTCTTTATGTCTCCACTTATTCTGCTTCAGCTAACTACTATAAATGTCCCAGGCTTGAATCCCAGATAGCGTAAAATGGGAAGCTAGTGGGCACAAAAGTATTTCACAAACAGAAGCGGCCAGGTTTGATTCCCGCCTTGGGGTCTGTGTGCTTGGAGTTTGCATGTTCTTCCCATGCTTGGTGGGTTTCCTCCCTCATGTTACTGTGGTCCTCCACTGAATATTTCAGTGGTATGCATTACCAGACCGTATCATCCTATCCCACTTTCACCGATGCTCTCATTCAACATAAGGATGTCACTAGTATCTTCACTTTCTCAAGAGGTTCAGAGTTAAATGAATTCATGCAGTACTATCATGTGTGTAACTGTTTTTGTGCTGCACTATTTCTGCATTCCATTATATTGTCTATCATCCGTTCAAGCGAATTAATATGCCTAGTACAAGCAGTTCCTCTAAGAGCCAGACAGATTTGAAGAAGAGTATTGTGTGCAGTGGAGCACTGAGATGCTTTGCTCCACTGGGAAATATATAAACCAGTTGGAGTGTGTGGGTTTAAACAAACACATCAAACGAAACATTTTTTTTCTCACAAAGTCAATACGGAGTAAAGTTTATTTTTCTCGCTTTGTTAAATGAACTGCCTACTGAAAAAAAATCTTGTCTATCAGGCTACTGTAAATGATAAGCTCATATATATATACATATATATAGTTATATAAATAACATGCTGGTTCTAGATGCCATCATTAGCGATTATTTTTCTATTTTGAAGATTTCATAGGTTATGATTAGGATCATTCGATTGCATATTGCTTTGACTGACCTCAATTGGTTCTCCCTTTGCTTGGTGGGTTTCTTCCGGGTACTCCGGTTTCCTCCCACAGGACATGTAGATTAGGCTAACTGCCATTCCAAATTGCCCATAGTAGTGTGTGAATGAGCGTATGTATGTGTGTGTGTGCCCTGCGATGGATTGGCACTCTGTCCAGGGTGTACCCCCCGCCTCGTGCCCTAAGTCTCCTGGGATATGCCCCAGGTCCCCCCCCCGTGACCCTGAATACAGGATAAAGTGGTATAGACGACGAGCAAGCGAGTGAGTGAGTGAGCTTATCTACCTGAGTTCCACTTTTCCATCCACCAAAGCTAAAGAGAGGAAGTCCTTCTTGCCGCTCTGGCCGTTGTAGAGGAGTATACCCGTCGTGTCGGAGGCTCTGAACTCCATGGCAATACGCACGGTGTGGTAGGCTTTCATGGTCTGGAAGGCCAGGTACGATTTACCGCCGAAGGATGGGATGTAATACTTTATCACTGTGGAAGAGAGAAAGTAAAGGTGAGATAAACCGGGTTATCGGGGTCTCAAGCAGTCCGAGTGCGGGACTTCAATGGTCTGCTCTCTGCTGATAAAGTAAGAGAAAAAAGATTTCAATAAGGAGCATCCTGAGTGTTGCTTCTCTTTACCTAGGCCTATTTAGTTATACTATTTATAATATCCATAACCAAAGAAAAAAGACGGTAATTACTTCAATGACAGTTGCTCTATAATCTCCTGGGAGGACTCTCGGGTTAACCTTGAATATTTCAGACTGAGTTTCTCTTTGATCTGGCATTTATCATCAGCACCTTTGTCTTGGGAGAATGGCTTGCTGATGAAGTCGTCTTTCATCACTCATTAATGGACTGACTGATCACAGAGAGGGATAACGGCGCCGCATACAAACGGTCAATTATTTATTTATTTGTCGCCGCATGCCATTTTTTTACGAGCTAATGCTCATTAAAGCAGTTAGTAGCGTCAATTATAATCCGTGCGGCGGCGAGGGATAGTTTCTTACTCTAAGAGAGAACAATAAAACGAGATCCGAATTCTAAAGCGCCTAAAGCAGGACTGTAATTTTTTTTTATTTTTTGCTCCATGATTGCACTATTCTCTTCATGCAGAGAATTCATTAAGCAATCAAGCGATGATCAACTGCATACTGTGATTATGAGAGATTAATTCATTTCTTTAACCTGTTCATAGAAATAAAACGATGGCGTGTCATACCTTTCTCACACACAGATCCGCCTCTACCCGCAGGACAGGTACAGGTGAAATCGTCACCGTCTTCCTCGCAGGTGCCCCCGTGGCCGCAGGGTTGAGAGTCGCACGGCCCTGGGGGTTTGCCTTCCTGGACGACGGGTCGGGTCTGGAAGGACAGGATGGTGGTGGTGCTGGAGGTGGTGGTGATCGGGGCGGCTGTGGTGGTTCTCCGAGTGGTGTAGGGCTGTTTGGTGGTGGCCGGCTGGCGTGTTGTGATGGAGGCGGTGGTCGGGGGGATGATGCTTCTGGTAGTGGCAGCGATAGTGGGTGTGGCGGTAGCAACAGTGGTAGCTGTGGTGGTGAAGTAGGAAACGACAGAGAGACCTAAGAGGACAAGAGAATTATTATTACACTTTTTATTGCAAATTCTGATCAGACGTCTGCGATAAAAGTACACACTTACCCTGTTTAGTGAAACGGAGATAATTCTCTTCGGGATGTTTCACTACAATTCCAGGATCTTTAGCTGTCTTAAGCTGTTTCAGCAATGCGTCCCTGACGTCATCTACTGTAAATCCAGTGTCTGCAACAACAAGGCCATGACCCGAGGGAAACAAGACAAAATAGAGGAATATTAGATATTACACACGGTATGTAATAGCGCCCGTATAGTACGTAATAGGCCCGAGGGAGTGGACGTCCTCCAAGTGACGTACGTTTCAGGGACAGAGGGATGAAGGGCTGTCATAACACTTCCACAGATGGCCCCGTTACCGGCGACTGTAGACTTTATGACAGGCTCTTGTGCAAGAATAAAAGACGCTGAATGAGGCCAATAAAAGGTGAATGCAGGAGGAATTTTTTTTCCTCCAGTAGTGAAAGGGACACACAGGACTATAACAACAAGGGATTGATGATCCCTAGCAATCTGAACAAAAATCACCTTGTGGAAAGCGTTATCGCTGGACACTAAACATACCAACTAAAACAACACATTACATTTCTTTATATATACATTAAACACCCCTAGTGAATTATATATACGTTTTGATGCAGGAGATATTTATGGCCTTTTTAGTTCTTGCCAAAGGCACACTTTTTACTGGGCTCTAACGGATTTTTGATGTGCCTGGAGTAGAAGAGATGCCTACATCGCTTAGTGTGATAAGAGGCACTTCACAAATAACACACTACTAGCGAAAAGAAAAGAAAAAAAGGAAAGAAAAATGAGTCACTATAGAAACAGATGGAACAATTAAAACCACAGCGTGCACACTGGGTAAACATTGTGTAGCCGCTTCATGCAACTCTCTTCAAAGCACAGACATGTGCGCACCAAGCGAGCTCAAGTTGCGCACCAGAAGAATCTATTTCCACATCCAAGGCTGAACGTTGAAGTTTTATATAAACGCTGAGCTGTGATTGGTCGGCATCGAGCTTTTCCAGTTAGAGATGATAATTCACACCACCGCGTATCGATCATGCTCAAAAACAAAACAAGTAACAATACTTACTACTACTACTACTACTACTACTACTGCTGCAGCTCCTCTCGTTCATGATGCACGCTTTACCTTGATGCTCTAATTCTGCTTGGAGCCTCTGTACTTGTGACTCACTTTTCTGCTGCTAGAGATGCTCCCTCATGAATACACCAAAGTATTTCTGCTTTCCCAAAATAAGTTTCACGGCCAAGTCTGGCCCTTTATATATCATTGCGAAAGGTCTCTTGCTTTTATGTTACATCATCATACGAGGGGCGTTCAAGTCAAACCGGGATTATTTTTTTCATTGTGAAAAAAAACAGAACATAACTAACTTTCTTTCTTTGTATAAGCCCCTGCTAGACTAACGCACTTATTCTTGCACTTGTACTAGTGCTTAGATACAATCAAGGTAGAAAATCTTCTCAGGATGGCGGACCCATTACGCTTTTCATCTGAAACCCTGGCCTCCCAGGAACTCCTTCAGTGACCCAAACATGTGGAGTGAGGTCAGGACTGTACGGGGGATGCGGCAATAACTCACACCCGAGTTCCTGTAATGTGCAAGTGGTGTCCGTGAATGAGTTCCAACAGACGGATGTGTCTCCTAAACAATGCGAGAACAAGTTATTCGCTGATTTTTCAAGAACGTTTACAGAAACGACTGCAGTGAGCTCCGAGCCTCCTCAGACGAGATCCTCATCCACAGATGGAATGATAGCCTTCTTTAAAACATTTGCACCATCCAAATGCTTTATGGCAAAGAGACTCGTTGCCGTACTGTGCTTGAAGTCTTATAATGTTTTCACTGACGAGAAATTTCATCAGTTTGTACAGAAGAAAAAAAACCAACAACTGCATTTCCTTCATCAGCCTGCACGCTTTATTCTGGATTTTCTTGCAGTCTATTGAAAAACCTGTCTTGTCTTAGGCATCTGTACTCGAGAAAAATCTGGCAACCGCAGAGACATAAAATACACACCAGTAATTTGCATAATCTAAAAGGCAAACCCAGAAAATCACCTTAAGCAGCTGCATAACAGGAGTCACCTGTAAACACCGAAGTAGTCAATGCAGAACATGTCCCAATATGCTCACAATAAAGATATTGCTATCTAATGATTTGTAATGCCGCTATCCGGTGTCACACCGAAGAGCAGAGGTTCCAATTTGAGTCTCATTTCTCTCAGGTTCGCTTGTCTTGGTTTTTTTTTTTCTCTGGCTTCCTCATTACATGAATATTTCATGAATCTGCTTTGTTACAGTTCATTTTAAACTTATATTTGATACAAATAAAACTGAATCAAACAAACAATGTAACCTTCTTCGCTTTAATATAATAGGAACATGGTTGTAACAATAGGAACAGGATAGTTTTGTCATTTTAATGAGAAAACTGAGCTACGTGCAACATTACCTGGGTCAAAGTGAGCCTCTACTATAGCCATGATGGAGTTGCTGGGAGCCAGAGTTTTCACTCGGACGCTCTGGAAATCCTTCCGTACGTCAGACTTGTGGAATAATTCGTTAAGCTACGGAGAAGGAAAAAGGAAGACATATATATATATATAAATATATATATATAAAAAACACAGTAAAAATAAAAGGTGTCTATTTCTTATCGAGAGCACATTTTTCTACCAAGATGAAAAAGCATGCCACTGGGAAATAGTGGAAAACTGCACTGGGTCTTGGTGCACAAACTGACATTTAAAGGCAGCACAAAAAGTAATTACATGAACACATTTTGGAGGTGGCAGTAAATGTCATGTGACTAACATCACCCGTTCAGAGTAGTTCGGCTTCTGTCGAATCATGCTGTAGGTAAATCTCGTCTCCAGCTCCAAAAACACCCGAGCTTGAATCAGTAAGGATTTGACTCTCAAGTTCTTTTTTTAGGGCTTGAATGAATAACTACAGCATTCTGACTACAATGTCCTGATCAGCACAGTGATTACTGTACAGACAGGAGACTTGTCATGGAAGACTGAGGAAAGACCTGCTGCTGTAATCTATGCTCATCTTATATGTTTATTTTAAATATTCGTATATTGAACATCATTTCAAGAGCTCGAGATCAAGAGATCGCCCTATACAACAATTCCTTACTGTGCTGGATGTTAGCGTGCACTCGAGCCTGCTCCTAATGTACACATATGGTTGTGATTTTTGTCCTGAGCTGCATTCTGCTTTCTATACAGTACTGATGCGAATGATTAGATTAATGCACCGTATTACTGTGGTCGCTCTGTTGATCACAGCTACTGTGCTGCATATTCATGGTTCCATACTTGCTGTTTTGCATCATTTGCACTATAGATTACACATAGCATTTATTTTCTCTGGGGTTAATACTCCAGTATTGCACGAGCATGTATACAGTATCTAGGACTAAAGTTGCGTATTGCTGAACATATTTACGCTTATTAATTTTGCTTACACATTTTACTTTTTGGTTTGCTCCTGTAATCTTTGAACTTTCCTCAGAGATCCATCCATCCATCCATCCGAAGGAATGCATTATAATCCAACTATCCAATGACACTGAGAAGACTATGAGCTTCTTTTTGGAGTCTGGTTCCTCTCAAGATTGTTTCTCTTACATCATCTCAGGAAGCTTTTTCTTTTCACCTCTGACTTGCACATCACGGCTCTAAATCTCAATCTATAATCATATTTCTAAAATGCTCCTTTTGTGACAATTTATATTAAATGTGGACCTATTAAATGGAAAATTTGATTTAAAATACAGTTAAAATAAATGAAGCCAATACTGTATGTGCTTCTTCAATGGATTGAATTCAATCCTCAAGCTAAAACTGTGCAAATTAAGCTTTTAATCGTATAATTCATCATTTCAGAGATGGTAGTAATTTTTCAGGGGCAAGAGCTTGCAGGAACGTTTTAACAATTTTATCAGTGCAAGACAATAAAACAAAACAAAAAAAAGTAAAGAAAGTTTGTTGGAGAAGGATAAGAATACTGTAGCTTTGGTTAGGAATTGTCTAATCTTTAAATCTTACTCTTAACTTAGGACGGTATAATTGCACTCTAGACTTCTATTATTGATTCTAGTTTTATGACTTCTTTTATAAGTAAACAGCTTGTACTTATTAAAGAGCGATATAGTACATGTCAAAAATTAGTTCTACAGTTCATAATATACAAATAAATATTGATCATGTCGACAAAGATACTGGAGTATTCCTTTTATTTAAGGGCAGCGTTACTTACAGCGCTCTCGATGCTGCGAGCCGTCTCACCGAACAGCTCTGACTTGGGGTCATCCAACTCTGGTGTGTAAAAGACCTCCTGACCGTCTACCTGGTCCAGGTGCAGGAAGCCGTTGAAGCGCATGGTGGCTGTGTGGGAGAGCAGACAGACGCATATTTAGAAGCTTGGGTTTACCCGGTCTCATCTACAGCTTCACCTTACTGCTGAGTAACACAATGGTGGTTGGTACAGTGCCAGTCTGCAGGTTAGTAATGAGACTGTTGCAGTTAGTCAGGGGTGTGTGCTGGGTCCGCTCTCGGTGTGAGACACCTTCTGTAGTGAGAGGGGTTTAGGAAGTTTAAAGGAGTGACCGATGTGGACAGGGGGGGAGGTGGACAAGATGGGCTGAATTTTACCAAACCGAGTCCGGTCCCAGAACTTGACAGAGGCACGGAAGACTGCATAGAAAACAACGGGTTAGACAGCAAGGCTGACAAAAAACACATACAACATGCACATTACTGATTTAAGGTTTTCAATTAAAGCGATTTTACAACGCCCTAGCTCTTTTTTGAAGGTGCCTCTTCATTCGGGTCATTGCTAAGGTTATTGAAACTATATCTCAGCGCAGAGCTGACAGCGGTAAGTGAAAAGGGAGGCCCGGTCACTGCGCACTACTGAGGAGTATAAATAATAAATAAACCAAGCATTGCTTTTGAAGGAGAAGGGGAGCTGGGAAAGATTTAGTGTTCTGTATACTGCGTAATCAGCTGAACAAATTGGCCAAATCAATCATGCTTGCTGGGCTTCAGCTCGCCTCAAACTGGGAAGAGCACTACTATGATTATCGTGAAAGATAGCTGTAATTGTCTCTCAATCCCAGGGATGCGTGAGTGACAGAAGCTGGTTAAAATCACATGATAACCCCCTTTTCCAACTCCTATCTGAAGGGATTTTCCCCCTCCCCCACTAAAAAAAAGGAAATTAGTTTTGCAAATGAATTAATCAGATTACGAATCTGTAACGTTTGAGAACAGGAGTTTCTCACAGGCTTGGCAGTGACAGAAATTGCCCCGCGGGCTTGAATTAAGAAGCTAAATTCCCTGCCACATCCTATTTTAGGTCATCATTTTTAATTTCCTGAGCACTGCATTAAACCTGACAGTCGCATTTTATTACCGGTGCGGTGGGTGTGGTAAATTTAATTCCATGCAGAGTTAAACTTCATTTACACAGCCTCTGTAAACTAATACCTAACTCGATATCTATTTTGACATTATCACCAGAGTCGGATCTCATTATTTAAACATCACTGCATCTATCATAACCAAGTTAAAGCACTGATCAGGCTGGCAGGTCTCTATATTCATACAGGAGCACGGGCTTGGACAGGCTTGGCATTATTAACCAAGTTATCAATCATCAGGGGGTAACAGACGCTCGCTTCGCTCTGACACGCAAGTTATCATGCACTCCGTCCTCGTGGCATGTTGTTGATCCATGGCATGCGGTTGTGGGGGACTCAATGTTGAGAGATATAAGGCGAGAGGCTAACACTTGACCTGACGTTTCCACATACACAAACACAAAGCATCTACCTGCCAGCTCAGTTTTGATTGCGTGCTTCTGTGGGTAATTCCATGGGCATATCCATAAAACAGATGGGGAGGGTGGTGTTGAAAGAAGAGCGTGTTGCTTTGTTTGGATGTGATCTATAGCCTAGTAAAGCATGCTGTGTGGAAATAGTTTGTTTTCTTTCCTGTTCACACAGCAGAGTAGCCCTGCTACTGTACGTGACTATGATTTCTCTGATTCCTTGCGGGTTCTGAACGATTCACCTTAAAGTTCGACTTCTGCCTGGGGCTGTTGTTGTAGTTGGTTCCATATGGTCACCCTAAAGATTTGCATTTGCAAGGCATTTCTGGATCCGATAGATTCGTACCTACTGTACAGTAGGAATTGTTGCTGTAACCATAAAAAATGACTTAAAGAAGAAAATTGTTTCCCTTTCAATTCTGGTTCCTCTCTTTCATCTTGACGGCCTTTCCATGAACTGTGTAAAGAATGAACAAGCCCTCTGTGATGTCACCCCTAGGTTTTATTAAGAATCAGTTACATAAAAATTCACACCCATCTAGCTATGGAGCCCAAAACTGTTTTTGTACCATGTTCATTTCTGTTATATGGTTAGATATTTTGGGGCTCTATGGAGACTGACTTGCTTTTAGAGCAAATTGGTCATTCAAAGAACTGCACTTTTTGGCACTACCATTTTTCAGAACCGTAGGTAGCCCCTTGGCGGCACGGTGGCTTAGTGATTATCAATGTCATCTTGCACCTCCAGGGTCCAGGTTTGATTCCTGTCCAGGTTCGATTTCCACCTTTTGCATGTTCTCCCCATGCTTGGTGGGTTTCCTCCGGGTACGTCTGGTTTCCTCCCACAGTCCAAAGACATGTCGATTAGGTTAACTGCCATTCCTCAAATTGCCTGTTGTATGTGAATGAGTGTGTGTATGTCCGTATACCCCGTCTCATGCCCTGGGATAAGCCCCAGGCCCCAGCGACCCTGTATACAGGATAAAGTGGTGTAGACGATGAGCGATTAAGCGAGACGGTGCCCCTTGGGTTTTTCTTGCCATTGTTGCCGCTGGCTTTCCAATTAGGAATCTAAATCTGCACCCTGAATGTAGCTTCATTTGAGATCACCAGGTGCTGACTAAATGTGACATGCGGAGATGGTGTAATTATTCGCATCAGAGGTACTTACATGGGCAGTTAGTTCCATCTGAGTTGAGAGCTGTGGTCTTGCCATCAGGGCAGCAACCGAAAGGTGTGTTATCGCAGGAGGAACGTGCTTCACCTGTAGGGAGAGTGGTGGCTGCTACAGTGGGACCTGCAGGAAGACACGACGTGGCGATCCGTAACAAAACTTTTAACGGCATGCTAATAAGCAGTTCATTGCTAGGAAACTGTCTCCCCGTGTCCTTCATAAAAACTGAACTTCATGGGTAAAGGAAACTTGCTGAAGCTCCTTTTAAATGGTCATTTTGAAAGACTGAAGATGCATTACTGCACTGCTACATCTGGTTATCTGTGCAGTGTCTTGGCTAGGCCGGTTTGACGTCATGATTAGAATCTAACAGATATGAAGCGAAAGATCAGCTGTAATCAGATATTAACATTCTAAAAGAGTTCACAGCAATATATCTACACTGAACCATCTCAGGAAGTATGAAGGCTAGTAGGAATTATGTAGAGTTAGAGGTCAAAGTATAAATTACGTTTCTCTTTTTTCCCCTTCTGCAGCTTGTCATGTGGCTCCACTATGGTAGAACACGTACAATTACTTGTCCCAAGCCTGGTAGCTACAGCTGCTGGTTCGACAGTACTGTGCGTGGCACAGATTACTCCTGATGGGTTGAGGAAAAACAACTCCCTCTTACCCGAACAAGCCATAAAGCTGTCAGCAGGGAGATGTTCAAGGTCTCTGTGAGCATGAGTGAGGCAGTGAGAGACGAGCGAGAAACAGCGCAAGAGCGAGTGGTGGAAAATGACATTTGGTGCGAGGCAGGAGAACGGCCCTGGGCTTATATTCGCCACCGTTTCAAACAGATTTACGAGCCTCTGCTCCTGAAAACTGGGGGAGAACATCAACCCTAACAACGTCTAGGCTATTGGACATCTGGGAGGCAAGAATGTGCCATTAGGTGACCCCAGTATACATAACATATATAACGTTTTTACTCCCAATGAGACTATTCTATTCCAATTGTTCGACTAACAGATTACTTAACTTATTAGTCTAACAAAGAGAAAGATATCTACACCTTGTCACTCTCCATTTGATCAGTTCAGTTAGGTAAAAACACACAATTAGCTGACATGGGTTCAGGGAGCAATTGAGGGCTTTAAAAGAAGAAGGAAAAAAACTTCACAGGCACTGAGGACTGGAATAATAGCAAATGGATTATGGGCTTTGTTGGAGAGAGAGCCGACACGCAGTCCCCCAGATATAAGCTGTAATTTTCATGCATTCAGATGTTTAGCCATGGTTCCTGTATGCTGCTCTGTCAACATTTTTTTGTGCAGCACAAAAGTTCACAGTCATGCAGAGACAGCTAGCAACAGCTAGGGTTGTGTCCCAAAGACGCTTTTGTTATTCTTTTTATTCTTTTCTTCTCTTTTACAGGTAAGCTGTAATTTACTATGAAATTATTTAGCTGGTTTCAAATAAATCAAGTAGGGACATCAAAACTAAAGTTATTCTAGGTCATATTTCAACCGTGCAAGCCTGACATTAAAAAAAAAAAAAACCCACCCAGGTTGTTTGTGCTGCAAGATGCATTGAGAAAGCGAAAAGAAGTGAGAGGTCATTATTACCGATTGGTTCGTCTCCGCTTGCCTCCACTGTGCTACCCTCCGTGTCGTCATCCCCACTGGGCTCCCCACTGCCTGAATCCTCAAAGCCGGAGGAGGGTGATGGAGAGCGGGGTGGATGGTGAGGAGTGGTTGTGGGGCTGTGGGTGGGGATAGGCGTGGATGACTCCAGTGCCGGAGGAATAACTTCCAATAATGTGTTTGAGTTGTCCTCCTCGTCGTAGTCGAATGGGGTGGTGGTGAGGCCATGGTGTGTCGGGGTGACCTTGACGGGTACGGTGGGAGTGGCGTGTGGAGTGATGGCCAGGGGGGTGGGCTTGACCCCAGGCTCAGAGATGGATTCTGAGAGAAAGCAGGAATGGATTGATGGGTAAGCAAAGATGGAAATGCTTCTACAGGTCCCCTATGATTTCCTAAACTATTTGGTTTCTAATCTTGCTCACAGTGGCTCCCTACAGAAGCATCCTAATCCTGGGCTCTGTTATGAATGGCCTGAAGATTGCTATTCAACTCAGCTGAGCAAACAAACAAACAAAAAAAACATAACAACAAAATCTATGAATAAGCCTAGTCCCACCTGCGATAAGCTTCGTGTTTCAGTAAAGTCATTTAGGCTTCATTGAGTCCAAACACCTGAACTCTCTGCAGAATAGCTTTGAAACTCATCCAAGTTGCACAAGAGCCTTATTCAAGTGATGGTAGGACAATATAACTCTGACTGCTGTTTCCAGGTTATTAAATATGAAAATGTCATCTGAATCAACTGTTACATCATGTGAAAATCAGTGGCACAACCCAGATAGAAGGTGGCATGGTTGATTTTAAGCAAATGAGGCTCAGATGTTGTAATGACAGGTGTGTACTGAAGGCCAAAAGTCTTTCACATCTTCATGGCATGTGGAACCTGGGATTAAACCCCTTCACCCGCCCGTGTGCGATATCTCAATTTTGTAGTCAAACTGTAAATTCTGCCTGAATGTACCAGAAGTTTTTTTTTGGATTCGCAAAAATGGACGTGACTTCAAAAATGGGTGCTTTCACAAAAACATTTAAATCAAACCCTGCTGTCCTTTCATCTTTGGCACAGCTCGTTCGGACAGGCGGGAACACAATGAGCGGGGGAATCAAACACGCTTTGAATGCAGCGAGAGAACGGGTTCAACCCCAAATCGAGCCGTGCAACGTTGTTCTGTAGAGTGACACACCAGGTGCAAACTTAGCCAAAGGGCAGAACTCTAGACCTGCAGAAATGTCCAATGTCTTTGGAAAAGTTGGATTAAGCAAAGAAAGAGTGGGTGCATAAACCAAAAAAAAAAAGGAAGGAAGGAAGGCTGAAGTCCGGTTTCATTTGCAAATACAACTCAGTGTGTTTTTAGTTAGTTTAATTATGTGTTCTAAAAAAAAACAACAACCAGACAAAATAACAAATGAACCGAAAGTAACAAAAGTACCAATTTGCTTTGAATCACACTCTGCAAATGGAATAAAAGGTGTGAAAGCACCCTTAGGCTGTGTTCACGCTGTTTCATCATGCTAATGTTTGTCGGTGAGTGTGTCTGATGTTGAGAGGGGGTGTTCGAAACAATCTTTGACGGCTTTGTGCAGTTTGATTTGTGTGATGCCAGAATTGGTCACTTCGAAAAATCTTTAAAAAAAAAAAACTTTTTGGTTAAAGCACGAGTGAACGAGAAGCACGAGAACGCCTTGGAAATTCGCAGTAAGGCAATTAAACCCAAGTCAACAGCACCCCTTCTGGCTTTGTGAGATACCGCGGTTAAATTATAACCATCAGTCTGTTAGGCATACTCTGAAAAACCTGGCACAATTACTGCACCATACAGCAAAAAGCTGCAAATGCAAATACAAAACAAATAAATAAAAAAGTAAATAACATACTGGAGTGACTCCTAGATGTTTTCGCATATGAAAATCAACAAGGGCAAATATCTTTATCACGAGTGCTCTTGAACAGCACATAATGAAGGGCTTGTTCACTGTTGACTGCCTGAATTGGAATATGTGCGCGAGTGTGTATCTGAAGATATGAATTATATATAGTGAGAAGTTTGCGCTCCTGTAGGCTTGCTTTAATCACACGCTTCTCGAGTGCCTAGCGATAAATGATTGATATAAATGGGGCAGAAATTTGAGGTTTCACTCCGGCTTCAAAGCCAACACACTCCGTTAGCGGAGGACTCTGGCGCGCAGCCCGTCGCTCAGAAACGGTAAAAGAATGAGCGCCGGGGCTGCTGAGATGATGCCATTAAATGACACAAGAGCCTTGTGCAAAGTACAAGTACCCTCCAATGAAAGCGATAAACAGAAGAAGTGCGGCACAGGGGAATTACGGTACACTGAGAGGAGCATGGGATCAGGGGAGCCACGCGGCCGTGACAGTGGAGAGGCCTGCGTCCTGCCTTCTCCGGTCCCTCATGGACAATCAAACCGCACTTAATGTAGATTGGGATATCATGCATGCAAAAGATGTTCTCTTAAACTGCGAGCTCACTATTTTTTTTTTAGTAATTACCTGGTGTAAAACCCCACAGATTACAGGAATAGTATTTAATGTATGCAGCAGCTCTCGTCAGCTCGTCTTTAAAGTAGAGCAAGTCGCAGCAGTTGTTATCAGTGCATGTGTGTGTTGTGGCATACACTGGTTTGGTTTTCTCCTCACTGACACGTGCCATTCAGAAGCCCAGCTTTTCACTTCATGTTCGCTCGAACAGAAAGTCGATGTGTGACGTCTGGCTCCTATTACACACTCACACACACACACACACACACACACACATGCACACACATTGTGCACCAGCTGAAAAGAAGACCGAAACTGGCAGTTCAGTGGAAGCGTAGCTTAATCATGTTTAACGCACCATTTGATTTTCTGCCAGGAACGTAGCAATATTAGAAGAGGGGGGGGGGATCATTGACATCTTTAGCTGTCTCAGATGTGAAGTTATCTTTGAAAGGCGGTTATTTAGACCGTTTTTTGTTTTTTGTTTTATTCCCTTATAATGAAGAGAGAGAGAGAGAAAGAATTAGAGGGTGATTAAAGGGATGATTCAGGTTTTTTAATGTAAAGTCGCAAGTACTATTTAAGTAATCAGGGCCAAAATCCACAACTGTCGTTCCATGCAAAAATGTATTCCACTGTCCAGCTGAGACTCATATGAAGCTTCTTTCTTCCTGAGTTCAATCGAGTTGCTATCATTCAAAGGTAGAGTGCATTAGAATAAATTTGATGCATTTCTTATGAGGCGTTCTGGTTGTATGGTTAACTGGAACTATCCATGTGGGAAAGAAAAGAGTTAATACTGATACTAGATACCAACTCTACTCAGCTCATTGGGACTGCACAAGCATTGGAATGCATTTTTGCATGGAACAATGGTTGTGTGCGATTTGGCCCCCGATTACTTACCTTGTACTCGCGTTCCAGGTAATAAACTTTATGGTCGGCGTGCGGAGCAGGAAAATTTACAACACCCAAGACCTATTGTGTTGCACATACAGTATATATATATGCATGCCGCTCAATTTGGATTTAAGACAGACCTGAAGAAACCAGAATTATTATCCCGTTATAATAAAAATAAGAGAGCAGTGAAATGATGAACAGCAAATGTAAAATCTTTAAAAAAAAAAAAAATAAAAAAAAAAAAGCTTGGGCCAGGACTAGAAAATCAATGCTACCATGGAGGCAGAGAGATGCCTGTGCCATATGCTGGTGTATATGCTGCCAGTTTGCCACAAAAAAAAACACAGGTGATGACACCATATGCAAGCTGAAAAAGCTGCCAAGACTTGGACGCTCACTGTGCCAAAAGTTTCTCGAGCGTTCGAGCGAGCTGATAGGGCACCTAAGAGCACTCCTTCATTCTGCTAGCACCATGACGTATTCACATAGCAAACCTCACACACACACACACACACACACACACACACACACACACACACACACACACAGAGACGTAGCTTGCAGGGAAGCTTATGAGCTGCCTTAATGACATGGATGTCATTTGTTCAGGATGGTATGAGTTCAGTGGGATGTGAGAGACCAGGGCAAAATGAGGCCCGAAAAGAAAGCAAGAGGGAAAATAAAACAATGACAGACAGAAACAAAGAGGGAAAGAGAGTTTGTGCTAATTCCCACTCAGTCACACGTGAAATGAGCTCGTGATTTAGACCTCCACCTCAGGGCTGAGGAGCAGTTGGAGGTCTGGATGCTACGGATGAAATTAATAACAGCCGCTGCTGGTGCTTTCTCCTCAGGCTGGGAGACGACGGCAGCCTCTCTTTGTTCCATCCAAAAAACCGAGGGAAAAAACGCGATGCTGGCGATAGGTCGAGTAGATTTACATTTAGGGAAGGAAATACAAGGAGCTGATAAAGGGAAGAAGGGAAGGAAAAATAGTGGGAGGAGGGAGGATGAAAAAAAGGAAGGGAGGGGGGAAGCAATGAAGCAAAGTAGGAAAGAAGGAAAGAGAGAAGCGAGGAATGAAGGATAAAGATAGGAAGGAAGGAAGGAGAAAGGAAGGCATAAAGAAAGACAGAAAGGAAGAGAAATAAAGGCAGAAAAGAAGGAAGGAAGGATAGAAAGTGGTGAGAAGGAGGAAAGAAATGTAGGAAGAAAAGAAGGAAGGAATAGAGGGAGAGAAAGAGAGGATGGAAGGAAGGATTGACAAAATGAAAGAAGATAGAGAGGAATCAAATGGAGCGGGAGAAGGAATGACGGAGGCAAAGAAAGAAAGACAGAAAGAGAGAAGCTATATTTAGAGGGAAAAAAAGGGCAAAATTGAGGAATTAGATAAAAAAAGAAAAAATGCAAGTAAGAGGAGAGGATGATGGATAGAATGAGGGCTTTACACTGTGCACCTGAACCATGTGTGAATTCAAAACCGAGCTGTAACATCCGGTCCGACTTCGCTGGACGGCAGCTGGAATTCGAAGTGAATGACGTTGCGTTAAAATAAAAAGACGTTTAAACCAGGAGACTAAAAAAAGAAAATCGATTCTCTGGGAGATGAATTTGACATTTAACATTTGAAAGTTGCAAAAGTGCTAGGATAGTAATAATAAATTCAAACAAATAAATACATTAATAATGTTTTTCTCGCTTAGCCGTGAACCATAAACAATATCACGGCTGTATGCGACCAGCTGGAGTCTCGGTTGAAGAAGAGCGTGTAAAGCCGGGATGGCAGCAGTGCGGAGCTCCTGCAGGTGAGCAATTCAGGTGATGTGTGTGTGTGTGTGTGTGTGTGTGTGAGGTTTTTGGCCACTAGAGTCTGAGGCATGCTACAGAAGCCAGCAGCTGGCACTACCCGTCACACATGCTGCCTGCATCAGTGCCTGTGTCTCCGAGCAGGTCCCTGTAGAGCTCCTTCTGACGCAGGCTGCCATTCTGCTCTTCACAAGCTGCCAGCACGAGACGCGCTGACCTCGGCCCGCTTCCAGAAATCCTTCTCCTCATAAAACGAGAGATAAGGGCCGAGGCAGAGAGAAAGACACGGAACCAGCGAAGAGGAGCAGCGGCGAGGTTTTCCCTCACACACGCAGTGCCCGGGACCTCCTCCACACATGAGGGGTGCAAACCAAACAGCCAAAATGTCACCCGCTATCAGGGGACGCGGAGCCGCCGGTCTGGAACCACGCAGCATCACTTCATCTACAGGGAAGCGTCTGTCACCTGAGCCCCAGAAACACTCTGCCGCAACCCGAATACACAAACTCACACCTGCATAATATACCATACACAGACACACACACACACACACACCTACAGTACCACAGTGGAGGCTTTCACTGCCATGAGCTATAGGGTGTATCCCAGCAGACAGGTTATTACTGTGTGAAGTTCTCGTCCTCGTTCATCACAACTCCATTTGCCGCCACAAATAATTGGTACAGTATATGCCTCAAAAAAGCCTATTATCATATTTAAAAAAAACTATGAAGTATATTCTCTCTCTAAATAGTCATTCAATACACGTTTGTGCCGTGTTATGGTGCATTTGCTATATATATATTTTTTAATTAAAAGTGTGTTAAAAGATTGCAGAACTGCATTTTCTTTTCCCGGTGTTTTATTTTAATACACATTTTTAATGCTTCCGAACGCTTTTTTTAATGCTACTGTATAAACCTGGCAATTTTTTGCTCACACTGTTTGTGTGCTTGTTTTCTGTTGCCCATCACATCTCCGCAAGGTCACGCTAACATTTCACCAATCAAAGGTTGTCATGTTAAGGTCAGCACCGGCTGAGAGATGGGATTACGTTAAAAAAAAAAAAAACTCGAGTTATTAAAATATTGCATCGAACAGTGGGTGTGCTGGTAATATTTACAATTACTGTTATTACACTTTATTAAAAAACTAAAATCTGTCTAACATGACTTTCATCACTGGTTGGTTTTCAAATCTAACTCTTCAAATCATTTTTCACTTAATAATTATTCAATTTAATTCAGGTTGGTATTTAAAGGAGTACTTTGGATTTAATTGCATTTGTCTTTCATTTACGATTATACTGTAAGACGTATTTAAGCTGTAAACCCGGACGCACCTGTGCACTGGCCTAAGTGCTTCACAGTGATTTCCTTATCCTGTCGACAGGCAATAGTCCTCAGCTGGCAATGGTCAGCGTAGGTCACACCGTCCGTGCCGCAGACCTGTCCGAACACATACGGAGTTAAATCGCTTAAGCAAAGGAGACAAACTTCAAATGTAGTCGTGTTTCTCAAAGTCAAAGGATGTTAACGTTGGACGCGACACCTTGGTCCTGTTGGTCTGGTCACAGTCCGGTGAAGGACACTCGCAGTGAACCTGCCCGTTCACCTCCACGCACGATGCTCCGTAGTGGCACTGCAGCTCCGCGCAGGACAATAACGCCTGGGGACCTGCGACAAACCGAAGGCGTCCATTTTTACCGAATGAGTACAAATAAAAAATACATAAATACTGTAAGCAGGACATTTTTATTGAACTGAATGATCCAGGATTGATTCTAGATTTGTTTGTACCGTGTCTGTCAGAGCAGGTTGGCTTCCACATGAATTATCTTCAACTCATGAATCAATTGTCTTTTTATATGTCATTTTGCTCATTTGTATGTAGATTTGAATACAATACAATACTGTATGTGGTGGTTTGGAAAAAAAATGTGCAGAATTCACTCTGGTTAATCTAAAAATAAAATAAGAATTTGCCTAAAATTTGCTTTTTTTCTTCCAATTCCTTGCTCAAGAAAGAAATGTTTTTATCTACTTTTATCTTACAAAGATTATCGTCCTGTAAAGATCATGTTGGGTAAACAGCCGGTTCAGTCAGTCTGCTTAAAGACATCTAAAAACCTTACTGGCTTAGCTCCTGTTAGCCCTAAGGCTAATCACTTTAGCTCGAATTGTCCTCAATGTTCCAGTTGGAATGAAATTTGATGACGCTTTCGATGGCAAACAGAATTTAGTTGTTATAAGTTAGAATTGGGCACCATGTGGTTTAGCGGTTAGTGCCGTCGACTCGCACCTTCAGGGCTGGAGGGTCAAATCTTGCCTTCGGGTTTGTGTGTGTCGGGTTTGCATAGGATCATCGTTGTTTACAAATTGCCCTTAGTGTATGCATTTACATTACGGCATTTGGAAGATGCCCTTATCAAGAATGACGAACTACATTTTTATCTCATTATACATCTGAGCAGTTGAGGGTGTTAAAAAACACAAATATCAAACTTTTGCACTTTTGGTTATGCCAGTTTTTGTATGTAATTTTGTATTATTTTGCAAAACGCTATAACTCCTGCAGTTTTCTCATGATGAATATATCAGCATGGAGTTATGTTTGTTGTACTGTAGATCTGCAATTTAATGGCAATAACACAAACTCATAGACATGCAGAAGACCAAACACAACGGTTTCCTGCAAAGTGATCGCATTATCTCGGTGTCTAATTTTCTTTCGAAAATATGTAATAATTTTGTAAATACTGAAGTGCATCATGATTCTAAAAGAAGAATATATACTGATTTGTAACAAGAGCGTTGACAATAATTTGGCAAAATGAGTTAAAGGCTGAAATGGGATTTATCTCATTTTGCTGTCAAACTGTTGATATGAGCATGAACTGTATTGTTGTATATTATTTAGCATTTAGAGTTCATTTCTTTGTTTTCCTCATCCAATATACTATATAGCATCAGCACTTTAGATTGAAAGTGTTATTTATTTATTTATTTATTATTATTATTTGTGGAAAAACAGCTTTTATGCTCAACCGACTAGATGCTTACTGCCTCAGGTCCTGAAATAAATAAACCCCTGCGAATGTGAAGTCTGATTTCTGATGAATCCATTATTCTAAATGGATCGCTGCCCCCCTGCTGTTGATGCCCTCTGCTTCTTGCCCTTTGCGGCGTATTATTCACAATGCTGTATGCACGACTGTAGCTCCTTCTAATAAGCGAAGCTGTTCGAGCTAAACCACAAGCTAATAATTTCACATCACACTAGCAGGTTTGTCTGGGCACATTATAGGGACAATTAAGGACATAAGCTCTCTGCTCTGGCATCAAAAGCCCCAAACTGCAGCAGGAGGTTCGAGGCAGGAGATCTCTCTCTCTCTCTCTCTCTTTCTGCTTTCATGTAAGTGATTTCGTCTGGCTGCATCCCAACTCGCAGCACTGGCTTCATTAAGCACCTGACTTCCTCAGTCCTGTCAATATCTGACAGTGGGACTCTAATTACACACAGAAACGAGCTGATGCGCTGGGCTCACATCAGGGTGCGACTAATTTGCCTCACTCGTATCTGATTTCGAATTTGACAGACATCTTGTTAAACGAGGGCTTGGATTCAGAGAGAAGGTAATGCGACACCTATGAGGTAGTGTTCGGAAATCAAATTAGTGACTTTCCGTCATTAATAAAGACAACAGAGCGTGGGTGTGTGTTTAGTGTTACAGCAAGACGAATGACATTTAGGTTTGTTTCAATCCCACGAGGAGAAAGGCGCCCAGGACTTGTCAGGTACTGTACAGCTGAGAGGGACGGAGTGTTTGTGTGTTCGTGTGCGTCCCAGCAGGATTGCCTCCGCTGACAGTGTGTACAGCAGCAGCTGGCGCGGGGAGCGGTTTATTTTACCTTTGTCACAGCTGTTGGCAGTCATCTTGCTGCCGTCGGGGCAAACGTCACACTTCATGCCCTTCACTCCGGTTTTACAGGAGCAGAGGCCTGTCATCTGCTCGCAGTCATCCCTCACTGAGCCCACTGCATCACAGTTACACGCTGGACAGACGGACAGACAGACAGACAGACAAAGATTGTGAGCAACAGAGAGTCAGAGACAGTCAGGGAGAAAGAGAGATACAGAGAGAAAAACAGAGAAATAGACAGATAGAGAAAAGAAGGAGAGAGAGACAGAAGAATAGAGACCATAAAAGAAAAGCAGAGACAGAATTTGAGACAGAGCGAGAGTGTTAAAAAGAGAGACAGAGAAATTGAGACAGAGAGAGAGAGGAACAAGTTGAAACAATAAAACAGGCTGAGCAGTTTTTATTAGATTTCTTGTGCCACTCAATTGAATTGCACTCTACACACACACACACAGACACAGTCGCACACACATGCACACATACACAGAAGGCAGCTCCGCTTTTTGACCCTTGGACCGCACCAAAAGCCTCCAGATGAAGGCAGCACAGTTCATTGGACGGTCATGTACCTCTAGGGTGAGAATGTGAAAGTAACACACACACGCACACACACACACACACACACACACACACACACACACACACACACACAGACAAACCCCCTACGAGACAATACAAACCACCTCATGCTGCACAA
This sequence comes from Clariallabes teugelsi, assembly GCA_030014215.1. Taxonomy (NCBI): domain Eukaryota; kingdom Metazoa; phylum Chordata; class Actinopteri; order Siluriformes; family Clariidae; genus Clariallabes; species Clariallabes teugelsi. The sequence continues at coordinate 9,707,800 of JAQMYG010000015.1, forward strand.
ATCGATGCTTGTTTTCCACCTCTACTGAGCCGTACTGATGCACTAATATTCTCGCTGTTCTAAAGGCAGGCTTCACAGGTCAACCGTGCGTAAGCACAGACTTCCTGCTAGCCGCCACGTCTCAAACACTTCAGTCAATAAAAATCACTGTCAAGGCTGGAGAGATACGCTCGAGTGGCTGGATTTGCACAGCGACAGAGCTCAAGTGATTTAAGCAGAACGTTTCGCGGTCAATACCAATTCACACCGGGACGAACAAGTGCGAGCGGGCATCGAAAAAAGAAAAGAAACCTAAACCACTCCAAAGGAATGGAGAGAGACGTTGAAAAAGAAGCTTACGTGTACAGCCGCTCGCTTTGTCCGTCACGATGCCGCGGAAGTTCCAGAACCCGGGTTCACAGCGGTCACACTTGAGACCTCCGACTCCGGGCTTGCAGGAGCACTGGCCTGTGCTGGGGTCGCACGTTCCTCCGTATGAGCCGTACTGGTTGCAGTGACATTTACCTGGGCAAAAACAACAAAACAAAACACGAGGTCATTTCTGTTCACGTCTGTGAGCATAAGACTAACAATAAATAAACAAGTAAACAAATTAAAAAATAATTAGGTGCAGCGGTTCCTTCTGTTCCTCATATCAAACACATGCTCATGTACAGTAAAAGCACAGACCAGCCTGTGGATGTCTGACTTCATGAATAAATAAATAAAATAAATGAATCCAATCTCAATTTATTTATTTATTTAAATATGCACTGAATTTTACACATGGCGTTCAAGTCAAACCGGGACTTTTTTTTGGGAATGACGGCGTAAAACAGACTTCAACCCCGGGACAGTGAAGAGACTCTTAGACACAGTCTAAAACATGATTGACGCTTTAAGAGATTCATGTGTCTGTGGGAACCGTACACACAACCATTCACAACCATTACAGGGACTCGGCTGGGACTTATTGCCACATCCTCTGTGTAGTCCTGACCTCACTCCAAGCCATTTCCACATGTTTTAGCCATTAAAGGAGTTCCTGGGAGGCCAGCATTTCAGCCATGAAGTAAAACTTTTTGGTGGTATCCAAGAACTACAGTAGTGAACCACTGGGATAAGTGCATTAGTGTAGCAGGGGATTATATAGAGAAATAAAGATAGTTCTTACTGTTATTCTGCACAATCAAAAGTCCCGGTTTGACTTGAACAACCATCATATTTTGGGAAGTGCTTCCAAAAATGTAATAATAATTATATATATTGTATTGCAGTGTATTATTATCTGTATTGTTATAAAAATATAGATTTTAATATTTTATATCTAAAAATATATCACATTTATATTTTTATTTTATAATAAACGATAACGCAATAATTAACAGTAAATGTAAATGCCTAGAAATAGGGTTATATCTATTGCATCATCATTATAATGTATAATAAAATAATAGATGAAATCAACTCTATTAAGGGTATTATTTGACTCTAAGAGACTGTTAAGAAAAGGGAGGTGACATAAAGAAGTAGCATCTTGCCAGACATACTGGGACATCCCGCCATTTGCACACCCAGAGCAGCAGTCTTGTTGTCTTCACAACATCCGTACACGCTCTCGCTGCAATGTGTCGCGGTGATCATACCAGACTGATGCTCGTTTACAATAGCTGGGGGAAAACACACACACGCACACACACATAAAAACGAAGTGGTGAAGCGACAGGCAAGGGAAACATGTTGAATGATTCATAGCATTCTTTTAAAGACAAATTAGACTATGCAATCAGGAGAGAAACGCAATTTAGAGCCACACAATAAGAATCGCTGGAGGAGCAGAAGCAGGAGAAGTCTGCGTCTGGTCACAAGATAACAATTCTATTTACAGTTCCCGACTACAATTCGAAATCAATGGGGGAAAAAAATTATGCCATTATCAGGCACGGGAACGAAACAACAGGCAGCTCGGTGAATGCGTGGTGGATGACATTTGACATATCCTAAGGGAGCTGTTCTTTTTCTCACCGAGATAGCGGAATACACACGTATACAACAACGCTGAGCTCTGATTTACACTCGCGGACCCTGCCAGTTTTCGATTTCAAAAAGCCTAAAAAAAGACTTTAGAGAAAACGAGGGACCTGGATAGTACGGTGAGAAATTTATCCTGAATCAAGTGTTTTTTTTTGTTGTCATTTAATCACATTAGCCTACGCAAATGACATGATTTTAGCTCATCGCGACCATGCCACGCTGATTGGCTCGGAGGGCAACGGTCTTTTTATCGTAATTGCCATAACCTTTTCAAATTAAGGAGCCAAAGTATAAATATCTCTACATACCAATTATACCCAAGATGAGCCTTACATTACAAAGGAATCTCAATCCTTCTAAATATAAACGGTATACTGATTTATATTTATTCATTCTTCATTAGGAGCACCTTTACTCTAATCAGGTTTGCACTGGATCTTTGGAATAAACCCTCGGCATGAAAAAAAAAATCCTTATAGTCTGAGATCTGTGAAGCCAGATGTGATATTACAGTAGAGTAAATTGGGAGCTAAGCTGCACCTCATGGTAATACAGTATATCCAAATAAGAGGTAACGTTACGACACTAAGAGATGTGTTACATGAGATACACGTGTATACAGTATGTGTGTGTATGTGTGGGAAGCTGTTGTGTCCGTCCCAGTCTCCGACAGTAATTCTAAACACAGTTACCTTAATGGATCACAGATGAGGGCGAATGGATGTTAATCATCATACAGTAAATGCTCCGAATGATAAATAAACATCACTGATTTGAGGTTGTTTTTGCAACATTGTGTTTGGGTCGTTCATTCAACGTTATCTCAATGTCATTATATAAGTCATTCTAACTTTCAAAAAGAGTGTTGTCCTGATAGTGGACATCGTCTCAACTAAATGATGATCTCGATGACTTTACCAACATGGTTGTTGGTACCAGATGGGCTGAAACTGAGTCTCTATAGTTTCCACAGAACGGTATAACAACCATGCCATGGGTTAAACTCCTATTCTCCCCATTCCGATGATTGATGTAAGCATTATGTAAAGCTTTGACCTGTTTCTGCATGATTTTGTCTATTGTACTGCTGCCACGTAAATAGGTGGCTAGATTGCGGCAGGAATCTGCAGGTGAACAGGTGTTCCTCTTGAAATGGGAATGGGAAATGGGAATATATGTTCCTCTTGAAACATATATATATATATATATATATATATATATATATATATATATATACTGTATGTCTGTGTGTACTGTATATATGGTCTATTTGTCTAAGTGGACCA
>JAQMYG010000015.1:9711198-9734587 GCA_030014215.1 Clariallabes teugelsi
AAAATCCAGAAAATCACATTGTAGGATTTTTAAAGAATTTATTTGCAAATTATGGTGGAAAATAAGTATTTGGTCACATACAGACAAGATTTCTGGCTCTAACAGACCTGTAACTTCTTCTTTGAGAGGCTCCTCTGTCCTCCACTCGTTACCCGTATTAATGGCATCTGTTATCAGTATATCAGCATATCAGCATATGCAAAGTAATAACAACTGGCTTGATGTGTCATACCACCACCAAACCATACCAAATCCACCACTCTGTAAAAGTCCAGCATGTGTGAAGGCTCCCTTTAATCTGTTGCTACTGTAACACCACTAAGTGTATGCGTGAACAACGCTGGCCACAAAAGATTTAATACCTCAAGCTTCAAGAAAGCACTAAAGTAGAAGAATCGGACTAAAGTTTAGTAGAAACCAGATGGGCTTTTTTTTGTTCCTCTTACTCTGTCTTTCCCGTTCTCTCTAGACCGTTGAGTTGAATAGGTCTGGGCAGGGGAGAGAAGAAGCAGATCTTTCTTTTTTAGTGTGTTTGCGGCTTGCCGTTCGGTTGAACAGCCACCGGGTTATAAATTACGCCGTTCTAATGGTGATGTGCTTTGCCTTTTTTGCCGTGCCTTTTTGCCAGCATCAGAGATGGGCTTCAGACACACTTCATTAAACCTTTCCCTGCTGCACTGGCCCTATTATCACACAGAGCCTTTTAATTTCATACTTTCTTCTCCTGACGCCATTTTTTAAAGGATTTTTTGCGATTTTTTTTTCTTCTTCTCACTTCCTTTTACATTCACCTAGCCTGCAATGCAATCTTTACTGCTATAACAGGATTGGGTTGGAGCTATTGTGTGGACCATATAAGACCTTTTTCTACTGAGCAAAATATCAGAACTGGCAACAGAGTAATGTGCTTTTAACAGCGGCCACCACGGCACTACTGAAGTTCTGAGATAAAGTATGGAACCAGTAATTAATAATGGCACCCCGGGTCTACGTGGGTAATAAAAAGACTAAACGGACTATATGTTGTTGATTGGTTCCGAATAATGTGATGTGCTCTGTACATAAACACAGAAAAGTCTGGCTTGTAGTGCTCTTGGTAGTGCTTGTACTGTCAAAAGCAAAAATTAGTAAGGACCAAAAATGGAAAAAAACAAAATGGATGTGATGTGATGCAAGTTCAGGCTTGTTAATGTATTGAACATTTCTTTACTTTTGTCTCAGTTTTCAAACAACAGTAAATTGGAAAGGATTTCTTTTTATTATATCCTGTGCAGATTATTTGTTTTTTATGTTCTGGAACATTGCAGTGAACATCGCCTTGAACCTGGTCACCATTCAATCAGCCTCAGGTAGAAGGGATTCTGTGCCAATCAGGAACAAGCTCCTGAGTGCTGCAACACAAAAAGATTTGTCCTATCATCTAGAGACTGTGAGTTTGAATCCGTCTGTTTCCAGAAGTCTCATCTAGGATGCAGAGTGGTTTTACTCTCAGGGGGGTGCTGCTATGCTCACACCTCTGCTTGTATACCAGGGAGTGCTCTTCTCTTGGCCAGTAATGGTGTTCATGTTTTATTATGAACATACAATTCCAAAGTTTTCCATGAAAGAAAAGTTACAAAAATGTCAATTATCTAAACCTTCTACGAACCACTCGCTCACTCCCCGTCTGTACCGCTTGATCCTGTATTTAGGGTTGCGGGGGGCCTGGAGCCTATGCCAGGAGACTTAGGGCATGAGGCGGGGTACACCCTGGACAGGGTGCCAATCTGTCGCAGGGCACACACATATACACACACACACTACAGACAATTTGGGTACACCAGTTAGCCTAATCTGCATGTCTTTGGACTGTGGGAGGAAACCGGAGTACCTGGAGGAAACCCACCAAGCATGGGAACATGCAAACTCCATGCACACAGAGATGGGAATCAAACCCGGACCCTGAAGGTGCAAGGTGACAGGGCTAACCACTACACCGCCCCCAAATTTTGTTTGTGGACAATGATGACGCAATCATTTTAGATCTTCAATAAGGTGGAAAATTATTATGAGCCTGAAACCCCAATGTGTTTGTGAATATGCATCAGTAGCTACAGTACGTTTACACGGACAATAGAAATCGTTCTAAGGTTTGAGGTTCCTTTCTACATGCGCAAAGTGGACTGAATGTTCATGGGAAGATAGCGAAATATACGCAGACTTTTATTCTTTAAGTTATTTATATCAGAAGCTCATCCACCATAGTGCCGAGACATAGGGTCAGACCTAGAGCAACCAACAAGTGGAGGTAATTTCTAAATCAGAAGTAGCGATATGTTCTAGCAGCTCCAGGATTTGATTTGACTCGGGCTGTCTTGGTGTCACCGAGCACTAATTTCCAATTTGTCCAAATCGGCCAGGTTCTCTCGAGGGCTTTTTGTTGCCTCAAAGCTCTTGTGGTCAGCATGTGGCCAAGTCAAGTCAACTGCAGAAACCCAATGAGATTCCCATTGATCTGAGCTTGGCCAGTGGGAGGAAGAGGAGGTGCACAAGGAGGAGGAAGAGGAGGAGGAGGAGGAGGAGGCAGCCACAAGCTCTTTGCACCAGTAGAAAGTTCTCCAAAAAGGATTGATTTTTCACAGCTGCCACAGAAGCTTGACTGATCCTGGCTTGAAGGCCTGAGCGGCATTGGAGCAGAAAAGTTAACGGAACAAAGATAAAAAATAAGGGGGCGGGGGGGAACAGGGACGAGAGTAAGGTGTGGGGGGGGGGGAGAGACAGAACGGAGAAAGTGAATGAATAAAAAAAAAAGAGAGGAATGTGACGAGAATGAATGTGAGTGTGAGGTGTGTGAAATATGAAGTTCTGTTGAAGGCCTGAGGGAATCACTCTGCTCTGATCTCTCTCTCTGGAGTACTCCAGTGTCTTGATGCTTAAGGAGACCCAGTGCTTGCATTCAGATTTAGTGGTACAATAACAGCCCTCGTATTTACCACTGGTTACCGAGTAGCTGTCTTACTAACCTTCATAGAAATCACAAGCAAGGACCAGCGAGGGAAAAAAAAATACAGGTTACTCACCTGGACATGGGCCTTGGCTCTGAAGCAGAATATCGACCTGTTTCTCACATCTAGTCTTCTTCAGCTCACACTCGTTGCTGTAGTTCTTCCCATCTGTCCCACACACCTGCGAAGAATAAAGACAAAATAATGCAACCTGATCATCTGATTCGTTTGAAAGTTTCTTTTTTTTTTTCTTTCTTACAAATTGAAAAACAGCACACCTCGCTGCGAGGCACGTTCTGGCAAGTGAAGTCACACACACAGGCTTCATCCTCCCTGTCTTCATCCCACGAGCCTCCGAATCTCCGACAGCGCTCTTGTTCACATGCCTCCACCCCGGAGCCTGAGCCTCCAGAACCGCAGTCTGCGGGAACACGGATACGCCCTTCCGTCATAAGTACAGCAATAACCCATTTTAAAAAACAGAAAGGAAGACTTGACAACAATAGCTCAGCTAGGAAGTGACAAAATTGAAGCATAAAAGACATAGGCACAAGAGACCCAACAAACATAGTCACGCATTTGCATATCTTAATGCGACACACTGCCGACTAATGAAGGAAAAAAGAATAATTCTTTGACACTTTAAGCCAACTTTTTTTTTTAATCAGTTTGCTGAAAGAATTAACAGGTGGTGGCTGAGGAAGTAAATACGGCACATGCCGAGCGGTGTACGCCGAATTCCTTTCTGTTAGTGGAGACTGAAGTGAAGGCAGTGCTGAAGACATGAGATAATGACCAACCAGGGAACAAATGACCAAATAAATTAACAGCAACAATACTGAGCCTTAGGGGGCGTTTTAGCACGGCAGTTAGCACCGTGGTTAGCACTGTCGCCTTGTACCTCCAGCGTCCAGGTTCGATTGCCGTCTCTGTCTGCATGGAGTTTGCATGTTCTCCCCGTGCTTGGTGGGTTTCCTCCCACAGTCCAAAGACCTCCAGATTAGGCTAATTGGCGTTCCCATATAGCCCGTAGTGAGTGTGTGTATGTGTGTGTGCCCTGCGAAGGATTGGCACCCTGAACAGGGTGTACCCTGCCTCGTGCCCCAAGTCTCCTGGGATAGACTCCAGGCTCCCCGCGACTGTATACAGAATAAAGCGGTATAGATGATGAGTGAACGAGTTGAGGTTATGTAAAAAAAAAAAAATTGCACCGATTGCAATTTTGTTGCCCGATACCATTTTCAGATTAAAAAAAAAAGAGTCTGGCCTGCCGATGCTGATTTCCCTTTTTTTCCCCAACAAGAAGTTTATTATATGTACAGTATAGAATAAAACATGGACTCTTAAATAACTTTTACTTTTTCTCCCAAACTGAACAAGGTTACAGATCTTTCTCCGGGTTCCTGGTCAGACCTTTTTTTTTTTTTACAAATAAAATCCAACAGAAATTGAAAATCCAGCATGTAGGGTAAAGGTTATTACATGCTTCTTTCAGAAAGTTGCTGCACCCACACCATTAAGGTGTGTTATGGATTTCTGATAATGTGTGAACTTTTCCTTGCCTGACCCTCTTCCATCTTTCGTTGTCCATAAAACAACCCCCTTGTTGCACCTCCTCACTCCATGTACGGTAATACTTCCTCTGGCTTGAGGGATTCCTGTTGTCTACAGTAACTGGAGCATGCTAATGTGCTTCCTATTGTTTGTCGGTTTGGGCGTCGCCATACAGTATGGCTTACACGTTAATGACTTTCGTTCTTTTGACGTATGTGACGTACGTGACACAGTGCAGAATCTGTTATATCCAAGAGTGATTGGCTGATCACTGGCCATGGCTTATCAAGCTGAAAGCTCAATTCTAGACACACAAGCTACATTTTTTTACAATGATAGTGTAGGTCTGTTTGAAAGTGTAGAAGTTGCATCACAGGACAGATGAAAGTTGCATCTTACACTTCTGTTGTTGAATCGGTTTAACATGGCATGCTTTATTCATATATATATGAATAACTTATTGGAAAGTCTTTCATGTCCTTCATGTCCTTATGACATAGCGGCATTAGTGGCTCAGTGGTAGGTTTCTCGTCTGCCATGCAGAAGGCCAGGGTTCGATCCCCACCCAATGCCCAAACCACAGCCACTGGACTCAGTGCTGGTCCCAAGCCCAGATAATAGGGGAGGGTTAGGCCGGGTTACATTCGGCCTAAATCCTGTGCCAAGTTTCGATTGCAGATCGTCTGGTCGGCTGTGGTGATCCCTCGACCGGAGCAGCCAAAAGGCCAACAAACGTCTATGATTAATAATGCAACCCTGTTACTTTCAGCCCTGTGGTAAATTGCCATCATTGCCAGAACAATAAATGTCTTGAGCTAAATTCAATATAAAAATTTTTTTTTTACAAAAGCTTAAAGTCAACATGATAAGGGCCTTAGTTAATGCTGTATATATAATCGTCACTGTGAGTCATGTTTAATTTAAGCCCTGCCCCCAAACAACGGCTGGCTCTCGTGTTATTGCTATATATAACCCACAGCTAGAGACACCCCACAAACATACTGTAATAAGTCATTTACAGTTTTACTTTACTTACATTTCTCCTCCTTAACAGGAAAAAATGGAAGCGCAAGAGGACGTCTATTACATTTAAAATGTCCCAGAGCTGTACCAATCCAAACTGGAATATACAAATAAATAGCTGCCACGGCTGATGAACAGAGAGGAAAGGGCTATAAGGAAAGGAGAGACTAAAGCATCCCGTGCAGAAGCACAACAGCCCAGGGCAGACGGAAATTACTCGGTACAGCAAATGCCCTCCCGTGTGATCCGAAATTGAATGTCTGTGTCGGCATGACTGACAATTCACAATGACACTTATTCAAGGACACGCTGCGTCTGGAAATGGAAAAGAGTGACTGAGGAATAAGTGAACTGTACGACTGATTTGTATTTTTGTCTGTGGTCTACCATCTGAAGCAATTCATGTTACCACTTTTGACTAACGCCGTCGATCCGGAACGAGAAACCTGCCATTAATTCGACATTAGAGAATTAAACATATTTCTCTATCTATTAAGTTTTAATCATTATGCAGAATTTCAGTTGTGCAGAAAATCAGAAAGTGTCGTTGATATACCGTACATCTAGTTCATCTTTTCTACTAAAGTACATACAGTATATCTTTTAATATTCAGTTTATTCCACTGAAATACATTGCCTGGCTATGAAAAAAAAAAAAAACACTGCTTGAAAAGGGTTGAATTATTGGCCTGCATCAAGCGAAGTAAACAAATAAGGAGATTTGAAATGACTGGAACTGGGTTCAGCCCTGTCCAGAACACATTATTGAAACCGAGAAGGATAGTGCTGAATTCGCAGAAGAAATGTAATCAGAGAAAAATAGTGACCAGAGATCATTTAGATGCTTGGATGAAGATGCATCATAAATAAAATAAAAAATAACAGTAGAAATGAATGCTAGATTTAATAGTGAAAGTAAGAGCAGATTTCCACATGCACAATGCTACACAAACTCACAGGACTAGGACTAAACAGCTATGTGGCCATAGGACATACAGTACATTAGGACCACTTGTTAATTAAACTAATCAGGACAAAAAACACTTTGATTTGCTAGGGATCATTAAGACTGGGCTCAGTGGTAGGTGTTTCGCCTGCCATGCGGAAGGCCCGGGTTCGATTCCCAGCCAGTGCCCAAACCCCCCAGCCACAGGATGCAGTGCCGGTCCCAAGCCCGGATAAAATGGGAGGGTTGCGTCAGGAAGGGCATCCGGCGTAAAAAACCTGTGCCAAGTTGTAGTGCGGACTGGATATTCCGCTGTGGCGACCCCTTGCCGGGAGCAGCCGAAACACCAACAACAACAACATTAAGACTGGACTTAGGAGCATTGGAAAAAGATCATGTGGTCTGATGAGTCCAGATTGACCCTATTCCAGAGTGCATCAGGGTAAGAAGGGAAGTGCATGAAGCATGCTCTCAAAGTATGATCTGGGGTTGCTTTACTTGGTCAGGTCTAGACTCCAACTGGTTGCCTTTGTTGGGCAATTGAGCAAGGCTCTTAACTCTACAGTATCTGCCAAATTCATGGCCGATCCTGCATTTGGTCCACAGCTATGCTGGAATATGGCAAACAAAAAAGACTAATAATAATAATAATAATAATAATAATTCACTGTACAGCAATATACAGTATGTGACAAATAAAGGCTTAACTAACTAGCTTAACTTAGCAATGTTATGTGGCAATAAAATGTAGTCAGCTGCTGACCTGAATATACTGAATGATTAGGTTATCACACCTATGCACTTTTCCCCCCTATATTCCAGGACACCACATTGGTTGCCGTAATCAAAGCTAAACGCATTTGAATGAGTTTTTGCAATTGCAACCATGTTACTGGACATTCAATAAAACATATGTTAAGAAGATACAGTAAATGTGTAGCTTTAGCTTTACTGCTGGTGATATCGTTGGACCCAATGTTTCTAAAAAAAATTTTAAAAGCCAAATCTCACCCTAAATGGACCATCTTTTCCGCTTTAAAACGCTCTCTGACCTTTTTCTAAAATCTTAAATTGTGAATAATATAAATGATTAAAAATTCCTATTCAAAGCAGACTTTTCCCTTCAATAACGGAGACTAATTGGGAAATATGAGCACTCTCTTTGTCTCCACAGGAAATCAATGGGAAGGTCTGATTCACGGGTTTAATATCCCGATGAAAGGATTGTATTAGCTGTAATTAGCATCAGCTTGAGCTTAGAGAGCTTGAAAGCTTGAAGGGCAAATCTACATACTGTCGGCGCTCTCCATCAAAACGGAAGATTACCATAAGGACAAGTAGGATGTCCCATGAGCGCCCTCCAAACGAGGCTGATTTGCGGCGTCTCGTAAAAGCACATTTTTCCGGTTGCATTTAATGAAAACGACTGCTCATTATCCAACTATGGATGCTCAGAGGAGATATTAAACCCTTGACTCTATCATCATGCATTAACTATCTCGCGTTAAACGGAGTCCGCATCCCCGTGATTAGTTTGACACCGGATTCGAGAGAGCGAGTTGTAGGAGGCTGCGGTTGGTTCACAACACCCATTTGTGTGTTAGAAGAGGCGAGCTCACTCGGAGTGAAGGGGATCAATAGAGTGCTGGTGGAACTGCCACTCAACATAAAGCATTTTAAATAGATTATAGAGCAGATCATGGCGAGGCGGAATTCAGCGGGGAAAAAAAAACAGTCCGGGTGGAAGAGCATTGAGTTTATTATCCCAGATGTAAAAACAACGAGAGCACTCAGCCCTAGCAATCTGCTCACCCAGACACACCGAGCAAACACGTCCCTCGTCACATGCCTCACGCTTCAGCTCCAGAGCGTGATCGCTATTAGCATGTCCCTAATCTAATTAGGCAGCTTTGTAGATTTATGAAGAATTTTGTTAGATAAAGACAAACAAGCGAAAATGTGGAAATGCACCGATAAATCGGAACGTTATGAAACATTTGTTGCCCCCTCCTCTAAAAAAAAACAAAAAAAACACGAAGCGATGATTTTAATGGTCCCAGTACACTGACAGCAGTTCAAGCTGTGAATACTTTGGCTCTGATTAAAGAGTGCATGTGTTGTACAGCAGGGCCGGACTGCAGGAGCCGTCATGGGTTCTAATCGCACACTGATACAGGAAATTTGTTTAGGCTTCCTAGCTTGGACCACTGACCACTATGCATGATCATTTCTGGACAGAAATCTGTTTAGAGCGCTAACGTTGCTTCGCTGATCCGAGCATTTTTATACAGATATTTAAATAAATAAATAAATACATTTTTTTTTATTTCATTCAGTTTTATTTATACAGAGCTTTTAACAATGGTCATTGTCGCAAAGCCACTTTACAGAATAAAAAAATGTATATACACCACGGCACACCTCCAGAGGTCATTCATGCCCCGAGGATCCAGTGCTGTCCCGGGCGCACGCTCTACCGTATAACTGTAAAAGTCAACCCGTCCTTCGACTGCCCTCACCAATTACATTCCTCAATTACCTACTGTACATTTATTAACAGCATTGTATACCGGTTTAACAATATTTATCTTAACTGTAGTATGAGGAGTTCTAAGTCCTAAGTTCAGCCTTTATTCGTCACACCTACATTACTGCACAGTGGAATTCTTTATTCTTCGCATATCCCAGCTTCTTGTTAGTAGGCATGGGTCAGAGCGCAGGGTCAGCCATTTTACGGCGCCCCTGGAGCAGACGGGGTTAAGGGCCTTGCTCAGGGGCCCAACAGCGGCAACCTGGCAGATCTGGGGCTTGAACAACCGATCTTCCGATCCGTAACTCAGAGCCTTAACACACTGAGTCACCACTGCCACTTTAACTGAAGAGTTAAAGAATCAATCTTTGCTTGTCAGTCAAGGAGTCAAAGTCAATCCTTGTTTGTCCCAACATGTGTGAAAATCCCTTACATGATAAAGATTGAAATCACGTTTACTCATTTCAGTCTATTTCTACCTAAAAAGATGTTTATTCTCTTTGTGTGTAAAGGGAGGGAAAAAAGCTAATTTGACATAATGTTACACAAAACTCCAAAATTGGGCTGGACAAAATGATAAGAGAAAAAACATGTGTATAGCAAAACATGTGTTAATGCAATACTTTTCTGTGAGAAATACTTGATTTTCTGGAAAAATTTCAGGGGTGCCAACAGTTTTGGCCATGCATAAAATAATAAATTTACAAAAAACATTGTACATTTACAATGTCAAATGTTCAATCTAATGATCAGCATCATCCTCATCAGACTGTGTCTCTCGTGCACGGCATTTAAACACAAATCACATCGCCGTCTCTTCAATCTGCATTAACAGCCTTTTATTTGGTCATGTCGATGTTTTAAAACTTGGTCTGTGATCATCTGAAGCAGCACAGACATTCTGACGTTATCTTCGACAAGTAGCTGTGCAGAAATGTAATAAAATCCTGCAATGTTTTTTTTGCTCTGTGAAGAAAAGGGACCTTAGTTAGCAAAGTTTTACACTGAATGTCTGGCCGGTAGCCAAGCCAGGGTTAGAAAGTAACTTAAGCTGTTTTGGTGAAATATATTTAGAGTTTCTTAAAGAAGAGACAGAAATATGTTAGAGGAAAGAAACTTTGGGATGGAACATGATTTTTGGCTGTTTTTCAGAAACGTGTTTTCCCAGACCACCTCATATACAGTACTATCTTCGCTAGCAGCATTACAGTACGTGCTCCATGTTTTATTTTTCCCCGTATCTGCCCCTGATCTGTGACCCGACTGGTCTTGCATGTAAAAAAAAAAAAAAAAAGGGATTGACGTGATTTGGTACTTTTCTAAAAAGTTGCACTTTTAAGCATCCCACCCACACTGCATGTAAACCGTTCTCTGGCGACCAAACTAAAAAAAAAATAAATCATTTTAAAGCAGCTTCAGAAGAAGGGTGCTTGTAAAGGCACATTCTCCCCATGCATTAGCACAAAAAAAAAAAAACATATAAAATGCATAAATAAAATGTCTGGAAGGGTAGTAGTAAGCAGAGCACTAATTAGCTTTTCCACTTTGATGTGACGGCTGCAGACGAACCTTTCTATTAGCGAGTCTAGAACGCCGAGTTGTCTGGGTTCGCTGCTCTCAAAAGGCTTCCCACTTCCCGTTCACTCCATCACGTCCTAACGAGCGTCCATTTAGCTAGGGGATTTCCATTAAGAGGAACAAGTACGCAAATAAAAAGCCAGGCAGGAATAAAGAAGAAGCTGAGGATGCTCGTGGTGGAGTCGGGGTAGTACGAAATCCTCCATGGTGAGGAAGTGGAGATACGCCTCCATCACATGTAGCTAACATTTATAACTTGTGCACCAGGAGATTTTTGTTTACTTTTTGTTCACTGGACAGGAGGATGTTGAAGTAAATAAAACTCAACTGAACATAAAGACTAATCGACATGACTTGTATTGGATGAACGATCACGTCCCAGCCCCGTATATGATCTTATCTCCGACTCCAGCTCTGTCGCTTTCTTACCGATGCTTCCTCCTACTCAGGTGTATCACCTCCATATTCGCCACCCATAATCCTATTAAGCAAACGTGTATTCCATTTAAAAGGGGAGGGAGCTCGGAGGTGATGCACTGCTCTCACCTGCCACTTTGTCAGTGTCTACAAAAAGGCTAAGCTTAAGCTTAGCGGAGTGTGAAATTAAACAGGTGATAAATTTCCCGCCGTGGCCAAATGCCGGCAACACCGTCATTTTTCATTACCACAAAGTGAAAGAGTGAGGGAGCACTCCCATTTCTTTTCTGTGACTAATGAACATAAATAAATGGGGGAGGGGGGAGGGGGGGTATTGGGGAGAAATCACCTCTGTGCTTCTGAAGACTTTTGCTCTAATAAGAAAATCTTTTCTACTGCTGACATCCAGGAAGAATCCATTAGCTTGGATTCAGACAGGTCATCAGATAAAAAAAAGCCTGATTCCACCACGATTGCAGGGTGTTTCATACACATACTTCTTAGCACACGAAATGCAATAACCTACAGTAGCACAATGGAGTCCAATGTGTTATTATACCTGGAACATGGTAACACAGGTCTTGGAACTCCGCATATTGTGTGTGAGTATTAATGCTCCAGATGAAATAAACCACAGATAATGCATTTTTTGTACCTCACACTCCCACTGTTCATCTCCTCCTTCAAATATGCTCTTTCAGTGTCTATGTAAATGACCTGTTGCTAAGCCACGCCCATACCAGAGCTAAGCAAAGAGTCAGGGAAGGGTATCTTAAATGAGGTCACATTAGGAATGAAAGTCTAATTCGATCATTTAAATCCTGAGCAATAAAAATATGGAAAATGATATGGAAAAGGCAGGGAATATTCTTTTCCTCTTGTTTGTTTTTTTGTGTTTGCACACACACACACACACACTGGAGACCACTCTAAAAGTCCAAAAATGACTAAATAATAGGTGAACTTTATTATCATAACAGATGCCTAATTTAAAATTTGGGTTATACTTCAACTGAAAAGAGAAAAAAAAGACTGAGAGATCCTCATTTTCTTGCCGCATGTGATTTCCAGGAAATTCTGCTGATGCAACATGATCGTGTGACTTGTGAAGCATTTCATAGGGTTGGGGCATAATCTATAGTAGATGAATCATGGAAAAGGATGTCTCAAGATTAGGATGTTAAAATAGTTTTTGAAGGATTTGTAATATTTATAGCGGAATGGGGTTTGAGGGCTGTTCAAGTCAAACCTGGACTTTTGAAGAGTTTTATGAGAGTAAAAACTCCCTTTATAATCCTCTGCAACACTCATGCACTCATCCCAGTATTTCACTAGTGATTGGATACCATCAAGGTAGAAAGTCTTCTCAGTGCACTAGAGCCATGATCAAACTACCTGCTTCATGTCTGAAACGCTGGCCTCCCAGGAACTCCTTTAATGACCCAAACATGTGGAAATCACTGGAAGTAAGATCAGGACTGTATGAGAGGCGTGTGCAATAACTCCCAGCCGAGATCCTGTAATGTGCTAGTGGTGTAAACAGTTCCAACAGATAAATGTATCTTTTCCGTAAGTTAGCGACAAGTTACGGAACCGTACTGCGCTTGACGGCTATTGTAATCGTCAAACGGTATTATTATACTGTCATTCCCAAGAAATTTTATCCCAAGTCATAGTTTGACTTGAACGCCTCTCCTAGACAGATTTTATGAAAATACTTATTTTTTAAACTGAAACAGACATACTGTATTGTATTGTGAGGAATTTCGTATCTATGTTTAAAACCTATGTTTACACATCTGTAAAATGTAACAGCACTGGAGCGCAGAACACAGGGGAATTTGAGACAGTCATCAGTCAATACTTAATATGGCACTCCTAGATAAAGTAACCGCTTTCTTCCTCCTCTCATCCCAGTAGCCCACCGTTATTGTTCTTACACAAAGATGGACAGCCTGGAGCCAGAACAGTTTCTTAGCTGTAGCTCAGTCTCTATGACGAGAGCAAAAGCAGAAAGCATCTAAACCACGGCCTCTGGGAAAAGCCTATTACTGTATACAGGTCTGACTTCTCCAAAAGCAATGTCTCCACAGCCTTCAGGGAGACAACACAATGGAGTGACGAGACAGCAGGAAAGACGAGAGGAGTAAACATGCGATGGTTGCCCGTCTCAGGGTCGTTAGGTATGACGGAAAGAAAGAGACAGTCGGATAGACGAAGCCTCCCGCTTGACGTATGAAAGGTCAGTCTGTTCTGATGAGGCGACGCTTAAATGACTGCAACAAGCTTGGAGTTAAAAAGGAGCTCATCCAGACATGCCTCGGGAACACATCAGGCCAGCTGTGAAAAGAGTCAACAATAATAAGGATTCTTTTTCCCCCCCCGCCTCGGCTTTTGTCCGCCCTCTTTCTTTATATATTAGTTTCCCTGAAGGCTCCTGCCCCAGTTCCTGTTGGAGCACCGCCGCACTCCAGCAAACACTGACACAGAGGGACACGGTGATGTGTGTATAAATAAGCGGCGTACCTTCGTCACAGCTGCCAGGCCTTGCCACTTCTATGCTCTTCTTCTGCCTACAGGAGGCCGCGCGCAGTTCACACTCGTTGCTGTAGGTCATGCCGTCAGTGCCGCATACCAGGGCAGTGGGCTGACCCGCACACTGAGGGCACTCACACTTATTCTGGACGCAGCGGGCACCCCAGCTACACACAGTGCTGCCACAGTTCTCTGTTAACACACACACACACATGACCATACAAACACAACATATAAACAAACACTCATTCCTGTTCACCCTTACGACTCATTCCACAGCAGACATCCGGATGTTCGCATCCGCACATAACCGCAAATTATTAATATGTGCATTCACAAATGAAAGATACGATGGTATGAACAGGCAGGCTCTATTTTTGTGCTTTTAATGCAAGTGTACATTTATTCTACTTATTTTGATGGTTGGAAGGTGACAGGCAATGAATTCAGTATACTCCTAGTATACTGTATGTTGTCATGAGATTTCCATATAGATATAATATTGAGCAGCACGGTATTAGTGGAGTTTGCATGTACTCCCCTTGCTTGGAGGGTTTCCTCCGGGTACTCCGGTTTCCTCCCACAATCCAAAGACATGTAGATTAGGGCGAATTGGCATTCCCAAATTGTCTGTAGTGTGTGTGTGTATGTGTGTGTGTGTCCTGCGATGGATTGGCACCCCATCTCGTGCCCCAAGTCTCCTGGTATAGGCTCCAGGTCCCCGCAACCCTGTCTACAGGTTAAAGCGGTACAGTATATTGACGGTAAGTTCATGAATGAGGACGAAAGTCAGTAACTAAAGACATGAGTGTCGTTTAAAGTGGACGTCTAGAGACATAAAACAACAACAACAAAATAAAAGAGAAACAAGAACGTTTTCGGAATTGCACGTATTCGACAGGACGTCACGGTGAGACAAAAAAAAAATGCAACGTAGGACTAGACAAAATAATTAAAGTGAAATACAGAACAGCTGAACGTATTGCAGTAATTAACCAGTAATACGATGGGCGTCGGAGACAGGACTACAACCAAATGTACAAACTGAACTAGCGAGGGAAAACTTATATGTATAAGATTAATTGCTATTTATTTATTTGTCCTTTCACTAGAAAGTTTCATTAGAAACTTTATTGATTCTTAAAGATACAGATATAATAATTCATTTGCATTTAATTAGGATGGGTGAAATGTTTCATTTAAATCGTTGAAAGCATTCAAGAAAAGCAGAGAACGGCACTGTGTTGAACTTGTTGCACCGCTGCACCAACATAACCAGAGGTGTGTTTGCTTCTTATGACGTTAGAGCTGGGAACACGAGTCACCTTTAATCATACACTTGCACCTGCATAAATATAGAGCCGTTAGTGTTATATACCGTGTCTTGATCATCATGCGTTCGGCATGGGCATGATGATCAGTGTTTTGTTGGGTAAGTGACTGCATGATGAGAGGCGAATAGCGGCGGAGCGGTTTAGTTCTAAGTACTCACTGCATTCTCCCTGCCCCACCACATGGAGGTCTCGCTGCTCTGTACAGGCACGTACGTGCAGTTCGCACTCGTTCATAAACGTGGTGCCATCGCTGCCACACACGGGCTGCTTGGAGACCACACACTCCTTCGGGCACACGCAGCTGCGGGTCTGCTCATCACAGATAGCGCCGAACGAGCAGTTTGTGCAGGCCTTATCTGTGGGGAAAAAAAGAAGGATGTTAGTAGCGAAAAGATCAGTGAGAAGATCCATCTTGGTTCAGACTCAGCAGCCAGACTTCTCTATTCAATCTGTTTAGGCCAAGTGCCATTGATTTGCCTCTTCGCTGCCCCTTCCGCGCTGACAGGAACCTATCAAACTGTTCAAAGGGAAAGCCATCTTATAAGGTATCTGCTCATTGTCATTAATCACCTCAACTGCTTGACTTTCTTAAACCACAGCATGGTGGCACATTGGATCCTCAGCTATGATGACCTAGAGCTCAATTAATCAGCCAAATGAAATGTGATTGCGACCGGGAGGCAATAAGCGTGGGCCAATGACAGTTACAACCTGGAGGATTCAATTAGGGATTCAACAGCTGCTGATTTAGTGCTAATTGAGAGAGGTACTCATGCATAAATCTTGCACAATGCTTGCACCTACCTGTTTATTAGGCATTTGTAAAAAAGAGCCACTGTGAGCACCAAAGCTTTTCCCCTCAGATAAACCTTTCCACCATGCTGTATTGTATAGCATGCTATAGTAATAATTTCATGACATAATTTCCATTTCCACATGACCCATACTGGAAATCGTACGGTATGTACAGTATGAGATGGACCACTGATTAGTGTAATTGTCATAGGTTTATCTTATCGGTCTTATTGAACGATGCTAGAGATGGACTCATTTGGTCCTTTGAATCAGCGGCCACCACTACAATTTTAGCAAAACACCATGCTTGTACCTCTGTAGGGACAGTGGTAGCTCAGCGAGCTAAGGCTTTGGGTTACTGATCAGAAAGATGGTGGATCAAGTCTGTTTTAGGTGGCATGCGCGCCATTCATATGTGAAGAAAAACATCTCACTGTGCTGTAATGTATATGTAACAAATAAAGGTACAAGGAGTCCCTACTTACGAACGAATTCCATTCCAGGAGCATGTTCGTAAGTCGGATTTGTTCTTAAGTCCGTCAAAGAGAGTCTTATACACGTTTGACACGTATATACACTGTAAACCATACCAATCCACTTGACTAAATCTCTGCCATCATGTGGCCAAAAACTGTAACCACGCCTAAGGAAATGGGCAAGTCTCTCACAGTGTGGTCTTTGCACCTTTAAATCGTGAGGGGGATTCATTTTGTCTCAGAGCTGTTTTCCACTGTATTGGACTGTAAATTCTGTTGCGTTCAGGATTTTCCAAAAAATTTGGGTAAACTACCATCAGGACATCTTTACAGGACAGTGATTGTCTATCGTTGTGTTCCCGGACTGATTCATTGAAACCGGTGAGGCCGACTCATTTCTCCTGCACTTAGATATTTTATACAGTCAATTACACACTGAACATATTGTATAAAATTGTAAATATTGTTATCTGGCGCACTGCAGTGTCTATTTTTTGTACAATACACATGAGCTACTTCCGTGATTTGTTCGCATCTATGAATATTCTTGGAACTGCGGTCCGTTCGTAACTCGAATGTTTGTAAGTTGGGCACCACCTGTACTACATAGTTTGTCTATATAGTGCCACATGTTCTGGCGGCTCCACAGCACCATGCCTTTGTGGTCATCCCTGAACAGATAATGCATTCTCCAGTATCATCACTCATGTTCTGGTCAAGCTTCACCTGTTACTAAACCACTAAGAGGCTTTTCTCCCTGTTTAACTTCATCAGGAATCCAGTTTCCAGCCTTCCATATGGAGCCTCCAACCTCTGCTGCCCTGCTTTTAAGCGACCAGCTGCTAAGTAGCCTTGGTGGTCAGCCGAGACTCAATCAGGATATTTTTTAACAACAGCAGTTGGTTGTGAATGGCCAGGAAAATCCCACGGCGCTTGCTTTATTAGTGTGCTCCATCACTCTCCTCCTTTTTTTATTTACCTCTAGTCTCCATCTCACTCTCTCCTTCTTTCCATTGTGCAGTGATTATTCTCCCTGCCATGTTTTTTTTTTTTTATTATTTAAAAAACTCCATCTCTCTATGGCAGGCATATTCATACTAAAATAGAGCCACATGAAAAAAAAAAAAAAAAAAAGAGTTTCATAATACGGCAGACCTGACAACCCTGAAGAAAAATCATGCCTAGTCTTGCATTATTATTATTACTCCTTTTCAAATTGTTTCAATATGTCTGAGCTGACCGGCACAAACTCCTGGTTCAAAATAAAGACTGAACGTTTCAGTGAACTCATGACTCCCCATATACCTTGAGAGAAAGCAAGCACAGAGTAAAACTCTGAGATGGCGAAATTGGAAAAGTGGGCGGGGCTCATCGAGTGTCGGTTAATATAAAAATTTCGATTGAAAAAAAAGTAAAAAGTTCTTCTGAAAAGTGTATGAAGATTCCAGGATTCGTCTCCCCATCCCACTCTTCATACACACCACCTCCACGGCTGTTCACAATTCTGCCTCAGCTAGGTCTAATTTTCATCATCTGATGAATCATTCTGAATAATTCTATACATATCCTCTATAATCCAACTTGTTATAAATAAATATAGTGCAGCTTTCTGTTTTTCTGCGTGTACTGTACTTCATCAAGCTTGCTAAGCAAGGTCAGCTGCTGCTCGCAAGACGTTATGCACGATATAAAAATGTTCCCCGCAATCGCTATTAAGCAGCTCCTGAGCTGTAAAGATAAGAACAGTTATAGCGCTGTTTTTTCCAGGTAAACAAAATGACATGGAATTACAATGATATGCATACACACACACACGCACACACACTCAAAAAGGCAATAACAAATCCATAAAAAACGGTCAAGTGAACGCAGCTGAGAATATGCACGGCTGTTGCTTGATGTGTGTGTGTGTGTGTGTGTGTGTGTGTGTGTGTGTGTATGGCTGAAGCTGTGGTCTGAATGTGGAGGGATAATTAATGGAGATAATAACAGAGCGCACTTGCGATGAAGAGCTCGGCTCTGTAAACAGGCCAGAAAAAGCACACGAGCCAGGGCTGGATTAGATGTTTGGGGCACCACTTTATTGCCCTGTTCCGCTGACGCCTGCTTTAGTGGCGAGTCAATGCCATCAACAGCACTGCTTACTGACGTTACCAATATGTGTATCTGTTTTTTTTCCCTCCCTTTAATAAAGACTATTTATTACTCCCAGAATGCTAAATGGGAACCTGCCTCCCATGGGCACGGATTTCAAATTGCATGCAGAGCTCGAAAATTTCTCTTTTCTCCTACTACCCTGCCTCCATTTTTTTTCTTTATCCATGCTGCTATTTCTATTTATATTATAAAGGTACACAAACCGGTCTGGTGTTAGATGAAAACAAATGAACATACGAACCACACTTGTACAGTACAGTATGTGTATCATCCATTCAATTCATATCGGTTGTGAAACATACTGTACACAAACTGATACATGAAGTAATTCTTTCCGAGAACTGAATCTATTTATTGCCTTGCAAAACAGCATTCTCTTCTATTTGTGTTTTATTACTCAGTGATTTTTGGACTATTGGAATATAGTCTTCCACATCCACAACGCACAACCATGGATGGGCTACTACGTATCTCATCACAGGGCACAAGTTCATGCCCTCACACATTTATTCCTAAACTATGGGCAATTTGGATAAACGAATCAATTTACACTGTATGTTTTTTTTTTTACTGTGGAAAGAACACCAGAGCACCCAGAGTAAGCCCATCAAGCATGGGGAAAACATGAAACCTGGATGATCATGAACATGAACATGAAAATGGAGGTGAGGTTCAAACCCTCTTCCCTGGAAATGACAGTGTGAGATGACAGTGCTTACCGCTAAGCCACCATGTATTAAAATATAAATTATTCACAAGTCTATTATATTCAGTTCATCTTTTTCCTTGATTCATTTATTGTCGAATATTGCTGTTTAAAATCAATACATATGCCATTTTGGAGATGGTCTATGCCAGCATTCACAGTGTAGCCCTTGATAAAGTTTCTTAGATCCCATTTTTCCTATTTCTAACACATTAACTTGGAGAACTGATTGTTCACATGCTGCCTAAAACCCCTTAACAGGTATCAATATGAGATAATCAATCTTATTCACTTCAGTGCTTTTAATGTTATGGCTGATCGATGTATACAATTTACGAATAAACATGATTTGATTCAATTACAAGCTGTACACTGGAATTCCTAAAGAGATTACAAACATTATTTGGATTATTTACACATCACTAGACTTGCGTGAAATTAATAATTTGTTGAATATATATACAGTGAATATATATAAAGTTCTGATCTTTTATGTCTTTATTGAATACATTCATTTAATGGTTAAAATGGCTGGGGGAAAAAAGCAAGTAAACCCTTGGAATGAATACTGGCTGACACCCCTTGGCAGCAATAACCTCACAACCAGGCGCATCCTGTAGCTGTGGATCAGACCTGCACATGGTTCAGGGGGAATTTAGGCCCGTTCTTCCTGGCAGAACTGTTTTAGCTCTGACATATTCCATATTCTTTGGACGTCCCATGTATATGACCCTCTTCAATCATTCCATAGCATCTCCATTGGGTTAAGGTCTGGGGTCTGACTTGGCCACTCCAAAAGGTGGATTTTGTTTTTCTGAAGCCATTCTGTTGTGGACTCTGGTGTTTGGGGTCATTGTCCTGTTGCATCACCCAACTTCACCAACAGAGTTTGAGCTCATGTAGAGACATTCTCAAATTATCCTGAATAATTTGTTGATACACTTGAGAATGGCCAGGCCCTGATGCAGCAAAGCAGGCCCAAATCATGATGTTTCCTCCACTGTACTTTACAGTTGGGATGATGTTTTTATGAAGATATGCAGTATAATTTTTTGCCAGATGTAGTGCTGTGTGTTCTTTCCAAACCTTTTAATATAAGTCCAATCAATAAATAAAACATTTCGCCAATATCGCAGTGGAGTGTCAATGTTCTCTTTAGTAACCAGCGGCTTCCTTTGTGATGTCCTGTCATAGACATCCTGCTTGTTCAAAGTTTTCCAAACTGTAGACTCAGATGCTCCCATGATGCCTTCAAATCTTTGGCTGGCACTCTGGGTTGTTCCTTTTACCTCACTGACGAGTCTTTTTTGTGCTCTTGGGGTCATTTTGATTGGGCGCCCACTTCTTGGTAGAGTAGCCACAGTCCCAAAGTGTCTTCAAGGCTTTTACAATTCTTCATCGAAGATCCTCTGAAAACTCTTTTTGGCGAGGCATGGCTCACATAAGAGTATTTTTCTTGGAGCAAACTCAAAAAGTTGCAGTTAAAGTAGCTTTAGTTCTCACCTTCAAACCCATTTTTTAAAGATTCTATTCAGATCACATTTGACGACAAATTAATGCAGAAAACCATGAAATTCCAAAAGGTTCACATAGTTTTTCTCGCCACTGTAAATATTTATAAAAGCCGGTCTTGCTTTTCTCGAAAGGTCTTCATGAGAGCCAGTTCATCATGGTACTTGATGAGTTTCGCAATGCTATTCTTGCTACTAATTATCTAATGCCATTTGTGCTATTTTATAGTTTAAAAAAAAAGCCAGTGTTGTTCTAGAATGTAGAAAATAAATCCAAACTTTTGTATACATCAATTACCAATGAATGTTATGTAATATTAACATTATGTATAATATTGGATAATAATGAAGCGTCCACAGTGAGGCTCCTAAGAGGTCTAGTGATTGCTGGATGGACTGCTTATCAGCGTCTGGCGAAGTAATGAACCGCTGCTCAGTTCTTCTCTACACTGTACACTGAATTTCAATTTGACCTGAGCAAATTAGCTCTACACAGTTAGAAAACTCTTACTAAACATGGCCATAAACCGCGCAGGCCACGTCCAGAGCTACTGGGTGATTAGAACACAGATTTCACACATTCTGATAATTAAAAGCAAAAAAACAAACAAAAAAAAAAAAGGCTTTTGAAACTACAAATAACCATGTATGATGCATTCTTTCGTTGACATGAAAACAGAATGAGCATAAGGTTGATAGGCCTACAGTACACGGGCCATATCTTTTGGTCAATTTATTTTTGAGAAATAAATAAATAAAAAAACAATAACAATGGGTATTTCTACGAATGATAAAAAGGGGCTATTTTTTCCATGTTTACTATTTTACTGTCAAGAATAGAAAGTGAGGAATAGCTGAAAAGTCAGGATTTGAATGCTTGTTTGTTTTCATATGAAACGATCCGTGTCTGTTTCGTGGAAAGAAATTCTACTCTCTCTCTCTTTTTTTTTTTTTGATTTCAAAATGGAGTCTGATTGAACGAATCAGAAAATCAGAAAAGCCTCTTTCTCGTTTACGCTTTCCTTTTCAGCGTGTCTTTGGCTCAATCATAGCAGCCCCTTCCAAACCTATTTGCGTGTGCTAATCTCCACTGCAGACCCTGAAGCCCGGGCTTGTCTCGGGCGAATAAGGAGCGAAATCTCACTATCTATGTGTCACTTATGCGCTGATGGCGTATGTATAGCATTGGAGCGGCACTTGGATAAAGAGCAGCAGTGCCCTGTAGGCAGAACACAGTCAGATAAACTCCACTGCTGCCAAATGACCCCAGGCGTGCATGCACACACTCACACCATACACACACACACACACCGACAGCCGAGCACAACTGGCATTAACTAGAGGGGCAAATTAAAATACGCACGGCATGACAACATCACTCACTGACTCACTCGCACCCAGATCGGCAAAACCACTCGAATGGGAAAATAACAATAAAATCATACAAGACCTTTAAAAAACAGTGATCATACTCAGAGGTTAAACATGACTATTTGGGTTTACTGGCCTGAAAAGAAAAAGAGATCACACATTGTGGCACGTGTTTATCCCTCAAAAAACGTGCTGGTGATTTACAAAAACTCTCTTCCACAAAGGCAACTTGCACAACAAACGCTTTAAAAAGGATGTGCAGCCCATTCAGCTTTGTGCTACAAAGAAGGGAAAAAAAAAAGAAAAAAAAAAACATGACTCACGCAAACAATTGCTCTGAAGCAAGTCGCCCTGTAATTTTAACTTAAGTGCATCTTTTCAATAAAGGTAATAAGCAAGAAAAATTATAGTCCTCGCTCAGATTATTTGTGCAGCCCAGAAAAGACTGAAAAGAGGAAAACGCTAGGCGGTGGAGTGTAAGATCCTGTTCCCAAAAGCACACGCGCGGCCTAGCGTTCCCGGTTTGTGTGTGATAGCTTGATCCGCCAGGGCGCCGGGTGTTTCGTTTCTCATTTCAGGCTTCATTTTACGTGCTCTCTGTGCGCTCTAAATGCATGTTTTAAAAGCAAGGCAGCATTAAAGGTCCTACAGTATATCTGACTATTACTTTAACAAGCCTCAGAGGTCCCGCAAAGTGTGTGTGTGTGTGTGTGTTAATACTCCAGCTGAAATACCCCTTAGATTTGCATTTTTCTTATACCTCAAACCTTAATAACAAGTTTAATCAGCTGATTACTCGACGACGTTCTACATCGTGAAAATGTCGGAGTGTGATCCTTGGCAAGGGGAATGACGTAATGATTAGGAACGTCGTTTAGCTATGCATGAGAAATTATGTTTTTTTTTTTTTTTTACTGGTCATCTCACCGCAACCAATTACTTCTAATTATTTCACGCTCGGAGCTTGTTTGGGTGATTAATGAGCTCATTAATGAGCTCATAACTCACTGAATAGCGAAACACAAGAAATCCTTAGGATCGTCCCAAATGAGTTACCATTTTCCCTTAAGCCCTTAACTACTTGATGACGTCACTTGATTTAGGGAGATCTGCCATATGTGTGTATGTACATGTGCATGTACAGTATTTTAGTGATGAGTTGTTCATGAACGATTCGTTCTTTTTGAGTGAATCTTTAACGTGACTCAGAAGAACGAGTAGTCTCGGAGAGTGATTCGTTCATTTTCTACTGGGCGTCGCAAAACCTCCATAGGTTATGTACAGGAAACAGAACTGAGTAGTTAGTCTTTTGTTCTGATTCGTTCATTCTTTTGTCACGTGACTCCCATAGACACTATGCAGTGCAGTACACAGGAAACAGAATTGAGCGGTTCTTCTCATGAGTCTTCTACTCCTAGTCGTTCGTTCTTTTGTCACGTGACTCCCATAGACGCTATGGAGTGCAATAGATT
>JAQMYG010000015.1:9738158-9750119 GCA_030014215.1 Clariallabes teugelsi
ATTCTAAGAATTTTCTTAGAATTTCATCACTAGGAGCAACTTTTAGGCTTAAGAAGCTTTGTGAATACGGGCCCTGGCTTTTAGGATGCTTTCTAGCAAACTCTCATCTGGTCTTTCCGTCCATCAGCGTTGCCGCTCGTTTCCATCTTGAGGTAAACCCTGTCTATTTACATTCATGAAGGTGTCTCTTGATTGTACACTTTGACACTGATACTCTACTGTTCCTCTTTCAGAGTATTTTTGCTCTGGCTAAATGTTATGAAGCGTTTTTCTTCACCAAACACTCAAAAGGCATCAAAGACAACTAAAGTGGATGATCGCCATCCACTTTGGTCATCTTCAATGCATTTTGGTGTTGCTAAGCTTGTCAGTGCTTTCCTCTCCTTTTAAGAGTGCACCAAACTGTTGACTCCTAAAGCTTTTTCCATCTCTCTGATTGTTTTTGCTTTTTTGCAGCTTAATCATGGTCTACTTGCTTCAATACCCCTCTGTGCCACAGATAAACAGATCCCATAAACTGCTACCAAAAGCAAATCTATTTGCTGAAAGTCTACATTTCACTTTTCAACCGTATCTTGAGTCCTTTGCTTCAAATCCACTGTGGCGACGTACTGTACGGAGGCAAAATAACCAAAACCGAGTCACTGGGCAAAAACTTATGGACGAGAATGTAAGTTAGGTTGGCTGAAAACTTTAATTTGTATCATGCAGGATGTTCCACAGAGCCAGTACACAACTAATAATCCACACTTTGAAGGGGACTATATGAAATTCTTTCAACTGGCACATAAAAAATGTAAACAGTAGAACAGAGGCTAATTTTTTTTGTCACTTCAAAGCAGCAGCATTGGAACAATGACAATGTGCCTGAGCTTTGACGCACAGAAAGAAGCTAATTTAAAAGAAACACAATTCCGTTCTTATTTATTTAAATAGCACAGGCTTAACAACAAAGAGTGACTGATAGTAGAAACTATTTTATTTAATGCATTTATAACAGGGACTTAATAAATTTTGTATTTATTTATGAAAACATTATTATTATTATTATTATTATTATTATTATTATTATAAGAAAAGAATGTATTATATACTTGTACACATCAAAGAGGCTCTGACATAAGCCTGGTGTGTGTTCTTGCACTCATGAACAGATGACACAAAACACCACCGATCTAAATATCTGTCATGATTATAATATTAAAATTCACCAATATTACTCCTAAAATGGTTCTCAGTGAGGAAAAGGCAGAGAATATACTACAGAAGAAAGCTGATAAAAAAAGAAATCTCAAACTCTGATGATCTGCCACTATTGGTCACTCACAACTAGGGATTCAGACTGAATGAAAACAAATTAAAATAAAGCTAGAGAATGCACTTGGTTTAAAATCAATGAGCTGTAAAGAACGTTATAAAGAACGAGTCTAGTGAAGCATGTGCGTGAATAAACGTGCTCGCCTCTATTTGAAATAAGCGAAACTGAAATAAATTTAAGGAACTGATCTGTGATGCCCCTGATTAATCCTCAAGGCCGGTTATTATAAAAGATTCTAAATAGGTAGAGTTTGATAACAAAACCTCATTTTGCAGTTTTGAGAAAAACAAGCTTTTATAAATAAAGAAAAGTATTGCAAACTTATAGAGACTATTTTCTCCATTAAGTCACAAAGGTTTTTACAAAGCATATATAGCAAAGTATTTAATCAAAACCTTTTTACTTATATCATTGTGAATTTTGGGTTATTTTGCAAAATGCTATAACTCCACTTCCCACAGTTTTTCACAATGGATAAATCAGCCAGAAGGTGTGTATGTGGCATGTGAAGTATGCAATTTACGATCAATAAAATGTCGGTTGTAATAAAAAATAGGAAACTCATGCTCTGATTGTGATTTTGTCGTGAATCACACAGAAAGCGGCAAATAAGATCAAGGGGGAAAAAATGTTGAGTTATTTTGCACGCGAAACGGATTTAATTACAAATATTGTTGACTAACTTTTTTACAGTTTACAGCATCATCAGCCTCCGCCTGTACCAGGTTTAGTTTCACTTCGGTACGTTGTGTGTTTAACCAACAGCTTCCCAACACATCACGTGTATGTCATGTTTCTTGCACATAAGTCGCTTTAGCTTAACGTTATTTCTGTTCACCCAAATGCTTACACTACAGTATCCCACATAGTTTTGTTAAGTATATATTACGGTATTCGCACAACATCCGAACCCATAATATTCACTAATATTCAATAATATTCAATAATATTTCATGGAATGTATCATGGATGTGACGAATACCTGTCATTTATTATTCTAGAGTGACTGCAAAGAGTGTAAACGTCCTTTTTGTTGGCTTCAAAATTCTCCAAAAACACGTTTAGACCACTCGCAGCAGCCACAGTGCTGCACAGGATGTAGCTTTGCTTCACTAATCACATGATAGAAAGATGCAATGTGATTGGCTTGTCACAACACGATGGCATTTAGAAGTTTAAAGCTTCTCAATAAATTGGATTATATGACGGTTTTCAAATGAAAACCAGTGAATAATAATTTGCCAAAATGAGCAAACATCCAAATATGGTGATTATCGCGTTTTGCTGCGAAATTGTCCATATACTGTATACTATAAACTATTTGCATCTTTCATGTTATAACCAAATCTGTTTTCTCCTGCTGTAATGATGAAAATAGACTAAACATATTTTGGCACCCCTCCCCCAAATAGCTTGGAAAGTCAAAAAAATATGAATAAAAGTAAGCGTAAAAGGCAAAAAACATAAAAAACTAAAAAATAAATAACACTGTAGCCGTAAAGTCACAGATTCAAAGCGTGCTTCCGGTCGTGTGCTGCAAACGTTAAAGGCGAGCACATCATCAGTAAACACTCCTGACCTTCTGAAACATTCAAATCATGTTTTATCCCAAGGCACGGCTTCTAAAACACAACCGCAGCTCATGTCGGTATGTTTTATTTAAAAATAAAAAAAAAGATACAACATTCTTTGTTCCTTCCTTTCTTTCTTTCTATTTGCTATTTTGCACTCCCGTGGCTTGGAGAAATTCTCTCAGATTTATTATGCCGAGGACAGAAAAGCGAAAGCGTACGAGGCAAAAAAAAAAAAAAAAAATCTCTGAAAAATAATTTTACACACAGTTGCGATTACACAGTATAGAAAGTTCTAGCGGTTGAAACAGACTTTGGTAATTGAGATGGGTTGCGTATTCTCTCAGTAAAGAAAAAGGACCTTTTCAGAAGAAACAGAAGCTTCTTTGAAATAGCGGCCCGTCGTCTCCGAGGCCTGCGCCGCGGAACTAGTGCTCAAGGACTCCAGCTGTAACAATTTGACAGCCATATGCTACTGTGGGACAGCCGCTGGGAACGCACACACATGCGCGCGTGCACACACACACACATATATATGGTGCAGCCGTATTAAAAGTTTTCAGGCTTTCCTCATACTGTAGGAAAGTGGCATACTGGGAGCATAAGATTTAAAGCAGAGGATATAGAAAAACAGGAAGCCTACACTCGTTTGGAGCGTGTACAAGTGCAGAAGCAACCCCGATAATGAGAAGGTGTGAGAGAGTGGCAGGGACTTCGAGATCCCGGTAATTGCTATGATCAGCCGTCGTGGCCTGGGGATATTAGGGAGGAGAATGTGGCTCGGAAAGCGTAAATATAGCTTCTATCATTCCTGCTTTCTCACACACACAGATCCAAACACAACCTTAATGCCACTGGCATGGCACCGAAATCTCAAAACATCATCGACTTTCTCGGTGGAAGTTTAATTACAGTAGTTCCAGACATCCTTATAGACCCAAAGTATGAGAAGATTAGCCATGCAGAGCATGGTGTGTATAGGAAAGCGGTGTAGTGGGTGTTGTTGATGATGTCGCTGTTGATGATATGACGTTGGGTTCATCATCGAGAATTCGCAGCATCGCGGACGTTTAGGGGAAGTTGACACAAAGTCAACAGCACATCATATCCATCTTATAACCCCCCATCATTTACGTATACACACGTATGCATTCCCTCACTGCACCACTATGAGGCATGGCGGCACGTCGACGGCCCCCTTAGAGTTCCATTAGTCCCAGTTTTCACCACAGAGCCGAAGCCTGAGACGATTAGCAATGCTGACATCTCCTGTGGTCGCTCCTCATCACCAGCAGTCTCAAGCTAAAGAACCTGCGAAATGTCAAACCCCATCCCGGCTTCTCAGAGGGCTCGGTCTCTCTCCACCAGGCTATTAAGGTTTTTTAGCATCGGCGTGCGCTTCAGCGGGGATCCTGTAAGCCTCCTGTCATGTAGTGCCATCCATATCGTCATCATGCACAGACGCATTTCCAGCCTGTTATCTCACAAGAAACTGCATCTCTTGAGCCCGTGCTTCACATCAGGATCAATGAACGTTCGATTGGATATGACGGGCGTGTCGTAGGATAAGAAGGGAGTGTCTCTGCAGACTCTGGTGTATCTCGCGTCTGCGTTTCCTTCCTCCTCTATTCATCTCTGCTCAGAGGAAGAAATTTATTAGTATGTCGGCACGTCGCGAAGTGAGAGAGGGAAATATTAGTACGGGCGCAGACAGAATTCCCCCCAGAGGCGCTGTTTGCTTTCTGACAGAGCACTTATCACCAAGCAATGGCTGCAAGGACATACAAACTTTTCTCTCGACGCATCATGAATTCAAACCAGAAACTCGTTCGGGCTCCTTACTTGAACTCGTCTGAGACGGAGCCCTCAGGAAGCAGACTGACTCGGCTGACGAGTGATTGGGAGAGCGATCACCAAGTAAAGATGGGTAGGGGAGGTAGGAAAAAAGAGAAAGAAGAAGGAATGGTGACAACCTGTGATGGACATACAGTACATTAGGAGCTAAGCAGAGAAAGAGGATGGCTGCAGCTGACAAGCTTCACCCAGAGTGACATTAAGTAGTGAAGGAAAAAGGGAGAAGGAGATACAGTATAGGGAGGAGAAAAAGGACTGGAGTAGAAAATAAAACGTATTATAGCGAATCAAGAATCCTTAAATCTGATGAGTGTCGACTCTGACTTTAAAGGCAAATCACAGGTTTATATTAACATGCATGTTCTGATACGTTACCGTTTCTATAGTAACGATCAACACAGGGAGTGTATGACGCAACGCCACATACTCTACGGGTGTGTACGGGTATGGGTGCGGAATACTCAATATGTTTTGGCTTTCTGTTTTTTATTATTTTTTAAAGGAGTCTCCAGTGTCAGTGCTGCGTAAAGCTTCTTTTCTTGCGCATTTCAAGTGATCGATTAACTCACACATCTCTCTCTCATACACTTCAGAGAATGTAGAAACACCAAGTAGGCTACTCTGCATGCCTTTGGACTGTGGGAGGAAACCGGGGTACCCTGAGGAAACCCACCAAGCATGGGGTGGGAATCGAATGCTAGACCTAGAGCTGTGAATTTATGAGGTCATTCTGCGATACGTAAAAAAAAAAAAAAAATCTAATTAAACGCTTAGTGAGCAGACTACATCAAAGGTGGTAACAGGAAGAGAGCTTTGAATGGACCACATCTTACTGCTCCGATGCTGATTAGTTTCCTACAGTCATGTTTTATTACTTACAGTACATACTTATGTAACACACAATAATGAAGAATTTCACAGTTACCACGGTGACCCAGATTCCCATCTCTCTCTCTCTCTCTCTCTCTTTTTCGCTCTCACACACACACTGAAGGTTGAGCTATATATAATCAGACTACCCCTACGCTCTGATCTGCACCTCTAATTGGATTCATTACCCAGAACTCACCGAATCCTCCCCCACTCAATGACCGTTTAACTTATTAACTTCTTGATTATTGATTCATCTCCTTTTTCATATACACACACTGAGATGCATACGCACAGAGCTGTGCTATTTTTATTCGGAAGACGTTGTGTAATAAACATGCAAATGTTCAACATTAATCAGAATGTCTTGTCACCTACGGCTCTCTATTTATCGAGATCGACGTCTCAGTTCTGGAGAACGCTGTTAGTCTTTGTAAGTCACTACTCTACAGACACAGAGAGAGAGAGAGAGAGAGAGAGACAGAGAGAAAGTAGCAGGTATGTACAGTAGGGTTGTTACTGTCACTAGTCCTGAGACATGTATCCTACTGTAGCGTCGTGTTGTGTGTATGTGGGTCAGCAGCATGCACACTATCAGTGTCAAACCCTGAAATGTCACATCCGAACACGGAGCTAGCCTGGGCTTCATACTGTATAATTAGCTTCACATTACCAGCTGCACTCTCTCTGAGCCCCAGTCCAGTACAGCGCCAGCGTGTGGGACCGGCACTGGTACACTCCCGCACACCGATGAGCTCATCTTGTAGGCAGAAACGTGTTGCATAGGCAGTTGTGAAAAACGTGCCCAGGCTCAATGTGTGTGTGTATGTGTGTGTGTGTCAGAGAGAGAGAAAAAGAAAAAAAAAGCTTCACTGTCAAGATAAATAATGCAATAAAGAGATCCGAGTGCATGAGAGAAGAATACTCCAGATCGGACACAAAATCGATTCTGGACTTCGAGGTTCGAGGGTGATGCGTTTGATGTGTACAATTTGCAAACCAGATTACTCAGCAGGTATTGATTGATTTCCTGTAATAGCAGATCAGACGGTAGTTACGGCTGTAACGGGTTTATTAATGACATTAATGAGCAGTACAGACGGATTTCTATAGTAACAGCTCGGAACTATGGCAGAAGCATGATGTAATATATGAGTGATAGAAAAATAAAAATAAAAAAATAAAAAAATAAAAACTGCATGTGTGTGTGTAATTATTAATGCAATGTTTTCCAGTGAGAACATTTGATGATGAATCTTGAGTCTCAAAGGGACTTGAAAGGGAAAGCCCATTGGCACAGAAATTTTTTTTTTTTTAATGTCTTATTTATAACGGCTACTGTATAAAGTAAATTATAACATGCCCTTATTTAAAGGGAACCTGTTGGGCAAATATTTTTGTGTCTTTTTTCATTTTGGTTTAAATAAGCCAATTAAATTTTAATCATATAAGAGCAAAATAAAGGTAATTTGAGGTAAAAAACAAAACAAAAAAAAACAATCATTATCTGTGGGGTATTTTAGCTACAGCATTAACAAACACAAACACAGGCGCTTTAATATAATATGGGAACTTTAAGTGGATGTTCTACAACACTAACTGGACAAATGAATAAATAAAAGTACAGTCTTTATTTTTATTGGCCAAATTGCTGTTATATGCAGTACTGTGTAATATTCTTGCACCGCCCCTCATTTCCTCCGATTAATTTAAATTAACTACTGTAAATTAAACTAAATAAATTAGATCAAACGTTACACTACCACGGGCTATAAAGCGCCTAAAGATTTCACAGTTGAAATGTTTGCGCAACAACCACAGCAGCAACCTCATTTCCCCTCTCGTCTGTTCCCACCACTCAGCATTCAGCATCACCGGCCTGATCATCCATCATCATCTGCACCTGTTTCTCACTGGTTCATGCCTTAGGTTAGTTTTTACAGTATGCTTGAATGATTCATAGGTCACTGTGTGGCTTAACAAAAGGGGGGAAAAAACAACATTCTTCTGAAACCGGTCAGGTACGGGGACACTGGACTGAAAGCGAGCGGCAGGAACTTACTAAAAACAAGAACCAGAAAAGTCCTTCAGGAAGCCTGGAGAACTATTCCTCAAGACTACATTAAAAATACAAGAGAGTCTGGCTCTTTAGAAGCAAAATATGAAGAAATGAGGGCTGCGTCTAGACCTTTGCACAATATTGTGCTGCTTGTGATGTACATGCTGTTGAGGGAAAATAAAATAATAAATCACGTGGTGGTGCGATAAAAATATATTATCTATTGTAATTCACTTAAAAGATCAGTAATATTTACTGAATAAATCTATTATTTCTAAACAATATATACTCTTGTGTAAAGAAATGCTAGATAAATATGTACTGTAATATGTGCATTACATTATAGGTCATATTCATCCTTTATATAGACATTTATTTTCCTTTCGCTTGTGTTTCTTTTCGTTTTGTCTTTTTGCATAGTGAACTCTACACCACCGTTTCCATCCGAGATCGGTTCCCTGGATATCACCTCCGTTTGAGAACAGCTCTCATGCTTGAAGAGCAGACTGAAGTTTTAGTCCAAATAACTACACGTGTGTGTGTGTGTGTGGGGGGGTGGTTGGGGTGGGAATGAATAAAGCTAAAAATAAACCACTCGAAGTGTGCGTGTGCGGGGAAAAGATTGCTATGTATGTATCATGGTGAGAATATTGTCCGAGTGTAAAAGCATCAGGGCCACAAAAGGCTCAGCGTGGTCTTTCTCCATATCTCTCCCTCTCTCCCTCTCTCTCTCTCTCTCTGATGGAGACGGAGGCTTGACCTGCCCTTGTATTACAATGGAACAGAATGAGACTGTGTGTTCTGGTCTACTGACAGTTCTGACACAGCATCATCTTGCATTTTCTCTCTTTCTTCCTCGCTCTTTTATGCCCGGGTCTCTTTGCGAACGCTCTTGACGTGACAATTTTTTAAGTTTATCTATGTGTCCAGAGCGCAGACACTGAAGTGTAAAAAGCCTTCTAATATTACCTTTCTGCCAAGCCGCGCATCAGGTTGCTAGTGGAGAATAAAACGCACTCTTGTGTGGTACAGCCAGAGCCCGGTCTCTTTCCGCTGACCTTGCA
This sequence comes from Clariallabes teugelsi, assembly GCA_030014215.1. Taxonomy (NCBI): domain Eukaryota; kingdom Metazoa; phylum Chordata; class Actinopteri; order Siluriformes; family Clariidae; genus Clariallabes; species Clariallabes teugelsi. The sequence goes on from JAQMYG010000015.1 coordinate 9,746,895, forward strand.
TGCTTTTATGGATCAACAATCACCACAACATCCGCCACCCCCAAATCCCCAAGCCCTCTCCCTTTTTCCTGGGTCACGTTGATTTTGTTCTAAATCAGAAGCATGTTCTCCCCGCGTGCACTCAGATACAGTGTCCACACCGGCTCTCTCAGGGCCGCGGCAAGCGGCGAGACGACGGCAGGAACTTAGATCAACAGTGACATGCTTTTAAAGTGAGTGGAGGTTCTGTGACTACCACTACACACACACACACACACACACACACATACACACACACACACACACACACACACACACACACAGACAAACACTACCTAACTATGTCTGTGCTATTGATCAGAATGTGACAAGGGGTCAATTGAGATGCTGCCCATTGCTCCAGAAACAGTTTTGTCATTGCTGTGAATCTTTTGGATGTGGGCAGCAGACACACAAATACACACACACACACACACACACACACACACACACACACACACACTAGCAGTAATAGGTTAGCAGAACATTCATATAACGTTATAGTTTTTGGTTCCTAGAACTGTCCAATTTTCTTTGAGTCCCTATTTTCTGGGTAATGTTCTGGGAACATTTCGAAATATGTTGTGGTAACGTTTTAGCGAAAAATGTTCTGGGAAGTTCTACGAAGAAGGTTTGTGTACTGCTTTAAGAACTATATTTGTAGGTTCTGGGAACGTTGCAAAATAACATTCTGGGAACATTTCAACACAGTTCTCACTTGTCCATGGATATGATTGGTACAACTTTTAGAATGTTGCTTTCTTTGCACTGGTTTGAGACTTGAACCGTTACGTAACTCAGACTTTAAAAAAAGATGAAGGAGCGTATTTACACTCTAACATATTTTACTTTCAAAGTTGCATCATTTGGCATCTACACAAGCTACAAATACAGTCTATGTATTAAGCAGATTTACTCACCTTGTTGCACAGCCAGCTCGCCCATGTAAAAATGAAAACTACAGCAATCTCTAATGAAGGCCCATTAAGCCAGGTATCATGCTGCCCCATGCTTGCTCTATGAACATTCAGTAAAGGAAGTGGGAAATGACAGGGCTGCCAGTTTGCTAGGGCTAACATTCATAAAACATTCTGCAACCACCAAGATATTGCTTTATAGAAAATAGCTGGAATTAGATTAGTGCAAACATATAATATTATTAATATAAGGCATCTCAGTGGGCACTCAGACTAGCCCCCACGACAAACGTAGAAGGTTTTAGGTCATGTTCATTAAAAAGGCTGGGGTGTTCACAGTTTAAATGGGTCCTAAATGATGCCCTAATAGAAACCCAACAGGACCCACAGACTAACCATGATTACTGTAGGTTAGGATCTAACAAAGAGCCCTGTCAGTGCTACATGTAATACAGCCGCTATGCTGCTTTATAAAATCAAATCACAACTCATGTTATTTTAATGCTAAAGAGTGTCTTTATCAATACACGTATCCATTTAAAAGCCCCTTATTTCACTATTTTTAACACGTTAATACAGGTCTCAGCTTTCCCACAGAGAGTGTGTGTGTGTGTGTGTGTGTGTGTTAATACTCCTGCTGAAATAAGCCTCAGATATTGCATTTTTCATACCTCACACTTCTTCTGTTTCTCTCCTCTTCCAAACATGTTGTTTCAGTGTCTATGTAAATGAGCTACTGCTGAGCCACACCCCTCAGTGAACAGCAGAGCTAAGCAATAAGCAGGGGAGGGGCTCTTCTTACATGAGGTCACAATAGGGGAGAAATCATATAAAATCTCTAATCAGCTTGTTTAAGACTTGGAGAAAGGACAAAAAGAATACATGATCCATTTTAGTGTCTAAATATGACTAAGAAGTGAATGTGGCATAATGGGTCTCCTTTAAAGCCAAACAAAGTATGCAAAAATCACTTTGGATTTATTTTTTAGACATTCAGATGGGTCTCCAGTGTAAGTACAAACAAAAAAGATAAATACATCCCTTTTTATTCGGACCAGGTTTTAAACAAGCTGATTAGACTTTCCCCAAGATGTGAGGTCACGTAAAAATACCCCAGTTTGTTGCTCAGGTCCGCATCAGTTGGTATCTGGCAGGGCGTGGCTCAGTAGTAGATCATTTACATAGATAATGAAACAGCATATTTGGAAGAAGAGTGAAATAAATGGAGTATGAGATATGAAAATTATTTGTTGTATGAGGTGTATTTCAGCTGTGTGTTAGCGCACACACTTTGGGGGAGCTCTAAGATCTTGTTGAAAAAAAATTAACAATATGAACCTACTTTAAAGCCTGTCATGGGAAAAGAAAATGAAAAAAAAAAAAAAACAGCTTGATCAACTTGTTGTCATGGCAACAAAATAGGCTTGTCCCTATCCCTGGTCCTGACATCACTGGTCCTAAGCTTTAGATCAGCACCGTTTTGGTGGTTAAACTGAACCGGTCTTGATGGCTGAGATCGTTTGATTGGGTTGAAAACAGCACAACCATCACTGGCACCCTGTCAGTGGAACAGAGCTACGTTCTCACATGCTACGGCTCAGGAACAGACCTAACGAGACAGGGAGGAAAAGGGCGGGCAAGGAAAGCCACGCGACGAGGTGCTGTCTAATTAAACATCAAACTGGCTGGAGGTGTCCAGAGCTCAAGGCAGTCCTCCTCTGAGTGCCTACCATCCTCCCTTGCACTAACACTGAACAGCCTGCCTCAGCTGCACAACTCTGCTTTTGATGTTTAATTAAATCCAAGAGGTGTTTGTCGAGCCGTATGCAAAGTATGAACATTTCATTTTAGTAAGGAAGGAAGAGAAAAAGAAAAAAAAAAAAAAGCACACTGTAACTGGCTGCTGGCAAAACCGTCAGAGGACTGAACCAGTTGCTTCATCAGAAAGAATAAACTACAGAAAAATGCATAAGTGCTTTACCAGTTGGCGCAATAATTTATTCATCTTCTCAAGAAGACGCGAAAACAATTCTAATGACTCATACATACCAAGTTATATCAGGGAGAGAAGGGAAAAAAAAAGAAAAAGAGACAGGAATGGAGGTTCTCTTAGAGCAACTGTCACAAGAACTCAGGGTGTGTTAGTGTGTTAGAAAAGGATAAAGCTGAATGCGTCGTTAGTGTATGCACACTAAGTACAGCATATGCCAAGCTTGATAGGCCCACAATGGCCGGTGGGGGGGGGGAGGTGGGGGGGTATTTACAGTCACCTCTGCATGCTTTTTTTTTT
>JAQMYG010000015.1:9750219-9768817 GCA_030014215.1 Clariallabes teugelsi
AGGCCCACAATGGCCGGTGGGGGGGGGGAGTTGGGGGGGTATTTACAGTAACGTCTGCATGCTTTTTTTTTTGCCTTTTTTTTATTTTTATTTTTGCCATGCAGGATTCAAGATAAAGGTCACAGGATCAGAACTTCACGAACTGAAAAAAAAGAAAGAAAAATGCTGTCCAATTTCAGAAGAAGGGATAAAGGGATTGGGGGGAATGAGGGATGGCTAGCATTGAGTTACATCACCCAACCAGCCTTTTTAAGGCCACAGGATGGAGACCTACAGGTCAGAGTCCACATAAGAGAGGTCAAAGGTTGAGCTTGCAATGAGCGGCGAGTCCAGCGGCAGCCCTGACATCACGCGGAAAAAGACAGACAGAGACACAGAGAGACACTGGAACAGAAAAAAAGACACTTTAAAGACAGCCGACAAGGACATCTGAAGCAAACGGACAGAGAGGAATGAAAGGGTGGAGTGGGGTGATCGACTGGCACTGGCGGCATGACGTGGCGGCCATGATGTACACATGAATTCTGGGTTTCATGTCTCAGATGAGAACACTGATGAAAAATGAGTACCTTTCTGTTTGCACAGTGGTGTTTAATACGACAACAGACAGATAGACACAACAAGAACATATACACTCCCCGATCAGACAAAACACACACACAAAACAACTTCATAAAACTTCCATTTCAATCAGGAGCTGTATTTTCCCACTCACCACAGGGCCCTTGCTGTTTGCTGCGGATGGTGGTTTGGGTCAGGCACTCGGCACGTCTCCTCTCGCAATCGTTCGGGTACGTGTGGCCGTCGTCGCCGCACACAGGGGTGTAAGTGCCGTCACAGCGGATTGGCTCGCAGGAGCAGCGTGCCCTTCCGTGCTCCAACAAGCACACAGCGCTGAACTTACACTCCTCCTGGCATTCCTCTGGGGAAATCACACACACACACACACACACACACACACAAGTCCAAGTAAGGCTAACATGTTTCATGCTAATCAAAACTCACTGATACTCTCTAAGCTTCTAACTCTGTCACAATCAGACAGCTGAAATTGACTCACTCAGTGGTCTGGAATTAATTACCACACCTGATTATTTTAATCAATTATCTAATTTCATTTAGATTGATCTGAATCGTTTTTATTTTCCATTCAGAGTCACGGTGAGCTGTCACAGTGATGCTAAACGGCATGATAATTACAGCATCCTTTGATGGACTCGAGAAGAAGAAAAATAGGACTTATTATGTTATTGTACAAGCCGGAGCTTGATTTACGTTTGATTGCATTAGTCAACCTGATTTTAAGGATGCGACGTTCTGTACATACTAATGAGCTCTCTTCGGGGAGTTCTTCTTCGAAACTTGCCCGGATCAGCTTCCAGTTAGAAAGCTTCCGAGTTAATTGGATCCAAAGATTTAGTACATGGATGCACAAATACTCACGCAAATAAATATTCATACAAACCCACGCACACAAGTACTCCTTTACACTTGCCAGTTGGACGGCAGAAGCTCAGACACGACGCCTCCGTTTCACACGGGCCTGGGACTAACTTTTGCGCACAAATAATGACCTACTGTACACAGAATCCGGCGCGCTTGTTTTATGCGCAGGGTTGCGGGGTGTCGCGGGGAGGCTCCGAGAATCTTTTCATCACAGCCGCGAATCCAGGGCAGCCACAATACACCTGCCAGCACCCGACAGGCAAATTGGATTTGTGGAGATTGGTATCGTGCAGGCATGACAGTGCTGCTAACCCAACTTAATTTGTCCAAAGCCTGCACCTCGCCGCAACCCGTGAGAAAATAAATCCGATGCTGCCGTAGGCCGTGTTCTCAGAGAAAAAAAAAAACCCTGCAGGCGTTTTGCGACTCACCTTGCTTCTTGCAGGGGCCTGAGTGAACCTTCTTCAGCTGGCGCTCCTTCTGCAGAGCCGTACGCTCCATCAGGCACTCGGTGTTGTAGTTCCTCCCATCGCTGGCACACAGTTGTTCGGAGCTGGGCGGACACGCTGAGGGCGGGGACAGGGTCTTAGTCTTTTGGGTCTGTGCGTCGTACGCGCACAATACGTTCAGGCTGTTCCGGTGCATCCGGCATGGATCTGAGTGAGACACACAGAGAGAGAGAGAGAACGTGAAAGCTTCCTCTAGAACACATTAAACCAAAGTGCTGCTCAGGACGCTTCACAGGACAGCCGTATCTGCTTCAACACTATCATTATAATGAGGAACGCTGGGCCTTTCATAGTCTTGGACATTTTTTACCTGATTTTGTCTTGCATGGACATTTCTAAGACACAGTATGAACCATTTGACGCAACATCTTGCTGTGAAGGAACGATGAAACGAATGATCTTGCTCTTCCCCACCAAGTAACTCAACACAGAGTACTCAGTAACTATAATTACCTAATACAGTTCATAATACAATACAAAAGCCCCGTAACTGAAAACACAATGAAAAGCACGTCATTATTGTTTTCATCATATTGTTGGCCATGATTTTAATTCAACTGGTTTGTGCAGTTTGTACACCATAAAAAACATTCTGGACAGCCTTGAGAAGAGGCACACTATGTACTGTACAGTACAAGCTCTGCCAAAGCAACATAAAGGATTTTAGAAATACAAAAAGAATAAGAAATCAAACAATTCAAATCCACAGTGAAGCAAAAACCGTCTTTTGTTGGTCCTGTTTGAATCTTCTTCATACAGGGGCAAAGATCATTTACAAGGTTCATCACACACACACACACACACACACACATGTTAGAACCGAGTACAGAATTTTGCTTTGTGCTTCCATCATCATGATGAGAAACCATTAATTCTCAGGGATCTTTTAATCCTGAAAAAAAAAGGGTTGAGGGGACACGGAGGATATTCCAGGAGACTTTGGGCACGAGGTGATGTACACCCTGGACAGGATACCAATCCATAGCAGGGCACACTACAGGCAATTTGTGAATGTCAAATTAACCTAAACTGTCTTTGGACTATGGAAGGAAACTCGAGTAAACCCAGTTTCCCGAGGAAACCCACCAAGCACGTGCAAATTCCTTGCACACAGATCCAAAGGAATCAAACCCTCGACCCTGGACGCGCTAGGCTGCAGTGCTAACCACTACGCCACCGTGCCTCCACAATTGATTTTGAAACAGCATCTCTGAATGAAAGTCTTTCAGAAGCATAGGAGGTTTAAAGTTTTAAATGGAACCAAAGTGTATGTCTTAAAAGTTTTTTTTTTTTTTTAACAGACGAACTCGCTACATTAAATGTGATCCAATCCCATATCCCATGTCATGCCCAGTGCAACCCCGAATAATAGAATAATCCGCTTACTGGTGTTGAATGAAAGAATCTCGCAAAACTATCCGTCACCGATACCCAGTCTTGGTTCAAACCCCTTAAATGATCTGTATTTCCACACGACCAGCTAAATGTTATAACACCAATCTGCTGTACACATGTGGGTGTGAAATCGCTATAATTAATTCCCTCTCTGAAAGTCCTAATTGTCAGCGTCTGTTGTCAGTGACGTGTCATTTTGTTGAGAAGAATGTGTGACTGACAGGTGACGTGCGAGCACTGACGGGTGAGAGGGAATCAACGCCGGCGCACTGGCCGTGGGGCTGAGCCACGCCCTGCCAGCATCACGTTTAATAGTAATGGAAATGCCATGTGCCTTATTGAAATAAGCGTGACAGTCTCGCCTGCCTCCACACTTTTCGACACGGAGAAAAGACAAAGGACATCACAGTGGCTGTCGCACATTAGAACAATGCCAAGCTGTGAGCAAGTCATACACATCAGGAGGAAGAAAGAGCGAGAAGGTAAGCAACGAGAAAATGGGCAGAGAACTGGAGGAATAAAGATTAAACCAAAGCAAGAACAAAGAGAGACAGAAAAGAAGAGACAATGAGCATAGACGAGAAGGAAAAAGCATGGGTATAAAAAGGGAGCAAATTAAAGACAAAGAAGCAGGCAGATTCCAAAGCTGTGGATTAAAGATGACAATCCTGCATATAGAGGTGCGGAGTCTGAGACAGAATGAGGAAAAAGAGCACAAAAGGACATAAAAAGCCAACGCCAGGTCAGAGATGTCTAAATGAACAGTGGAATGGAGTGGACTATGTGGGAGGAAAACATTTACTCTGACCAACGAGCTTCTCATAATGTGATCTCCAGGAACACCAAGCTACATGAGCTAGCCATAATTGCTGCAAAAACCATTACCTCTTATTAACCGAACATGTGCTAGCCAAAGTCTCTGCGTCCAAGTTTTAGGCTGCTCCAGCTGCTCAATTAGCACAACCCCGGCGTAATGAACCAGGCGTAGCCGAGTCCTACTGGTGTACTCCATGAGCAATATTTATAACCACTGTTTATCCAAGTTAACATACACTTACAGTATAGCATTCTGAAACTGAAGTGGTTCAACAATCTGCATCATGGACGTGAGAGATATGTTTTATAATCAGCCTAGTAAAAAGTCTCTCTACAGGAGATCCTACATTCAAGTCTTCATACTTAATGGAAATTAAAACTTTTTGGAGAAATATCTTCCAAACATTTTCATACTTAGTTTAACTCATACAGAAAAAAAAAAAAAAGTCCTGCAAAAGTCTTGAGCCATCCATCATCTCTTCATATTTTGCCTCCAAAGACCCAAACTTTCTTGTATTTTTAATGTAGCCTTGAGGAATAGTTCTCCAGGCTTCCTGATGGACTTTTTTGGCTCTCATTTTCAGTCAGTCCCTGTACCCGACCAGATCCAGAGGAGTGCTTTTTTTGTTTGTTAAGCCATACAGAGAGTCACCCAGAACAAAAACCACAGAGAGTTTTTTTTTCTATACCACCTATCCTGTACAGGGTTGTGAGAAGCCTGGAGCCTGTTCCAGGGGACCCGGGCCATAAGACAGGATACACCCTAGACCCATTGCAAAACACACAAGCACACACACACACACACACACTCACTACATGCAATTTAGAAACACCAATCTGTGGGAGAAAACCAGCATACCTAGAGGAAACCCAGCAAGAACGGGGAGAACATGCAAACACCACACACACACACTTGGGGTAGGGTGTATCGAACCCCTGACCCCAGAGGTGCAAAGCACCACTACAGCACCATACTGTACCACCTATGAGTCATTCTAACATTAAAAGAAACAGGTGCAGATGATGACAGATAATCAGACAGATAATGATGCTGAATGCTGAAAGGTTGGAACAGATAAGAGGGGAAATGAGGACGCTGCCTAAATTGTTAAATAAACAACCAGTTTTTAAATTGCATCTTTAGGCTTTTTGCAGCCTGTCTCAGAAAACATTTATTCCAGTTCGGCATCATTTAATTGAATTTAATTAATTACAACATATTGTGCAAGGTTTCTGCACAATATACATACATATATATTTCCAAGTAGCCTATAGGGATGCCTTTTACAAAAGAAATCCTTTTCATGGCTGAATCAGGAAAAAGGCGCAAGTTTGCGACTTTAACAGGAAACAAACCGGGCAGGCAAAAGTACTATTTAATCAAAACGACTCGGAGTGTGGTGAAAAAAAACCTATACATGGACGTCCATGAACATCCAAATACCAAGGCACAATGAGTGCTGTTTATTTCCCTTAAGTATGAAGACCCTGAAACCCTGCGTTTCCATTTACTTGTATGGTTGACACTTTTATTCAGAGCCACTTATTGTCGAGACAGGATACAACCGAGCAGTGGAGAGTTACCAGTGTTCAAGGACAAGAGGTGGTAAAGATACACAAATGCTTAAGGGCAATGAATCATCTAAAGCAGTCATTTTTACACTTAACAATGCCGCAGTCCAACTGAAATCGGGAAAAATCTTCTGCGAGACAAACGTACGTGAAGAATAATGTGATTTAAATCCTATAGTTTTTGTTTTATTAATGTTAATTACTTTAATATTATCTATGAATTTGGAGATGAAAATCACACATTGTTGAAAGAATGGCTCACATCCCAGTTAATAACCTAAACCCAACATGGCTGTCAGCAGGGTCATGTGTTAGAGAGCTGAACAGCAAAAACCTGCATTGCAGTGTAGCACCCCTAGTGGACAATCATAGAAATAGTAATCACTTACACTGTATAATCTAACTTCTGCTACGAGTGCTAAACTTGCTAAAAGCCTCTAATAACAAGCAGACATACTGTAGAGTTACTCACTTACACATTGTCTATGCTGCATTATACTGTATACAGAGTCACGGGGGTACTGAAGCCTATCCCAGGAGACCTACTGTAGGACGCTAAGCGGGGTACACCCTGGATGGGGTCTATCGCAAACACTCATTCACACGCGACGGCCAATATGGGAACGCCATTTAACCTAATTATGCCCCATCCAGAATTATGTAAAATAAAATAAATACATTAATTAAAAAACTGCAAAATGTGAACAAAACCTGTTAACCTGTAAATGTCTATGAGACCACTTTGTTTCTGTTTCCTGCACAACCATGAGCTCTACACTCCACTAAAGAAGGAAGTACTGTAGTTGTCTTTAATTGCAGCTCTCTCATTAGAGAATCTCTGTCATATCATCTGACACAGAGAATACCTGGTATTTATCAATCTGTTACATAATTTAGCCAATTTTACATGTAATAATGCTAAAAACACATTGTTTAAACCTGGATTTACAAGAAAGAAAAACCTAAGTACAGATACCTAAAACCCACAACTTGATAGTATCGTTCACGTCCCCCCTCTGTCAATATGCTTCTAACTTATATTTAATACGCTCCTAACCTTGCGTTAACACACATACAGTATCTGAAAATGGTATAAAGCACCAACTCATTTAAATGACAAAAACCGTTGTAAGGAGACAGGCAATGGTCTGAGAAAAGCCATTTGGATAGCCCAAATACTGTTTTGCGATACTCTCTAATCAAATGAATAACGGCTTTGACTGCTAACGCGTGTAGAAGGGCGCAAATCATAATGGATTATATATATTTTAAAGAAGCCTGTCAGTTTTAATAACACCACTACCTTGCATCTAGATCTTAACAGGTTTTATGTCTGCTCTGTGAGTGACTCACAGCCATGACACCGAACCCTGAGGAAAATGTGATCAAGCACTCCCTTCAGGTAAGACGGCTGATGTGAATTGAGTTTTTAAAGCTGGTAAGGCAGGGTATAAGACAGTATACCACGCAGTTCTCATCGAGCATTTCTTGTTTCTTAGCTAGTTTTAATTTGTCACGGTCATTAGATATGGATCTGCGGGTAATAAGATAATCCAAAGTGTGTCTGTACCTGTACCAGACTTTATCTGTACACTATAATAATGATTATAGGCCTGTTGCTCACCTGTAAAATATAAGAAATTAAATCTGTAATGCCCTTGTGTGTCGCAGATTTCGAGCTCATAGACTCCAGAGCCCTAACCACTGACCCAGCAGAGCTTTATTACTGCACTTGAGTCGTTTTATTAGAGGATACTCATACTCCATTACATCATACAGCAAATATCTGTACTTTTTACTTCACTACATTTCTGCAAGACGTTGTGGTACATAGCCACAGTGGTGCGTAGTATTTAAAACCTGAATATCGCCCCCTGCTGACTATTATGTGAAACTAGCAGAGCTAGTTGCAGATGTTTGTACATTAACACAAATAGGAATGTAAATAAAGGGCTTTACAACTTACACTAAAGCTAAGTGATGTTAAAGGTCCGATATTTTACAATTTCTTTAACAAGTTAACCTTAATCTGAAAGATCCCCCAATAGCTCATAAATAATGCATTTTTTTCCTTTCCTCAAACTTAATATGTTTAAATCCTTTGCCAAGCCCACTGTTTTAGCCCACTGCTGAGCCACGGCCCAACCGCAGAACTAAGCAGATCTGGATGGAGCGGAGGAACACCCTGGGGAGGGCATCTTCTTACAGTACTGTACACAAGGTCACATTAAGGCTGGAAAAAAATCTCATTGGCTACTTGAAACCATGTTCGATACCAAGCTGCAAAAAGGAGAAAAGGCAGGGATTACAGATCATGTGATTTTTACCAGTTATTACCGAATATATGTAATCGATGTGTGTATTTTGAGTGTATAAATGCTTGTATATCTGACACTGGGGCTCAGAAATGTCCGAGACAAGAGGCAGATTTAGGACTGCTAGTTCGAGGGACGTTATGCATCTCAGGGGCCATGAGGTGAAGCATTCGCCATGGAATCACTAAGACATTGATTATACTCGCCCTTGAGGGGCCAGAGCAATCATCATGACCTGTCTGCCAGGGGGCCATTATTTAAGGAGATGACTGCTCTCTGTTTACTGCAACACCACAGAGAACATCTCAATGTCACCCAACTCTAGACTAAAAGCGTAAAGAAACCCGATACAGATAGCATGACTAGAATTCCTATTTAAAATCTTCTTAAAAAGAATCATATTTATTTCTGGTGTTTTTACCCTGCAAGGACACAAACAAATACTTATTGTTCTATAAATGCATTAATAAATCACTCAATTCAAGGCAAGATGCTTTTCATTTTGAAAATATATTTAAGTGAGAAATTTGTTAGTATTTCAAAAGAATTAAACACCAGATAGGAACTATTCAGGCTTTTATTCTCTTCATTCTGGATTAGTGAACTGGCTTGAATAAATCCATAAAATCCTACATAACATCTAAAATATGACATGACTATCAATGATAGCCACACACTGGGCTGGAGCTAAGAAATCAGCCCAAGGCTCTACTTTATACCATTTGTTTTTCATTTAGTTTCATTCAGTTCTGTTGGTCTTGACTCTGTAGTAAAGTCATTAACAAACAGAAAATAAAACTGGCCACGGTGAAGTGAATAAGTTTTCAGACAAATCTCACCTTCTGTATTATGATTGGTTCCGTGGATTGTCGTCTATGATCGGTTGCATGCATTCTTTGCATGTGAAATGTGAGTTGATGCAAATTAAAACAAAGACTGGTGGAAGAAAGTTCTTCTGTTCTTCTGATTTTTACGGATCAGAATCAGGGGCCGAATTTCCCTCAGGGAAACTTGTCGCATCACTTATTGTGGGGCAAACATGCGCAGAAAGAATACATTTATTCTAATAACAAATAAAGGATCAGATCAAGTGTTTACATGGCTGACCTTTTTTTCTTCTTTTCTTTCTTTTTTTTTGGAAAGAAAGCGAAAGAAAGTGAACTTCATGTAAAAATAATTGGCGAAGATAATGACCAACACACCAAAAGCTAGCAACAGAATAAATCAATAAAGAAATGTGCACAATACAGTATTTCCTATGAGACCTGTAACACCAATCCCAGAAACGTCTGCTGGTTCTTTTTTTTTTACCAGACGATGGGCTATTCAGTAAGAGAACAGGTCTTGACCTAAAGTAACTGCTGCTGCTTTGACCCGCTGCCACAGCAGTCTGCTCGGATGAATTATCTTAAACGAAGACATGCTGAACCACAGATGCCGGCAAGGTAAGACGCATTAAATATAATAAATCTAATACGTCTGAAAGAAGTAAAAGCAAGTACACTGACAAGTCTAAGAGCTCAGGGAGATGTCTGGGAGATGTCATTAGATGGTCCAAAGTGGCTGAGGGCTCGTTCACGAACAGAAAGTCGTTCTACAATCATGACTCAAAAGCTTCAACTCAACACGAAAGACTTTTATGAAAGAACGAATAATGAAGAAATTCAGACAGTGATTGAGGGGAGGTAGGAGTGAGCTGTCGCTCAGGAGAGAATGATTTATTTGAAATCTTCCATGCAGTTTTCAAAGCAGTCATACTCTCCAATTTTAACTCTGTTGAAATGTACTTGCAAAACTACAGGTCACAGTCTAGAACAGGGAAACCAAAATAAATAAAGTCTATGTTTTGATACTTCATTTCCCCTTCAATTGTAATACAATTGTAAATGGTTGACAATCATTTATCTTTAGTAGCTAATTTGGTCTGATCAACGCTATGCTGAATAATATCAGGGGTAGCTCAGTGGTTAAGGTGTTGGACTACGGTTCGGTAGGTCCCGGGTTCAATCCCCACAACCACCAAGTTGCCACTGTTGCGCCCTTGAGCAAGGCCCTTAACCCTCAACTGCTCAGATGTACAGTATAATAAGATAAAAATGTAAGTCGCTCTGGATAAGGGCATCTGCCAAATGCTGTAACGTAAATATAAGGACGCTATCCTGGGAATACCGAGTATGAGGTGGGAATACACTTTGGATGAGATGCCGGTCATTGGATGGGCACCACAGTTACACACACACATTATGAGGCAATACAGGGTCAAACTAGAGGTTTCCTGGAGGTTAGAGGAGATCAAAAATACTAGATGTCCCCTATACAAAGGGAAAAAAAATTGACATAAAAATTTTCCCAGAGGGAGGAAACCAAGCTCAAGATCAAACCAATGACCCAATGACTATTAAAGTAGACCACCATAACACACAGACCAAGGAGTCTTTTTTTAATGTAACTAAATTTCAAGCCTAAAGATAGTATCATTTTTTTCCCTTGCGAAAAGCTGTTACAATTCCTAATTTATGAGGTTGATAGCTGAAGGTCGACAGACTTACCGCAGAAGCCGATGTGCTGGAGGCGAATGTTCTTGTTGGTGGAGCAGGCCTTCATGTTGAGAGCACACTCGCTGGTGTAGTCCAAACCGTCGCTGCCACACACTGTAACCTTGGGCACATTTTCACAGCTCAGAGGACACATGCACTTAGCAGAGCGGCCATCAGAGGACTGGATACAGGTGCTGCCGTAGCTACACGTCACATCGCTGCATGGGTCCTTCAGAGCTGAAAACACAGATGGAGACAAAAAAAAAACCCATATGATTTAACATTCTTCTAAAATACAGTGGGAATACACTGCAAATCTTACATCTTTTGCAAATTGCCTAAATAGTTACTCACTAGATAACTGAAAATTCTAATGTTCCCACATATAAGAATATGGATGTCGATAACCTTAAAGGACAAAAAGTTAAAAAAAAGAGCAAAACGTACTAGCAAATACGTAAGTATTTGTTATACAGTATAACAAATACTTACGTAGTTAAAGGCACAATATGTATTTTTTCCCACTGCTTTTCTTGGGGTTAAATATATTTGCCAACCACCCAAACTTGGACACCCCCCTAATGTGACCTCATGTAAGAGTATACCCTAGTATGCCCAAGCTTATTGCTCAGTTCTGCGGACTACCTGGTGGTACTGTAGCTCTTATATACTGTATACACACTGAAATGTCATATTCAAAAGAAAAGTGGTTTCTGTTTCAGCAACATACTGTAGTAGGGGGACCACGGAGACCTGTGTTACCTTGGTTAAAAAAAAAAGAAGGTAAAATATGGGACCTTTAAACATCCAGCAATGTTTGAATGAAAAGAAAAAGGAAACAAAGTCAGAAATATGGTAATGTTCAAACGCTAGCTGAATTGGCTGCTCAAACAGAGCTGAGCTCTGAGAATTTGCCTCCCAGAAATTCAACTTAAGCACCTGCGTGATTCAGGATATGGCGGACTTTCCCCCTGCCTATCTGTGAATCTGCCTATCTGTATATCTTCAAAACTTAATCTGCCAAGTTAAGGCGCCAATTCTGAATATACCCCTGAGAGAATATGTCTGTGTTTGTGAGAAATGAGCCAGACTGCTGCTCATCCAATGCCTGTTTTGTGTGGAAATAAAGCTGGGAGGTCCAACCAAGCATCTTCCATCAACACAAGCATTAAAAAGCGGGTTAAAACGCGGCACGCCGCCGAGTCACTTCCTCCAGCTTTTCTGCGTGTACGAGGTATACCAGATGGCACAGATCTCCACTTTCCGAATTCAGTCACAGCTGGATGACTGTAGAAACAAGTCCCTCTAATTTACCCGATTCAAGCAGGCTTTGCATCCACAATGCATTCTCAATTGCTATGCTTCAGCATTTCTTCGCCGTAGCAGAGAGGACCTAATCAGTCTGTTTTGTAGCTCTGAAAATGAGAAAGCCGTGTTTTCCTCCAGAGGACTCTGTCTCTATCTTATTAAACACCTCGCCACTCAAGAATGACTTTAATTCTCCATAAATGAAAAGGGAACTTTTTTTTAGCCAGGCTAGAAGGCGATTTGACTGAAATAAATATGTATTTGGATTTGATGTGCTACCTTCAGACGAGGCGTGCGATCATTATCGTTATTATATTTTGCGATAAATATTCATGCGAGGCAATGAGGAAAGGGAAGACAGGAAGCGAGCAGGGAGTGGCACTTCAGAGAGGCTCCGTTTCATTTCCTACAGTCCAGTGGCCCAACCGTCCCCAGACGCACACTGCTATATTGCCTATTATCACTCCCTTTGTTCATGCCTCGTGTTTTTCATCAGAGCTTCATATCAGTTTGCAATCCCATGATGCATCATTTGCTGCTTTTATTTTGTGTGGATCTGAATCAACTCCAGTCCACTCGTCTGGATGAGGAGGATTTTTTTTTCTGTTTTCAGATCTCCCAAAAGACCAAGGCACACATACATCTTTCTTTTTATTCTGTTCCACATACAGTACTGTATATATGGCACATACTATCGTTTGGTTGTGGCTTCACCTGGCAAACGATTAAAGCAGGTTTTCTTAAGCACTCGTCCATCTTATAAAAAACTGCCTCCTTCCTTTCTCTTCTGCTCTCACACAACGCTCACAGCTTGCAACACTTCCGGTTCTTTCCAGCAAGCTCACTAAATCAGGCACCGTCAGGTGTTAAAAAAAAAGACAGTAGGAGCTATCTGAAAGATGAGAAAGCGTGAGCTCATTCGGCATCAGCTCTGGGGAGAACCATGGATCACAGGTGTTGGTCTTTACACCTTTTTCGAGTTACTGCTATTGATAAAATGCCTCTGAGTCATATTTTCTCATCTCCTTGTCTCAGTTTAATACTGAGCAGGTGGATGAATGAGCTATTTCATGTCACCTGGCTGATATTTCACTATATGTTCTCTATAAATGAATACCAAAATGGTCGTCCAGTACAGGAACACAGCAGACACCACTAAATCAAAGTGATCAGACTTTGAATGGTCCATCTTACATGCCATCTTACATTTACTTCCGAGTAAAGTCCCTCAGCTGCTAGTCTTAAATGTGTTGCTCGGAGGAATGTTGCCACTGCAAGTTCTATCATTTATTAACAGGATGTAGTGTGAGCAACAGAATTAGCCAGTGCTGAAGAAAATTATTTCTTGTCATTGTTAAAAATAATTCCAAGTCAAAGCCTCGTCTCAAGGAGGCAAGGTGGCTCAGTGGTTAGCACTGTCGCCTCGCACCTCCAGGGCTGAGGGTTCAAATCTCATGTCCAGTCTCTGTTTGTGGAGTTTGCATGTTCTGCCTGTGCTCTCAACATTCAAAGACATGCACTATTGGCTGTATGGTATTTCCAAATTGTCTATATTTGATGTATTGGAGAGATATCCATCTCACACTGTATACCAGATGTCCTTTTCAGTGGCAAATTCTTACACGGTTGGGTTCCGGCTTGGCGCCCAATCGTATCCGAACAGGTGAGGATGAAGGACCTTGCTCAAGGGTCCAACAATGGATGGCGATGGGGCTCGAACCCAGAACCTTTTGATCAGCAATCCAACATCTTGATGAATGAGCTACCCCTGCCCCCATGATATGGCTAATAAAGTTTGTTAAATATAAAAATATTTATATATCTATACTTTACTCTTCTTACTGTTACTATTTGAGTTCCTTTTTGTTGCTGCATGATCAAATATTAAAATATTCAAAATTTGTTATAATAATTATCCTTTTACTGTCAGGATAAGGCACTTAACCCTCAACTGCTCAGATGTGTCATGAGATAAAAATGTAAGTCACTCTGGATAAGGGCGTCTGCCAAATGCCAAAATGTAAATGTAAATAAATTAGTTTCAATAAACCGGGTGGGTGAAAATTAACTAAGCAATAATAAATGGCTGTAGTATCACTGGAATTTATCTCTAAATAGACGATAGTACAGTAAATATTATTTAACATTTTCAGCGTCGATATTACAGGCATCGCCCGCGAGAGGCAGCACATGTAACGTAAACAAAGATGGCTGACCGCTTGACCGTTCAGGAGCGGAACTAAGTTCGCAGCACGCTATAAAGTATGGAAGTCCATTGTCCATTTTGTGCAGACATGATGCTGTAACTGTCTTGTAATAGACTGTACAAGTATACAGTGAAAGGGAGGAATGCTAAGCTTTATCAGGAGACATGTAATAAAGTGCATGTACAATTTGTTTTAAATAAATTTGGATTAGAAATATGGACTTTATTACCAATTTTTAATGCTAAATTAAAATTACTTTTCACCAACCCTGTATAAAGCAGTTTCCTGATGAACAACAGTTGCTAGCTGTGGGAGCTACATGTAGATCTTTGCTATATAGCTAACTATGTCACTTGTAGCTAGTGAGCTAATGAGAGGATTTGAGAGGAACTGAGAGGATTTGGCTAAGTTAGCTAGCCAGCTAGTTTTCCTTGTATACTGTTGATATTCAGTCAGTTAGTAAATAAATCAAAGACATATCATAGAAAAGAATAGAAAATAAAAACTTTAAAAACATTTATTGCAAACTTTTGGGGCTACACTGCTACCCAATTAATCTCTGTTCACTTCAAGTCATTTAACAACCTTTGCCCTACATCCTTATTTAAGCCTTGGTAAAAAAAAATAAAATAAAAAGAGAAGGAGAGGGAGAATTCTCTTAAATAAGGAATGCTAAAAGACTGCCGATGGTTGAAGATCTGTACGCCACAATCAGCTTCTAAAAAATGGACAAGTAGACAAATTGGCCGTAAAAATGTAATGGCATTACAGGCAAAATGACGTTGATTTGCCAGGCTAGACTGAGAGAAAGTGTCTCTATGAGGGTAGAAGAAGTGCATCTGGAGCTGGAGCTCTGTTTATTCTCAAGCTTCTCTGAACTCCGGCAGCTCCTCTCAGCTAATTAACTCCGGTGTGAAATTCCAAAGTTCTGGCAGGTTAAAGTTTTGATAATGAGCGAAAAGGAGAAGAAGGAATAATGCAATGTAGGCACATTCACTCCTGCTACAGCGAGGCCCTTCAGCCCTGCATTGCAAAAAACTAATAAGTAGAGGTGAAAGCACAAACAGAAGAAAGGAAACAGCAAGGCAGAAGGAGGAAAGAGAGGGAGGGGAGGATAGAGACGTGCATATATTCCTTCACTCTTCTGCCTCTCTGTCAGTGTTCGATTGTGTGTTTGTGTTGGTCTGTATTAAAGTGTAATTTAGGCTAGGAGCTGTCACTGAGTGCTACATGTGTGGGTCTGATGGCTTTCCTTTGTGAAGCCACATAATAATGTGTATGTGTGTGTGTGCCTTATTAAGTATATACACCGATCAGCCATAACATCACGTGTAACATGATGCCCAATATGGCGTAGGTTCCCCTTGTGCCTCCTGGACAGCACTGGCACCTCGAGGCATGACTCGTTACACATCGAGCCACCACTCACACATCTTACATTTAATGTATTCTTGTAAAAATTGTTTTCTTGAAAGCACACAATGGTGGCATTTTCCAAAGCTAGCAGCTTTTCATAATAACTTGCCGTTCAGCACACCTGGTGATGCTTTCTCAGCCATCTTGTTATTTGTGCTAAACGTACCATTATTACACACAGCCAGGTAACTGCGCTGCAATTATGGCAAGCCATTAGGGTCAAGCTTGGCCATATAATTAATTTGCGTTAAAACAAAATGCTTTAAAATGTACTGTATGTATTCCTGTGTCATATTGTTCTCCTGTCCATCCAGGGTACTCTTTTAATCCTACAGTTATTTTGTTATGCTAAGCTATTATTCACTGAATACCCATAATGCACTGTGTTGTTGAGCGTGACCCAGGGTTATGATCACTCAGGAAGACCAGGTGCCAATAACAGACTTCTCACGAATGTAAATAGCAGTTTATTTGACAATCCAGCCTCCCATGGACACACATAATATTATGTGCAATAATCCATTTTAAATGCCTCATGTGCTTGTGCATGTAGTCCTGAATATAACATAAACATATTATTTATGCCTCAAACTGTGATTTTTTTTTCTTTCCGGTTTAATATGCAGCATTTTTTCATGTTTAATATCTTACTTAATTTGCATACTGTCCACACTCAACCGTGCACCATTTATAACACTATGTTCATAATGTGCACAATTATATTTCCTGCTTCTCTGTACAATCTCACACAGAAGGGTGTAAATAATCTAATAAATAAAGACATCATGAATATCGCCTCTAATGAGGTGGAAGGCATGGGGAGACCTAGCTTTTTCTCCTTCCAGAACTTTCCTACTACTACTGTAACTCTCTCTCTCTGTCACACTTCCACAAAAAACCCATCCGAACCCACGCAGTCTCCACATACACTGTTGCACTCGCGATGAGGCATAAAGCCAGAAATAGAGGCGACGGCGAGACAAAGAACGAAGACCCTTCCCGCACCTTCGTTCGCATGTACACCCGCACAGATGCACATCCGTCAATCCCCAGATTTTGCTCTGTTCTGCCACCCGTGACTTATGTCATCCTCGGCTCAGTTTGACGATTGCTTCTTTTGATGTGTTTCTTCAAAGGGCTTATTTGACTGCAGCTGTCTTTCTCTCTTATATTGTATGCTTTACCGTTAGCTGTGAATGCTAGAAAAAGCAGGCATAGAAACTGATAAAACATGGCACTGCTGGTGAAGCTCACATGCCAGATGCTCTCTTGCTATACTGTGTTGGCGTTTGTGTTTGCCTAAACCTACAGCAGAAGGCTATATCAGGCTAAACAGCATCAGTAAGCGCGCATCTCTGATCTCATTTTACATTCCCAAGCACGCTCTACTTAAATATACTGTGTGCTTTATCTTTGTTTAAACAGGATGCTCAGTTCCTCCGCACCCTTCCGACAGTTGACTCAGACCAAATTGATGATGATGTGTGTGTGTGCGTGTGAGAGTAAGAGTGTGTTTAATATGCACAGAGAACCTGCATATCATCAAGAACAATTAACAGCCAGGTTCACAAAAGCACTGCCCCGTGCTAGACACTAATCAACTGCTGCACCACATCCGTGTTAGGGCTTCTAAAGGTCAGGGGTCAATGATGTCTGCCAGCAAGCAAACGACACGCTGGGTCTCGTGAAGGCCACTGACGTCTTTCACAGTAACCATTTCTGACAAAATAAACAGATGCAGAGTGCACAAAATTTCTTTCATATTCACAAGGATGAAAATGAAATAGGGTACGGTGGCTAAAAGCGCCACTCATTGGAAATGGTTGCTTTCCAAATATAATATGTTTCGAGACAAATCAGCAGCCTTCTATCAGCTCACGCTCTGCCAAAATACAGAACAGCAGACAAACAAACATGTGCCTGCATGCACATTCATATCCATATCCACATAAATATTATCATTTCCAGAAAACACTCATATTCTTGGTAAGAAATTAAGGAAATCAATTATTTAACTCGGATAAGGGTTAATTACTACATAATAATTAATACACTATAATAATAATAATAATAATTAATCCAATACCTGGATTCAACTAAGAAAATGGTTAAGAGCCTTCCAGTGAATAATTACTGCAGTCATAAATATCGTTCAGCTGGCAACGAGTTATTTAACCCCAGCTGATGCACTGAGCTGCTTCTCACTTCTTGAACAACCATGTCAGAAGACATATCTTGCGATCATGGCAAAGATTATACTCAGTTTCACAAGGGTCAATTTATTGGCATGTCTCAAGAGAAGAAGATAAGGAGATTGCTGAAACTACTTAAAAGGGGTCAGAACTGTAAAATGCATTATTAAAACCTAGAAATATAGTGGTGAACCATTATCCTCCAGGAAAAATATGGTTACAATTTTTTTGTAATGATCGTGATCACTTAAACGATTGGTGAAATCAATCAAATTGTTAAAAAAGAAAAAGAAAAGAAAAAAACATTCGAACCCATGGCTAGTTTAATAAAGCATTTGTGCACGGCCAATGCAAAGAGAACTCAAGGGATTGGGACTAAACAGCTGTGTAGGCTTAAGAAGATCACTTATCAGTGAGGCTGATCAGAAAGAAGTGTTCAATTTGCTAGGGAGCATAAATGATGGACTGTGGAGCGTTGGAAAAATGTGACATGGTCTAAGGAGTCCAGATTTAACCTGTTCCAGTGTGATGTGTACATCAGAGAAAGAAGAGAGGGAGATGAAGTGATGCACCCATCATGCTTCGTGCCTACTATACAAGCCTATGGGTGCAGTGTTTGCCATCAGTGGATTCTTTTATTCCCTGACGGTACAGGCATATTTCAAAATGACAAAGGATTTATCGGGCTCAAGGTTTGATATAGTGGTTCAGGCAGCATGAGACACGATTTTCAAACATGGATTGGCCACCACAGATTCCAGACCTTAACCCCACTGAGAATCTTTGGGATGGGCTTAAGAAGATTCTACATGGAGATTTTCCAGCTCTCCTATCATCAATACAAGATCTTGGAGAAAAATGAATGTGACTCTGGATGGAAATGTT